>VCII01000221.1:1200000-1731197 GCA_006030095.1 Triplophysa siluroides | reverse complement strand
GTTACTGGAGTGCATAAGTTTCTAAATGACACTTTTAAGAGTGATCGCTATTCATTAAAACTGTATGTATCTGGTACTCGGAGTGCATAAGTTTTCTAAATTATACTTTTAAGAGTGATCGCTAGTTCATTAAAATCTGTATGTATCTGGTACTCGGAGTGCATAAGTTTTCTAAATGACACTTTTAAGAGTGATCGCTAGTTCATTAAAACCTGTATGTATCTGGTACTCGGAGTGCATAAGTTTTCTAAATTATACTTTTAAGAGTGATCGCTAGTTCACTAAAATCTGTATGTATATGGTACTAGTTTTCTAAATGACACTTTTAAGAGTGATCGCTAGTTCATTAAAACCTGTATGTATCTGGTACTCGGAGTGCATAAGTTTTCTAAATGACACTTTTAAGAGTGATCGCTAGTTCATAAAACCTGTATGTATCTGGTACTCGGAGGCATAAGTGCACCTTTTACTTTTAAGAGTGATCGCTAGTTCATTAAAATCTGTATGTATCTGGTACTCGGTGTGCATAAGTTTTCTAAATGACACTTTTAAGAGTGATCGCTAGTTCATTAAAACCTGTATGTATCTGGTACTCGGAGTGCATAAGTTTTCTAAATGACACTTTTAAGAGTGATCGCTAGTTCATTAAAACCTGTATGTATCTGGTACTCGGAGTGCATAAGTTTTCTAAATTATACTTTTAAGAGTGATCGCTGGTTAACTGAAACCTGTATGTATCTGGTACTCGGCGTGCATAAGTTTCTAAATGACACTAAGAGTGATCGCTAGTTCATTAAACCTGTATGTATCTTGTATAAGTTTTCTAAATGACACTTTTAAGAGTGATCGCTAGTTCACTAAAACCTGTATGTACCTGGTACTCGGAGTGCATAAGTTTTCTAAATGACACTTTTTAGAGTGATCGCTAGTTCACTAAACCTGTATGTACTGGTACTCGGGTGCATAAGTTTTCTTTAAGAGTGATCGCTGGTTAACTGAAACCTGTATGTATCTGGTACTCGGAGTGCATAAGTTTTCTAAATGATACTTTTAAGAGTGATCGCTGGTTGACTAAAACCTGTATGTATCTGGTACTCGGTGTGCATATGTTTTCTAAATTACACTTTTAAGGGTGATCGCTGGTTAACTAAAACCTGTATGTATCTGGTACTCGGTGTGCATATGTTTTCTAAATGATACT
Source organism: Triplophysa siluroides (assembly GCA_006030095.1). Lineage (NCBI taxonomy): Eukaryota > Metazoa > Chordata > Actinopteri > Cypriniformes > Nemacheilidae > Triplophysa > Triplophysa siluroides. The sequence continues at coordinate 1,729,996 of VCII01000221.1, read as the reverse complement.
TTTAAGAGTGATCGCTGGTTAACTGAAACCTGTATGTATCTGGTACTCGGTGTGCATAAGTTTTCTAAATGACACTTTAAGAGTGATCGCTAGTTCACTAAAACCTGTATGTACCTGGTACTCGGTGTGCATAAGTTTTCTAAATGATACTTTTAGAGTGATCGCTAGTTGACTAAAACCTGTATGTATCTGGTACTCGGTGTGCATAAGTTTTCTAAATGACACTTTTAAGAGTGATCGCTAGTTCACTAAAACCTGTATGTATCTGGTACTCGGTGTGCATAAGTTTTCTAAATGACACTTTTAAGAGTGATCGCTAGTTCACTAAAACCTGTATGTACCTGGTACTCGGTGTGCATAAGTTTTCTAAATGATACTTTTAAGAGTGATCGCTAGTTGTAAACCTGTATGTACCTGGTACTCGGTGTGCATAAGTTTTCTAAATGATACTTTTAAGAGTGATCGCTGGTTGACTTAAACCTGTATGTATCTGGTACTCGGTGTGCATAAGTTTTCTAAATGACGCTTCTAAGAGTGATCACTAGTTCACTAAAACCTGTATGTACCTGGTACTCAGTGTGCATAAGTTTTCTAAATGACACTTTTAAGAGTGATCGCTGGTTAACTGAAACCTGTATGTATCTGGTACTCGGTGTGCATAGGTTTTCTAAATTACACTTTTAAGGGTGATCGCTGGTTAACTAAAACCTGTATGTATCTGGTACTCGTGTGCATAGTTTTCTAAATGACGTAGAGTGATCGCTGGTTAACTAAAACCTGTATGTACCTGGTACTCGGAGTGCATAAGTTTTCTAAATGACGCTTTTAAGAGTGATCGCTAGTTAACTAAACCTGTATGTACCTGGTACTCGGAGTGCATAAGTTTTCTAAATGACACTTTTAAGAGTGATCGCTGGTTAACTGAAACCTGTATGTACCTGGTACTCGGAGTGCATAAGTTTTCTAAATGACGCTTCTAAGAGTGATCGCTATTTCATTAAACCTGTATGTATCTGGTATTCGTTGTGCATAAGTTTTCTAAATGATACTTTTAAGAGTGATCGCTATTTCATTAAACCTGTATGTATCTGGTATTCTGCGACACTTTTAGTGATCGCTAGTTCACTAAAACCTGTATGTATCTGGTACTCGGTGTGCATATGTTTTCTAAATGACGCTTCTAAGAGTGATCGCTATTTCATTAAACCTGTATGTATCTGGTATTCGGTGTGCATAAGTTTTCTAAATGATACTTTTAAGAGTGATCGCTGGTTGACTAAAACCTGTATGTATCTGGTACTCGGTGTGCATAAGTTTTCTAAATGACGCCTCTAAGAGTGATCACTAGTTGACTAAAACCTGTATTTATGTGTCCCAGGAGCCTCTGAATTGTTTCAGGGGGACCGCTGTCTGCCTGAAATGTTCCAGGCAGTTCAACACCGGCTGGGCGCGTACTGCGGACAGTTGCGCCGACATGGTGACAGAGTTGAGTTCCCTACCGAGAAAGAGGATGCTCTGCCCTGGGGAGAGCTTTTCCTTTCCTCGGTTGACCTGGAGTCCCAATCGATCTAGGTGCCGGAGCACCAGGTCCCTTTGTATACATAACAGATCTCACGAGTGTGCCAAGATAGGCCAGTCGTTGAGATAGTTAAGTACCCGCACACCTTCCTCCCCTCAGGGAGAAAGGGTGGCTTCCACGATCTTCGTGAAGACCATGGAGACAGGGACAGACCGAAAGGGAGTTCAGGTCGGTTGCCACGAACCAATCCTGACACCTGATAGATGTCAGGACGCGCCTCTGCGTGAGCATCCTGAGCAGCAGCTTGTGAAGGTGCTTTGTTCAGGGTACGCAGACCTCCGGGGCGCAACCCGCCGTCTTTCTTGGGAACGATGAAGTGCGGGTTGTAACCCACTGAACATCTTGGTTTTGAGGGACGAACTCGATGCCTGTTTGCCAGAAGGGTGGTGACCTCTACCCGAAGTATGTAGGCGTCCCTGCCTCAGACAGAGGGAGAGATGATGCCCCAAAACTTGGGAGAGTCTCTGGCGGACCGTCTGCATTAGCCACCGAGACAGTGTGGGCAGCTCTCGAGCTCCCAGGGACTGTGACAGGGGGGCCAAAGGGACGGTCTGCTTCACCATTCCCATGGAGGGTGGTTCGATGGCTGGCGGAGCTAACCATGTCGCGGGGGGGACCCCGGAGGGAAGGTTGGCTCTGCCTACTTACCTGCCTGGCGGGACAGCTGCACGCACTGTCGGTTTGAGAGTGGTAGCAGCTGTCGTGTGTGTACGACCCTACGCCTCGCCAGGGCGTGAGGTCGGGTTTGCCGGGCACAGTCCAGTGGAGTGTGCGATCGGCTGGAAGGAACTCCCAGGGGAAACAGAAAACTCCTTGTGAGTAAGTGGGCGCCAGGCTCGGCTTTGGTGACGAGGCAGGAGCCGTCCCGTACCGACCGATCAGAGCCGTAGCTGTGAAGGTCGGGCCCGATGTTGTTCCCCCTGGGGTCTTCCCGTCAGTGTCACTTCTCGTGAGAAGGTAGCTGACGGGGTGAGGTTTCCCCCTCGACCTCGACTTCCGGGGTGCCACCTGTGGGGGCACAGTAACCGGGAGCCGATGTCGAAGGGGTCCTGGGCTGCCGGGAAACAGACATCACGTGAGATCTCGGAGGCTTGAGGGCGGCCGAGTCGCAGCGTGGTAAAAATGTGGCTAATCGCCACTGTCTGCTTCTTCACCATCAAAAACTGCTGAGCGCAGTCCTCGACGGTGTTACCAACAACCCACCCTGCGAGACGGGTGCATCAAGAAAGCGGACTTTCTCGGTGTCACTCATCTGCGCAAGGTTCAGCCGGGGGTGACTCTCCTGGACCACTTCCGTGGACATCGTCCGACCCAGGCCCCGTGCCGCCACCTTGGTCGCCCGTAGAGCGCTGTCAGTGGCGGCACAGAAATCCTGCATTATACCCGGGTCGGCCTTACCCTCGTGGAGCTCTCTCAACGCCCTGGCCTGGCGGACCTGCAGGATGGCCATGGCGTAGAGAGAGGAGGCAGCCCGGCCCGGTACATAAAACCTGTATGTACCTGGTACTCAGTGTGCATGAGTTTTCTAAATGATACTTCTAAGAGTGATCGCTGGTTAACTGAAACCTGTATGTATCTGGTAGTAACTTTCTCTGTAGTTCCCTTTCTTGAGTTCTCAGCTTGCTCTTCCTGTGCTGTAGTACGCAGTGTAAGATATATTCTAAGAAATTCTTTATGTGGTTTAGAGCTCAGTCCTACTACGTCTTCCAGCTTGGCTTTTACTGGCGGTGGCAGGGCGTCAACAATGGCATCTCTGAAGAGTTCTGCCATTACCAGGTCTTCTTCAGGGTTTTTCTCCAGCTCTTATAGGTGACTGGATTTTCTGTATCTGTCATCTGATCTCCTTTCAGTGCTTTTGGATCTATACGGGTTGGGTATTCTTTTCTTAGGGCTCGCCACATGTCCTGTCTGTGTTTGTCAAAGAGCTCTGCATCCAACTCTGGGGAGTCAATGTCTCGAATCAGTCTTAAGTCCTTCGGCAATTAATTTAGTTTAGATGCACCCAGGCATTCAGCTAGCAAAGCTTTAATGTCTCCCAGAGCTGGTAGTTTCCCAGTCGTTTCTTCTTCCAGGACCCGTATTCATCTTCCAGCTCCCTCATTTAGATCAGGTAATCGAGCGATCAATCCATCCAAGTCCAGTGTGGCCCAAGGCACATAATGTGGTTGTTGATTTTTTATCAGGATTGGGCATTGTGAGACTTGTAGGTCACTATTCAAGATGTCTTTGAATAGGTTGTTTGTAGAAAAGGTTGCTGATGCTGATCTTCTAAGTCTCCCCCCTTCTCTGAGCCAGGCTGGCTGTGGCTGTTTCTCATCAATGTCTTCTAAACCGATGTTTCCAGACATCCACTTGTATTCTTTCCTTGGGCAACCTTGGAATATTCTTGCTTCTTCCTGTTGTTCGGTCATCAGATGCCTCCCTCTGTCGGCGTCCAGTATTTCTTCTTTGTTATCTGATATGTCTCTGCTGGTGGGTTGGTATGTTGTTTCATCCAATAGCGAATGTCTCCCTCTGCTGGTGGCATCTGTTATTTCTCTGTTGCAGGGTTGGTATGGTCTTTCATCCAGCAGTGAATGTCTCCCTCTGCTGGTGGCATCTGGTATTTCTCTGTTGTCATGATGTAATGCTGTTTCTTTGCTCAGAAAATGTCTCCCTCTCTTGACAGCTTCTGGTATTTCTTTTCTTCTGTGCTGCTATGACGTTTCATCAATGTAACTTGAGATATGTCTATTCTCCAGAATGGGCAGGGTTACGTCATCTTCCACGGACCCCGCCTCCGACATGACATCTGGCACCATGCTGTATCTTAGGTTTTTTCTTCTCAGTGCTGTGGATGTTTTGTGCGGTTCTTGAGCTTTTTGTTCATATCTCTGTCTTCTAGCCGCCTCTAGCGCTGCAGATACCCCAGCATAAATTGATTTATAGACGGGTGTAGCTTTCCACTCTGCTTTCCCTCTCTGATGATACTCAGGCATGATGAAAGAGTACTCCTGCCTCCGCTCAGCGAGTGTGTCTCTTAGAATGTCATCGTCCCCCCTCTCTGCTCGTTGGTTGTAAACAATATCTTACTTTCCCAATTTACGTGTCTTGTTTCTGCGTAAACCTGTATTTCTGGGTGACTGATTAATCTGTAGCCTCTTCCTCCACCTCGTGGATAACCATGTCTTACTCCCTGCGACAAAAAGGGTTCCACCAGGTTGTGGATTGGGATGTTTATGGTCAATGAGACACGCTGTAACGCAGTGCCTAGATTGCCAAATCTATTGATTCTATGTGTAGCTGCACTGATCCAATAAATAACGGCCACGAATCATACAGATGTCTTCTAGACTTGTGTCGATCCGAAGATGTCACGGTCTAAGAAAGACACCGTGAAAACTACAAAATAAAGACATATACATTGTTACAATACAGAACACGTTACATCACACGCATGAAAGCACATAAACTCAAACTCAAACACAAAAATTATAACAAGAAACAAATATAAACAAATACCGTGTGCGCCTCTTGGACCATATGCAGAGTTTATACATTTTGAAGAAGCCGCACGTGTTATGACTTGTTCGCATCCATTGCTCTCTGACCCACAGTTCCTCTCTCCCTCTCTTAGTCATGTGATGCATTACGCATTATTAAAGGAACATTACATACAGAAAAGCTTTTCCTTTTTAAACACAATATAAACTATTTATAATCAACAATTCTCTCTAAACATTGTATTTTAACCACGTTTCAAAAAACCTCAATGAACTTTACAAATGATAGCAATAAGCATTACAATATGTCTTCAGACATTTACACTCCCATCAAATTACTATGATTTATGATGAACTTCAATAAATGTTTGAATAAATCTAGTAATTTTCAAAACCAAACATCAGAATTTAAATGCTTGTGTTTTTACTTATCCATGTTCATGTTAAATTAATACTTCAAATTCCTTGCATTATTGCATTTAGAGATTACCACCACAATTTAGTTGTTTTCTACAAGCACAACTAATTTATGAATGGGACGTTCAAGAACAGAAACATTTTTGTTTTTGCTTTTGCCCTCTTTACTCAGCTTTCTATCTCCTAATTGAATTGTGACCTTTCGCACCAATCCATCTTCATCTGTACAAACATCAAGCACTCTTCCTAGTCTCCAGCCATTGCGTGGAATTCCGTCCTCTTGGAGAATGACAACATCTCCGATTTTTTGCATTTCGTTTTGCAGAATGCCACCGCTGTCTGAGTGCTATGTTTGCCAAGTACTCCCTTTTCCATCTACCCCAGAATTGCTCTGTCAAGTACTGGACTCTACGCCACCTTTTTTTGGAATAAAGGTCTTCTGTTTCAAATTTTCCTGGTGGTGGCAGCGGTACAGAAGCTTTCATGGTGAGCAAGTTGTTTGGGGTAAGAGGCTCTAGGCTCTTTGGGTCATTAATGGTATCAGTGGTGAGTGGACGGCAATTTATGATAGACATGGCTTCATAAAGGAATGTTCTTAAGGAAGCATCATCTAATCAGCCAGCACTTTGAGAGAGGACCCAATTTAAGACACTCCTAATTGTTCTGATCTGCCTTTCCCAAATAACCCCCATGTGACTGGCATCAGGTACATTGAATGTAAAGTCACATTATTTTTGGGCTAAGTATGCAGTTAGTCTCTCTTTGTCCAACTCGTTAAGTGCCTTCGTCAGTTCATTCTTTGCCCCAATGAAGTTTGTGCCTTGATCTGACCGGATCTCTCTTACAGCACCACGGATTGCTATAAAACATCGCAGAGCATTTATGAAAGCATCAGTAGTAAGGTCTTCCAGCATTTCCACATGAATTGCTCTAGAAGAGAGACAGGTGAATATGAGGCCATATCTCTTGTACTCTTTACGGCTTTGCTTGGTGTGAAATGGCCCGAAACAATCCATGCCACAGTAGGAAAATGGTAGCGAGGGATTAACACGGTTAGCAGGTAGGTCTGCCATCTTCTGTGTTTCTGTTGGCCTGCGAGCTCTTCTGCATGTAACGCACTGCTTAATGTAGTTGGCTACAACTTTACTGCCACCAACAATCCAGTAACCGTTAGCTCTCAGTTCGTTAAGGGTTTGCCCTCTGCCTTGGTGTTGAGTTTTCTCATGGCAGTGACCCAAAATTAGACGTGTCACCGCACCATTCTTTGGCAGGATTAATGGATGCTTCAAGTCCAAAGGTGAGGAAGCTTTGGTTAAACGCCCCCCCTACTCTGAGAACGCCATCGTGCAGCACTGGATCAAGCTGGAAAAATTGATTGTTATTTGGAAGTTTGCCATGACTTAGTGTTTCCATTTCTCTTTCGAATCCATCCTTTTGTGCCAATTTTATAAGCGCGACACCTGCTTTCTTTAAATCCTCGACATTTATGGGCTTTGGGGATTTGTTTCCTTTAGCTAGTTGCTGGATTCGAGCGACCACTTTCAATGCTGTATGCAATTTTGAGAACCGACTGAATCTGTCCAAAAATTGTTCTTCCTTTTCTAGCTTGGTTTGTAGTACCTGTGTCACTTTTACTTCAGGATCACCCACCAAGAGCTCTGGAGCTGACTCTGACATGACAATCTCTCTTTCCCACAAAAACTTGGGTCCAGTAAACCAATTTGAACTGAGCAACTCTGACACACTGAGGCCTCTGGAGGCATGGTCTGCTGGATTACTGTCACTATCAACGTAGTACCACTGTGCGGGGTCTGATGTTTCTCTGATTCTTTGAACTCTATTGGCTACAAAAACGTGAAAACCTTCTAGCTTCATTATTGATATAGCCCAAGACTACTTTTGAGTCTGTCCAAAAATATTCTTGGTCGATTTTGAGTTCTAGCTCTTCCTTTAACATACTGCTGACTGCTGAAGAAACTATTGCAGCTGATAACTCAAGCCTGGGTATTGTCACAACTTTAGTGGGTGCAACCCTTGCATTCCCAATGACTAAAGAGCAGTGTACTTTGTCTTCACTCAGCAATCGTATGTATGAGCACTGACCATACCCTTGACTACTCGCATCGGAAAAATTATGAAGTTCAATTCTCTGGGTCGTTTCCATTTTTCCAGATGTGATGCATCTTGGAATCTGAAGACCCTGCAGATTCTTTAGATAATTTAGCCAGCTTTCCCATCGTGGCTTTAATTCCTCTGGCAGTGGTTCATCCCATTCAATGCCCTTTCGGCACATCTCCTGTAGTATTTTCTTTCCCAGGAGGAGAGGAAAGGAGCTAGAAAGCCCAGTGGGTGAAACACAGAAGCTATAGTTGAGAGATTTCCCCGCCTCGTTGCTGGTTTCTCATCCAAAATAACTTTAAAGGAGAAGGTGTCACTATTTGCACTCCACTTCACTCCTAACACAGTTTGGACTGGAAGGTCATCATGCCTGAGATCCACGTCATGCACTTCAGTTGCTCGTTCATTGTCAGGTATTGACAAAACTTCTCTGTTATTGGAGATGAATTTATGAAGATGCAGTCTTCCTTTGGCACACACAGTTTGTGCTTCTCTCACTAGGTTTATGGCAGTGTCCACATCTTCTACACTGACGAGGCCATCGTCAACATAGACATTTTTTTCTTATGAAGTGGCTGCTGCAGGATAGTCTTTCTCATTTTGGTTCGCAAGATATTTCATTCCATAATTTGCGCAGCCAGGTGAGGATGCCGCTCCGAATAGATGGACTTTCATACGATATTCCTTTGGCTCAGAATTCGTATCCCCGTTTTCCCACCACAAGAAATGTAAATAATCTCTGTCCTCCTGGCTTACATGGAACCTGTGGAACATCTTCTCCACATCACAGATGACTGCTATAGGGTATTTGCGAAACCTGCAGAGCACTCCAGTCAGTCCATTTGTAAGATCTGGTCCAACAAGCAGATGATCATTTAGTGCAGTGCCATCATACTTGGCTGAACAGTCGAACACTACCCTAATTTTGTTTGGCTTTCTAGGGTGGTAAACACCTTGGTGAGGGATATACCACACATTTCCTGCTTCAGATTGTTGTTCAGCTCTCTCAGCATCACCATCCTTGAATACACCTTCCATGAATTTGACATAGTCTTCCTTGAACTTTGGATTTTTCTCAAGCTTCCCTTTTAACCGCTTCAGCAGTGCTAAAGCCAACCGCTTATTTTCTGGTAGGTGTGGGCGTGTCTTAAAGGGTAGGGGCATTTCCAGGTGACCATCCGCATTGTAGTTTGTTTCCTCATTTAATAGTTGCATGAATTGTATGTCATCTTGTGATATGCTCCTTTCTCCAGGGTTGGTATCCTTGAAGTCTGATTCAAGAGCTCTGATGATGGTGGCTGGTGTCAATGGTGGAACTTCGTTTACGTGTACACGATGGCACAGACCTATTACTTCTGTAGACTTTGCAACCTTTGGTGAGCTACCGACAACACTCCAACCTAAATCTGTCTTAATGGCATAGGGCTCATCTTCACCTCCTGTGATGACTTGTCGTGGTGCCAGTGCTCTTGAGCAGTCGTAACCTATCAACAGTCCGACTTTGCAATCCAACAGCTTTGGCATTTCCTGCACTATACTGATTAGATGGTTCCACCTTTTTGCAGTCTGAGAGGTAGGTATGTGGGAACGTTCAAGAGGAATGAAATCTCTGGTATAGGCGGGTGGCAAGTTGACAAGACTTTGAATTCCACTCTAAGAATGTAAGTGGATCTCCTGTAAAGACTGAGGGTTCGGGTGCTGGAAGTCTGGTAAGAACCATTGTGTCATGCAAGGCTCGTGCTAATGATGCATCATTATTATATTGATTTGGTTGCACTTTGTCAATGTTCATGAATGTCTGTTCCTTTTTTATTTCTTTAGGAGAAACAATGGGACTATTGGCCACTTCACTACCTGTGGTTCTACTTTCGTCACTAGAATCAGCTTCAGAGTATGCTTTAAGCTTTGCCGCTATTACTTGTAGATCTCTTTGGTTTTCCAGTCTCTTTAGCTCCTGTTTTTGTGCAGCTATAGCTTCTTCCATCTTAATTTCAGCCTGTTTTGCTGCGAGTTGTGCTGCACACTCTGCTCTTTTTGCTGCGATGCTTAGCTGATCGGAGGTACATTTTAAATGGTTACTTTGAACAGTGGATTTTGTTTTTGTACTCCCAAATATTGAGTTAGCGTACTCTTTATCCAGCACCATATGAATTCTTGCATTTTCTCCTGTAGCATCAAATTCCTCTAACCCCGACTTCATACATACGTACTTTCATTAGCCTCATTAGGTCTGCTGTTACTGCTGTACAGGAATCCATCTTCCTTCTAATTTCGGTAGAAGGTGCTGTTTGAGATCGAATGTTTTCATACATTTCTTTTACTTGTGTCTCCAGTCCTTCTACGGCATCAATCATTTTACTTAAGTCTTCCTCAGAACACTCATCCTTTATTTTGACACGTGTATCTTTCGCTTGATCTTTCTAACTTTCATACAGCTTGATCCACTTAATTTCCTTTTGAGAAATTTCTTGCTGCTTAAGCTCCAACATTTTTTCAGTTAGTTTTCTTTCCCTTGAAGACTTTCTTGGTTCTTTTTTAGAAGGGGCAGAAGTAGAACCTTTCTCTACTTGTTGTATTGTTTCTGACTCTGTCTGACTGGTCTCCATTTGCTCACCGTGCAACGACTTTTCATTATTTGACATTGTGCCTAGCACTTTATCTTTTTCTTGTTAAATTATTTTTAGCTCTACTTTATATACAGTTGAAAGAAAAAGTATGTGAACCCTTTGGGCTTACTTGGATTTCTTCATAAATTGGTCATAAAATGTGTTCTGATCTTCATCTAAGTCACAACAATAGAGAAACACAGTCTGCTTAAACTAATACCGCACAAACATTATACGTTTTCATGTTTTTATTGAACACAACATGTAAACATTCATAGTGCAGGGTGGAAAAAGTATGTGAAACCCTAGGCTAATGACTTCTCCAAGAGCTAATTGGAGCCAGGAGTCAGCCAACCTGGGGTCCAATCAATGTGATGAGATTGGATGTGTTGATTAAAGCTGGCCTGTCCAATAAAAAACACACACCAGTTTTGAGTTTGCTGTTCTGAAGAAGCGTTGTCTGATGTGAACCATGCCTCGCACAAAAGAGCTCTCAGAAGACCTACGATCAAGAATTGTTGACTTACATAAAGTTGGAAAGGGCTACAAAAGTATATCTAAAAGCCTTGATGTCCATGTGTCCACGGTAAGACAGATTGTCTACAAATGGAGAAAGTTCAGCACTGTTGCTACACTCCCTAGGCGTGGTCGTCCTGTAAAGATGACTGCAAGAGCACAGCGCAGAATGCTCAATGAGGTGAAGAAGAATCCTAGAGTGTCAGCTAAACACTTACAGAAATCTCTGGCACATGCTAACATTTTTGTTGACAAATCTACAATAAGGAAAACATTAAACAAGAATGGACTTCATGGGAGGACACCACGGAGGAAGCCACTGCTGTCCAAAAAAAACATTGCAGCACGTTTGAAGTTTGCAAAAGAGCACCTGGATGTTCCACAGCACTACTACTGGCAAAACATTCTGTGGACAGATGAAACCAAAATTGAGTTGTTTGGAAAGAACACACAACGCTATGTGTGGAGAACAAAAGGCACAGCACACCAACATCAAAACCTCATCCCAACTGTGAAATATGGTGGAGGGGGCATCATGGTTTGGGGCTGCTTTGCTGCCTCAGGCCCTGGACGGATTACTGTCATCGATGGAAAAATGAATTCCAAAGTTTATCAAGACATTTTGCAGGAAAACTTAAGACCATCTGTCCGCCAACTGAAGCTTAACAGAGGATGGACGATGCAACAGGACAACGACCCAAAGCATAGAAGTAAATCAAACAGAATGGCTTCAACAGAAGAAAATACGCCTTCTGGAGTGGCCCAGTCAGAGTCCTGACCTCAACCCGATTGAGATGCTGTGGCATGACCTCAAGAGAGCGATTCACACCAGACATCCCAAGAATATTGCTGAACTGAAACACTTTTGTAAAGAGGAATGGTCCAAAATTTCTCCTGACCGTTGTGCAGGTCTGATCTGCAACTATAGGAAACGTTTGGTTGAGGTTATTGCTGCCAAAGGAGGGTCAACCAGTTATTAAACCCAAAGGTTCACATACTTTTTCCACCCTGCACTATGAATGTTTACATGTTGTGTTCAATAAAAACATGAAAACGTATAATGTTTGTGCGGTATTAGTTTAAGCAGACTGTGTTTCTCTATTGTTGTGACTTAGATGAAGATCAGAACACATTTTATGACCAATTTATGAAGAAATCCAAGTAAGCCCAAAGGGTTCACATACTTTTTCTTTCAACTGTACCCTTTGAGACCAAGACAGTGTTTAACTGAGAAATCCCAGTAACACCTAAAATTCCATTTAAGAACTCAAATCATATAGCAGAGCAAGAACATGAACAACAATTGAATTGTATGATGTTGATAATAATAGTAAGTGTAAATGTAATGATAATCAAATAAACACAATTATATTTCAATGAAACGTTTCCCTTTTATCAATGTCCTTTTTAAATGTCCAGAAATGTTAAAGTTAACAGTCAAACCTGATGTTTGTATGGTCGCACTCTTCTGCCCGTATTGAGTAACGTAACACAGTAACGCTGGACTCTGAGGTCTTTCCCGAAAATTTTGCGGCCCTGTTGTCAACACAGGTAATTCCCGCCCTCTCCTGGTAAGACGCGGTATCTCTAAAGATGCCAGAAACCAACACTCCCGGTCATCTGTCGATCAGCAAACCGAAGCTCCGCCTACACCAGCGATCTCGTCTTTTCTCTTAGAACTGCCGTCGTTCTTTACTCTGTACTCTCGTCGACATCGGCGGTACGTTATCACTGTAGCTGCACTGATCCAATAAATAACGGCCACGAATCATACAGATGTCTTCTAGACTTTTATTTTGATCTCTCTTTCCTGTGTCGATCCGAAGATGTCACGGTCTAAGAAAGACACCGTGAAAACTACAAAATAAAGACATATACAACTTAAACACACCTCTTTTACAAAACACAATCCCTTAACAAATAGTCCAATTTGCCTCATTGTTACAATACAGAACACGTTACATTACACGCATGAAAGCACATAAACTCAAACTCAAACACAAAAATTATAACAAGAAACAAATATAAACAAATACCGTGTGCGCCTCTTGGACCATATGCAGAGTTTATACATTTTGAAGAAGCCGCACGTGTTACGACCTGTTCGCATACATTGCTCTCTGACCAACAGTTCCTCTCTCCCTCTCTTAGTCATGTGACGCATTATTAAAGGAACATTACATACAGAAAAGCTTTTCCTTTTTAAACACAATATAAACTATTTAAAATCAACAATTCTCTCTAAACATTGTATTTTAACCACGTTTCAAAAAACCTCAATGAACTTTACAAATTATAGCAATACGCATTACAATATGTCTTCAGAGATTTACACTATGGAAGCAAACTCCTTCTAAATAGTTTCTCAATATCCCTACTTTACAACACCTGCCTACTATATCTCTCCAATTTATGTATGGCCAAACCTGCTCAATTTGTTCCAAATTCTGAACTTCTACCAAATCGTCCAAGAAGTAATTTTTCTTTTCTTCTATCAATTTTTATTTTCTTCTGACTCCATAAATTACGACTCCTATCTTCTGCACATACACACACACACAAAGTCTCTCAGGCTGTTCGCTCTCCCTCACTCCTGGATTTTTCTGTGGACACAATACAATATACAACAAAATAAAAAAAATATCACAACGCATTCATACCCTCCACGTGACCTGTTTTCTAACAGGATTTCTACCTACGCGTCTCGCGTCTTCACGTACCACGTCCCTATAACGTGACCTGTTTCTCTAAACAGGAATATAACACCCTCTTGGTGTCTTGCACTCACCAGTGCGACACACTCGCCTTCAGTGTGACTCGCTAACCTTAGCGAGATTTATACCCTCTTGGTATCTTGCACTCACCAGTGCGACACGTTTCATTCACTCATACACACACTATATGTACACACTTTACGTCCTGTTACCTAACAGGACCCACGCTACCTAGCGCCTTCGCGTACCTACGCGGCACACCGCACTCTCAGTGTGACTTGCTTACCTAAACAAGATTTATATCCTCTCGATATCATCTGCCCCACTGGCAGGAAACTTATATACAATCTCTCATGCACACTTACACTCTCTCATACACACAATTTCCCTTGAAACCTGGATCTTCTAACTTTTTAGCAAACTAGTGCCATTTTTAACATTCATCTTGTTCAATTTAGGAGAGGCCTACGAGAACCAACGTCATTCAGGGTTTACCTCACGCAGATCACACAGTTCCCTTTCTGTCGGTCTCTCGACGTTGTGGCGAGAACCACAGATGGGGTTCGCCCTTGAGAACCAATCAACTCTGACTACTATAGAAAAGGCCAATGAAATTTGGCGAATGAAATTTGGCGAATGAAATTTGCATGCCGGGCTCCGCCCCCGGATGTCCGGTATAAAAGGAAGCCGGCATGCAGCATTCATTTACCTTTTGTTCTTCAGAGCCTTCGCTCATGACTACGAACAGAACGAATTCAATGAATTCTTCTTCTTCTACATTGCCGGATCTACGACGTAGAGCAGCGGATCGTCCCTACCTGCAGCGACCTTCCCCTGGGCGTCTCGGCGGTTCCGGAGGTGTTAGAGATTTTTTCTAAAAGGTCCTTTTCAGGACTGAGCAATTTCCAGCGCGGCATGTCCCGCTGTTCTCTTGGGTGCGGCACCCTCATCGAGGAGGGGGATGGACACGATCGCTGCATTAGGTGTCTGGGCGTCCAGCACACTGAAGCAGCAGCGTTCGTTGACACATCTGCCCGCACTGCGGGCAGATTGTCATTCAGAAGTTGCGGTCACAGGTGGCTGTCTTCCTACGGGAACCAGCCACAATTTCGTCTGCTACCCGGGCTGTGACATCTGTGGCTACGGCCCCGATGACCACCCACGTAGCAGCGTTAGTGATATGGGGAACTCTGCGAACGCAAACCCGCCAGCCAAGTGCTCACGGGCCGATCGCACCCCGATTCGCTCTTCTGAACGTTCCCCAACCGGCGGTGGCATACCGTTCGGATCCTCAGGCACGCACTCGTAGATGAGATGTCGTTCGCAGCATCGGAGGGAGACTGGCATCCGACTCTGACGAATCCGAGCCCCCCCCCCAGGGGGGTTGAGCTCAGGAGGAAGTACAAATAGAGGGTTCGTGGAAAAAAGTCCATTCAAATAAATTGCCATTTGACGCATAGTGTTGCGATGGATCGTAGTGTGAAAAAACCTGACACGTAGCGTCTATCTAAATGGGAAGTGGGTGATTTCACCTTACCCTGTGGTAAGACCATTTCTTTTTCTGCTGACCACGGATAGGGGGTGTGAGGACAACACTAGGGGCGCTCTCGCGCCATGGCACCCCTCGAAGACCCCCTAGCCCTCCGTCCACGAACATCATATGCGTCCCTCACAGGTTTATCCCATGTACTTCGGCTTCCCCGCTTGTCCTCCAACATGATATAAGTACCACGACTCATTTGTTTGCATGGGGGGGCGGATGCCAGCTTACTGCCATGGTGCCAGGGTCCACGAAACAACTATTTGTCCACTGATCAACTATGGGTGCCGATTTGACCTTCGACCCCGCAGACCCTTCCATGGCCACGCCCCCGACCACCAAACCACTTTTTGTCCGCTTCCCAACTACTTTTACCAGAACCTGCGTTTTGCCACTCGGGACTGACATATGTTTGTCTGAGGGGGCGTGGTAATCGAGCTTTGTGGTTTTTAAAACAAAAAAATAATATTTACATGTTTAAAATGCCCATTCTGTGCAATGTCCACCAAGCATTTATTCCTGGCCCATTCGATAAACTGCACGTGGACAACATCATATTCACGTATTAGATACAGAATTTAGGTCAAACTCATCATTTTACGAGCTGTTTCTAACATATGTGTGTCTAAAAGAGTGTTCTCAATGAATCGTGTTGTTTCTGACTCTTTTAAAACATTGTTAAAAAGCAATATCAATGCAATCCATTTTCCAGTGTGTTCTAACTAGAAAATGATCCATTTTCTAGTGTGTTTGCATTGCCTGTCCACGTGTGGTTTATATTAGTGGACCACGTGTAGTAGGTTGGTGGAAATGATGCTTTTGATGCTTTTTAACAATATTTAAAGTGTATATATTCATTTCTAGGTGTCAGAAACAACACTATTCAGTGAGAACACTCTTTTAGACACACACAGGTTAGGAAACAGCACGTAAAATGTTCAGTTTTGACAAAAATCGGGAATCTTATATGTTGAAGGTCGGTGTGTAAACAAAGGTCCAGAAAACAAGGTTTCTAAGGTCAGAGGACATCGAGCCTTTCAGTGACCACTGTCACGGACCCCCGATTCAGGCCCTGCAGTTTCGGGTTCGTGGCTTCTTCTTAAAGGGTTTGAAAGTGGATGAGTACATAGCTAAAACAGCCCTCATTTCTAAGTGTCTGCCATTGAAATCACTGTGCATTTTAATTTACATTAAAAAGGTTATAAAATACTTCTGGAGGACCAGGACTTTTGACCTTTCGGTATGTCTTTTGGGGGACCGGGACGCAAGTGCCCGTGAGGTTTCGAGCCCGTCGGACCCTCCTCCGGCCTTGCGGGAAAGTTCCTCGAGCAGTTTATATGTATGGGCCACGTGTATTCAGTTGGTGGACAACCCACTTATTAGCAAAAATGTGCCTTTATATTCATTTAAATGCATCAACTACCACATTATTCAGTCAGTGCACTTCATTAGACACACATATGTTAGCAACAACTTGTAGAACGCTCAGTTTATCCTCAAAGGTCTAATTAGAGTGGCCTGTTTACAAACCCCCTATCAAAAACGTATTGGATAGGTGACAGGTGGAAGGCCTTCCGCCACGCGTGCGCGCCCTGCATTGCATGCGTCACTGCATGCGTCATGCGTAGAGCAGACCGTGACGGGCTGTATGCGTCACTGCATGCGTCATGCATAGAGCAGTCCGTGTAGCGTGCGCGCTCTGCATGCGTTGCGCATAGAGCAGAATGCCACGCATGCTCGCCCTGCATGCGTCACTGCATGCGTGATGCATAGAGCAGACCGTAAAACATGCATGCGCTGTATGCGTCACTGAATGCATCATGCATATAAGAGACCGTGACGCATGCACATGCTTAAATAACCACACGTGCATGCATCACGCATATAGCATATAGACATGAGCAACCGTCCATCATCCACCGATCATGCAGAGAAGCCGGGCGACTTTGTGACTTTGTTTAGGGGTCAAAATAGGGAGAGTCGTCCACGAAAATGCATTGGCATAGATTGTAGGTGGAAGCCCTCCCGTTGGGAAACGATAGGCCGAAGGGTCTGGATATTTGGATTATTGTTGTCTAGAAGCCCCCCATTTATCCCCCAAATGTCCAAAGTTCTTAGACCTTTTTCTGAAAAATCCCCCATCCCCCACCTCTGAAAGCTTCACAAGGCTGTTCAGTGGTATATGAGAGACAAGGCTGTGCTTAATCTTGTGATTGGGTGCAAAAAACATTCCCTAATCCTCTAGGGCGATGTGCTCTCGATATGTTGTCGGGGGCCGCCCGACGGGCCAGAATCTAAAATATGGGACCCCTCGGACCTTTCTGGAAATTTCCTCGTATAGCTTATTTGAATGGCTTTTCCATATGGGTTTCGTGGACGTGGCCCCGACAGGGTCAACCGATCCGAAACCGGGTCACAAGCAACCGTCCATCATCCACCGGTCGTGCGGAAAAGCCGGGCGACTTTGTGACTTTGTTTAGGGGTAAAAAGATCAAAATAGGGAGAGTCGTCCACGAATCAGTTAATGAAAACGCATTGGCATAGATGGTAGGTGGAAGCCCTCCCGTTGGGAAACGATAGGCCGAAGGGTCTGGATATTTCAGATTATTGTTGTCTAGAAGCCCCCCATTTATCCCCCAAATGTCCAAAGTTCTTAGACCTTTCCTAAAAAATCTACCCCCAACTAAACCTTCATAATGCTGTTCAGTGGTATGTGAGAGACAAGGCTTTGTGCTTAATCTTGTGATTGGGTGCAAAAAACATTCCCTAATCCTCTAGGGCGATGTGCTCTCGATATGTTGTCGGGGGCCGCCCGACGGGCCAGAATCTAAAATATGGGACCCCTCGGACCTTTCTGGAAATTTCCTCGTATAGCTTATTTGAATGGCTTTTCCATATGGGTTCGTGGACGTGGCCCCGACAGGGTCAACCGATCCGAAACCGGGTCACAAGCAACCGTCCATCATCCACCGGTCGTGCGGAAAAGCCGGGCGACTTTGTGACTTTGTTTAGGGGTAAAAAGATCAAAATAGGGAGAGTCGTCCACGAATCAGTTAATGAAAACGCATTGGCATAGATGGTAGGTGGAAGCCCTCCCGTTGGGAAACGATAGGCCGAAGGGTCTGGATATTTCAGATTATTGTTGTCTAGAAGCCCCCCATTTATCCCCCAAATGTCCAAAGTTCTTAGACCTTTCCTAAAAAATCTACCTCCCCAACACTAAACCTTCATAATGCTGTTCAGTGGTATGTGAGAGACAAGGCTTTGTGCTTAATCTTGTGATTGGGTGCAAAAAACATTCCCTAATCCTCTAGGGCGATGTGCTCGATATGTTGTCGGGGGCCGCCCGACGGGCCAGAATCTAAAATATGGGACCCCTCGGACCTTTCTGAAATTTCCTCGTATAGCTTATTTGAATGGCTTTTCCATATGGGTTTCGTGGACGTGGCCCCGACAGGGTCAACCGATCCAAAACCGGGTCACAAGCAACCGTCCATCATCCACCGGTCGTGCGGAAAAGTCGGGCGACTTTGTGACTTTGTTTAGGGGTCAAAAGGTCAAAATAGGGAGAGTCTATGCGTCACTAAATGCGTGTATGCGTGAATGCGTGCATAGAGCAGACCGTGTCGCATACATGCGCTGTTATGACATGTGACGCATGCACGCGCTGTATGCGTCACTGAATGCATCGTGCATAGAGCAGACCGTGTCGCATACATGCGCTGTTATGACATCAAACCGTGACGCATGCACGCGCTGTATGTGTCACCGAATGCATGCATATAGAGCAGGCCTAGGAGCATGCACGCAATGTAATAACAGCGCGTGTATGCGTCAGTGACTTCATAAACAGACCATGGGAAGGTGTTCCATGAAAAAATGTAATGTATACAAGGACATTTTCCACAAAGGCCCTGGGGGTCCCGAGAGACCCCAAACATCACAGTCACTTGCGTCACAGTCCCACAAGCGACATATGAAAGGCCAAATGCGTGGGTGCCCAAAAAGTATTTTATATCATTTTTTATGTATTACTCTGCAACCCATTCATTTCAATGGATGAGGCTTGAAAATGAGGCCTTGAACATAAAAGAGGCCATCTTAATAGTCAAAATGAGCATTAAATGATTTGATACCAACATATATGCGAACAATAAAGTGTTCTCATTGAATAATGTGGTTTTTGAAACATATAAATAAATATTTTTCAGTTAAACATTGTTAATAAGTATTATGTCCACCAACTTCATACACGTGGCCCATTCAAATAAATTGCAGGTGGACATTTCTCGTTTTTCGCCAAGTCATGCAGGAAGTGACCACCAGCAATTTATATGAATGGACCACGTGTAGTGAGTTGGTGGACAACCCTTTTTAGGGTATAATTCAGCCTTCTATGAGTTGATGATAACATATGTATGTCTAATAAAGTGTACTAAGGGAAAAAGGTGGTTCTTTAATCATATATATGAATACATTGGGCAAAAAGACAAGAAATGCCTAATTAACAAGAAAAACTACAAAGGACTACAATATGGCACCCAGGAAGTGTCCACCTGCAGTTTATATGAATGGACCACATGTAGTGAGTTCGTGGAACTTCATTTTTTAAGCATAAATAAGCATTCTGGGAGTTGCTGCTAACATATGTATGTCTATTAAAGTGTACTAACAGACTAACAGGGTCCATAATGCATATAGATTATTCTAAAGTGTGTCCACCAACTTAATAGTGTGGCCCATTAAAATAAACTGCAGGTGGACATTTCTCCGTTTTTCACTAAGTCATACAGGAAGTGTCCACCTGCAGTTTATATGAATGGACCACATGTAGTGAGTTCGTGGAACTTCATTTTTTAAGCATAAATATGCATTCTGTGAGTTGCTGCTAACATATGTATGTCTAATAAAGTGTACTAACAGACTAACAGGGTCCATAATGCATATAGATTATTCTAAAGTGTGTCCACCAACCTAATATGTGTGGACTACTACTGTAATCTGCAGGTGGAAAGGACCACATGCAGTTTATATGAATGGACCACGTGTAGTGAGTTCGTGGAAATTCATTTTTTAAGCATAAATAAGCATTCTGTGAGTTGCTGCTAACATATGTATGTCTAATAAAGTGTACTAACAGACTAACAGGGTCCATAATGCATATAAATTATTCTAAAGTGTGTCCACCAACTTAATACGTGTGGCCTATTCTCATAAACTGCAGGTGAACATTTGCCCCGTTTTTCACTAAGTCATACAGGAAGTGTCCACCTGCAGTTTATATGAATGGACCACGTGTAGTGAGTTCGTGGAAATTCCTTTTTAAGCATAAATAAGCATTCTGTGAGTTGCTGCTAACATATGTATGTCTAATAAAGTGTACTAAGGGAAAAAGGTGGTTCTTTAATCGTATATATGAATACATTGGGCAAAAAAGTAAACAAGAAACGCTTGGGGAAACTAATTAACAATAAAAACTACAAAGGACTACAAATATGGCACCCAGGAAGTGTCCACCTGCAGTTTATATGAATGGACCACATGTAGTGAGTTCGTGGAAATTCATTTTTTAAGCATAAATAAGCATTCTGTGAGTTGCTGCTAACATATGTATGTCTATTAAAGTGTACCAACAGACTAACAGGGTCCATAATGCATATAGATTATTCTAAAGTGTGTCCACCAATTTAATATGTGTGGACTACTACTGTAATCTGCAGGTGGACAGGACCACCTCCAATTTATAGGAATGTACCACGCGTATTAAGTTGGTGGACAACCACTTTTTGGTTGAAAGAAGACAGGACAATATTTTAATCATACAATTTTATTAAAAACAGTTTAATTTCATACAATAACAATATAATATCACTAAAAACACACTTGAAACACTACTACTTTAAAAAAAACTCTCCATATCAGTCAACTCCAGTGTACACAATTGACAGGACAGGCCTGGGCTCTGCCCTTTTCGGGCTCATCTGCAATGATACTCCCAGTGATGGCGCAGGGTTGACCCCTTCTCCAAGGAGGCGATAGAGTTATTCAAGAACTTCCGGGATAAGTAGCACTTCCAGAGGAGATCGAACCTCCTTGGCCAAATGCCTCCGCCAGGCACAGGGGACACCTAGACATGTTCTGAAAAAATACAAAGTAAATCGTTACAACACATGTATACGTAATCCATAAATCAAACCGTTATGTATGAACGCGCTGTAATAACAACACGCGTATGCGTCACAGAATGCATCATGCATAAAGCATCCCGTGAGGCTGCAGCAGTCTGTGATGCATGAACGTGCTGTTATGACAACACGTGTATGCTGTGCAGAATGCACTTGGCATAAAACAGTCCATGATGCATGCACGCACTGTAATAACAACGTATATATTGCGTCACAGAATGCACCGTGCACAAAGCAGTCCGTGATGCATGAACGCGCTGTAATAACAACGCGCGTATGCGTCACAGATTGCATCATGCAATACGCATTCCGTGATGCTGTACGCGTCATCATGCATAACGCAGACCGTGATGCATGGACGCGTTGGATTAACAACGTGCATTCTTACTGGAATTTGGATCCATTTTCTAGTGTGGATGAATACAATTTACTGGAATTTGGATACATTTTCTAGTGTGGATGAATACAACTTACTGGAATTTGGATACATTTTCTAGTGTGGATGAATACAACTTACTGGAATTTGGATACACTTTCTAGTGTGGATGAATACAACTTACTATACAACTTACTGGAATTTGGATACATTTTCTAGTGTGGTTGAACACAACTTTCTCCAAGGACATTATCTGCAGGGAAGCACTTCACTCTGTATGCATCGGTTCATCGACACCTTGTGCTTTGTTCTTGTGGTTAACTGAGAAAAACTACAGCTATGACTTCTAACTGCCCACTGTGCCACCGGAACTACGCGCAGCTCTCTCAACACCTCCGGGTTACCCACAAGGTCCTCAATGTGAAGGAGAGGAAACTGCTCCTTTCATTTGAATCGGGCCGTGTTTCATACAGGGAGGGAACCTGTAGGATCCCGGGATGTGGGAAGACAAGTTCTCGCCTGGACCGCCACATCCTTGGTCACACGGAGCTGTCCAAGAGGGCACAACGTGACGCGATCAGGGACTTCAAGAGGCATAAGGTAATTGAACAGCTCGCCGCCCTCCGTGCCACCTGCCCAGCGATCCCGATGGCCACTTTTTTGGATATAGATGAGATCCAGAACTTCTCTGACGACCGAGAGTTAGAGCAGAGTGACCAGGAGGAAGATAGGACATGCGCGGAGGAAAAATGCCAGCGCACCCGGGCCAAGCTCCTGAATGCAAACGCTGAGCTGAACAAACAGAATGACATCCTGGCCGCCACGCTGAAGGAGGTGACGAGGAGATATAAGAGGTTAAAGAGGAGGACGGCCTCCCTGCCCTCGTCTCAGGTGTGCTCGGCAGCAAAGAAATTGCTGTCTACCCTGGAGCCCGAAATTGAAGGGGAGCCGAGTGCGCAGCCCTCGGAAGAGCCGGCCAGTGTAAGCGCCAGCCCTTCGGCCTCCACATCCCAGCGAGAGCCTCAGGATGAACTACCCTATTACCCGGAGCACGTCGGCGCCCTAAGTAAGTGTGAAACTTTTATTTCATTCATTTACATTTGTAAATACATTACAAGTTAAGATTTTAGATCAAATTTACACTTAAAGTGTGTTAAAAACACGACTAGGTAAATGCGATTTAATCTTTAACAGAGGTAACAGATCTCACAGACAATGGCAGATTGTTCTTGATCTTGAGTAATAGCGTCTCTCTTTCTTCTGCAGATGATCTTATCAACGAGTACAAGTTGCACCAGGAGGGATCGGACCCCTCTGCCAAACTGAAGAACAATGTGGCATCCAAAGTATTCCGAATTAAACATTTTTTGGGATATATGGCAGAGGGGAAATCCACTCTGGGGAACATGCTGTTTCTCAATGACACCCCTAAGATCAGGCAGTGGATGGACAAACTGCGTGCTTCGAGGATAACAGAGACGACCATCCACCACTACCTCAAAAACGTGGCTCAGTTCCTCGACTACATGTCAGAGACGCCCCCAGCCACCTGCCGCCTATCGAAGGCCATCCTGGTGGTCATCCGAAGAGAGGTGCGCACCCTGATCAAGGGAATGAGGAGAAAGGTGGTAATACATGAATATGCGGTGAAGACGGCAAAGGAGGGGAAGCTTCTGTCAAAAGCCCGTCTCGTGGAGTGCCGAGAAAAGGCTAAGAAGGTCATCCCGGCCATTTTGGGTGAGTTAAACTTTCACTTTTTTCGAGCTTTAGACTTATTGCATTTCATCCTCTAATGACTCTGTCTTTTCTTTCTTTGCAGAGGAAGCAGAAGTGATGTCAGCCATGCTAATCCGGGGATACGTGGTTCCTGGGGGCGGAGCGCGGTGCAAACCGCGCCCACCCCGGGTGCCATTTGTTTCCCGGAGGTGCATGAGGAGCTGTGTAAAACTATGAGCGCTCCACTCACGGCCCGCTCCGTCCAAACCAGCTCCGGCTCCCTCACTTTCCCTCGAGGGTGGGGCAGCCAAAGGCTACGTCGAGATCCCCCGGGTGGAACGTGCGGCTGCGGTGCATCTGTGCCGCAGACGGCTGCCACCTGGAGAGAATCGGCCACGCTGCCTCCTCTCTCTACGTCATGGCCATCCTGCAGGTCCGCCAGGCCAGGGCGTTGAGAGAGCTCCACGAGGGTAAGGCCGACCCGGGTATAATGCAGGATTTCTGTGCCGCCACTGACAGTGCTCTACGGGCGACCAAGTGGCGGCACGGGGCCTGGGTCGGACGATGTCCACGGAAGTGGTCCAGGAGAGTCACCCCCGGCTGAACCTTGCGCAGATGAGTGACACCGAGAAAGTCCGCTTTCTTGATGCACCCGTCTCGCAGGGTGGGTTGTTGGTAACACCGTCGAGGACTGCGCTCAGCAGTTTTTGATGGTGAAGAAGCAGACAGTGGCGATTAGCCACATTTTTACCACGCTGCGACTCGGCCGCCCTCAAGCCTCCGAGATCTCACGTGATGTCTGTTTCCCGGCAGCCCAGGACCCCTTCGACATCGGCTCCGGTTACTGTGCCCCCACAGGTGGCACCCCGGAAGTCGAGGTCGAGGGGGAAACCTCACCCCGTCAGCTACCTTCTCACGAGAAGTGACACTGACGGGAAGACCCCAGGGGGAACAACATCGGGCCCGACCTTCACAGCTACGGCTCTGATCGGTCGGTACGGGACGGCTCCTGCCTCGTCACCAAAGCCGGGCCCTTTTCAGGGCCTGGCGCCCACTTACTCGCAGAGTTTTTCCGTTCTCCCCGGGTGTACTTGCAGCCGATCGCACACTCCACTGGACTGTGCCCGGCGACCCGACCTCACGCCCTGGCGAGGCGTTGGGTCGTACACACACTACAGCTGCCACCACTCTCAAACCGACAGTGCGTGCAGCGGTCCCGCCAGGCAGGTAAAAAGGCAGAGCCAACCTTCCCTCCGGGGACCCCCCGCGACAGAAGGGTAGCTCCGCCAGCCGACGAACCACCCACCGTGGGAATGATGAAGCAGACCGTCCCCTTGGTCACCCTGTCACAGTCCCTGGGAGCTCGAGAGTTGCCCACACTGTCTCGCTGGCTAATGAGGGCGGTCCATCTTGGTTACTCGTCAGAGGCAGGGACGCCTCCGTACTTCGGGTAGAGGTCACCACCCTTCTGGCAAATCAGGCATCGAGTTCGTCCCTCAAAACCAAGATGTTCAGTGGGTCACGAACCGCACTTCATCGTTGCCAAGAAAGACGGTGGGTTGTGCCCCATAGTTCAGCGTACCCTGAACAAGCACCTTCACACAGCTGCCGTTCAGGGTGCTCACGCAGAGGCGCATCCTGACATCTATCAGGTGTCAGGATTGGTTCGTGGCAATCGACCTGAAGGACGCTTACTTTCATGTCTCGATTCCCCTCGACACCGGCCGTTCCTACGGTTCGCGTTCGAGGGGCGGGCATATCAGTACAGAGTCCTCCCTTTCGGTCTGTCCCTGTCTCCACGGGTCTTCACGAAGATCGTGGAAGCCACCCTTTCTCCCCTTCGGGAAAAAGGTGTGCGGGTACTAAACTATCTCGACGACTGGCTTATCTTGGCACACTCGCGAGACCTGTTGTGTACACAGAGGGACCTGGTGCTCCGGCATCTAGATCGATGGGATTTCAGGTCAACCGAGAAAAGAGCAAACTCTCCCCAGTGCAGAGCATCCTCTTTCGCGGTATGGAACTAAACTCTGTCACCATGACGGCGCAGCTGTCCGCAGCACGCGCCAGTCAGTGTTGAACTGCCTGGAACACTTCAGGCAGTCGGCGGTCCCCCTGAAACAATTTCAGAGGCTCCTGGGCACATGGCGTCCTCCGCGGGGGTAATACCCCTCGGATTGATGCACATGAGACCGCTCCAACACTGGCTACAGAGTCAAGTTCCGAGGACAGCATGGCACACCGGCAGCAGGCGCATGGTGATGACGCCCTGCTGCCGACGCACCCTAACCCCTTGGTCTTCCATGACCTTCCTCCGAGCGGGGGTTCCCCTCGGGCAGGTTACGAGGCACGTTGTGGTGACGACGGACGCCTCGCTGCAGGGGTGGGGCGCAGTGTGCAACGAGCACGCAGTAGCGGGGCGCTAAACGGGCCCCTGTCTGCGCTGGCATATCAATTGCCTAGAGTTGTGGGCTGTGCTGCTTGTGCTGAGAAGGCTACGTCCTCTAGTGCGGGGCCAGCACGTGCTGGTCCACCTGGACAGCACGACAGCCGTAGCGTACACGCCAGGGTGGCGTACGCTCACGGCAGCTAACACGACTTGCCCGACGCCTCCTCCTGTGGAGTTAGCAGGTGATCCGCTCCCTGCAGGCCACACACATCCCAGGCGAACTGAACCAGACAGCCGACGCGCTCTCGTCAGTATACGCCTTGCGGAGAGTGGCGACTCCACCCCCGGTCCAGCTCATTTGGGTGCTGTTCGGACAGGCACAGATAGACCTCTTTGCCTCCCACGACACCACCCATTGTCCGCTTTGGTACTCCCTGACCGAGGTCCCCCTCGGCATGGATGCCCTGGCGCACAGCTGACCGCGGGACGGGCGGAAGCACACCTTCCCCCCCAGGAGCCTCCATGCACAGACACTGTGCAAGGTCAGGGAAGAGGAGCACCAAGTGTTATTGGTTACACCGCACTGGTCTAACCACACTTGGCTTCAGAGTTGATGCTCTGGACAGCGACTCCCCCTGAACCATTCCCCTGACAGAGGACCTGCTCTCTCAGGGGAAGGACACGTTCTGGCAATCCCCTAACGTGGGTCCAAGAGCCCTCAGAGGCTCCGATCTTCCTCACCTGAGTAAGACGGCCCCCCTGTTGGCGCTCGCTTCCTTCAAGAGGGTAGGGGACCTCCAAGCATTCTCTGTGTCCCCGGATTGCCTTGAATTTGGCCCTGGTAACTCTCACGTTATCCTGAGACCCAGGCCCGGATACGTGCCCAAAGTTCCCACTACTCCCTTTCGGGACCAAGTGGTGAACTTGCAGGCGCTCCCCATCGGGGAGGAAGACCCAACCCCATCCGTGTTGTGTCCTGGACCGCACGCAGGGCTTCAGTAGCTCTGACCAGCTCCTTGTCTGTATTGGAGGACAGCAGAAGGGGAAGGCTGTCTCCAAGCAGAGGCTGGCGCACTGGGTCGTGGATGCCGTTACGACGGCATTCCGATCTCAGAATCTCCCATGCCCACTGAGGGCTTACTCCACACGGGGTATAGCCACCTCCTGGGCACTGGCCAGAAGCGCCTCTCTAGCAGACATCTGTAGAGCTGCGGGTTGGGCTATGCCTAAACACCTTCGCAAGGGTTAACAACCTTTGCGTAAACCCGGTGTCAGCCCACGTCCTGCGTGGCGACATGTAGGACTGGCATCCGGGGGGGGCGTATGCCTGCGAAAGCATCTTCCCACCCTCCAAGAGGTTGGGTCAGTGTGCTATCTACCTTTCTTCTTACCCAAACACATGGCTAAGAAACTGGTACCTCACCAACCTTCCTTCTTACCCAGACACTGGTTAAGAACAGGCATTCCATCCATCACTAAGCAAGCACCCCCTGGGGGGCATGACGTGCTCACTCTCATGCGCGTCCCATTCATACCTCCCCTTCTACACCTCCGTCTCTCTCTGTGGGTCTCTGGAACTGTCAGTCAGCAGTGAACAAGACTGACTTCATCCATGCTTTTGCTAGTCAGTCTGACATTCACATTCTAGGCCTTACTGAGACATGGATTTGTCCTGAAGACTCAGCCACACCCGCTGCTCCTTCTCTCACTCTCCCCGCCAAACTGGAAGAGGAGAGGGCACAGGTTTGCTTATCAGCAATAATCGGAAATATTCCACACTCTCTTCCCTATGCAACAACTATTCATTTGAATACCATGCTCTTCACATCTTAATTGAAGAGTTAGATGTGCTGCTCTCTTCATTCCCGGAGGATGGCGGCCCTCTTGTAGTCTTTGGGGACTTCAACATCCACCTGGAGAAACCCTATGCTTCTGACTTCCACACCCTCACTGCCTCGTTCAACCTCACGCGCCTCGTCACAGCCAGTACTCACAGATCAGGAAACCAGCTGGATCTCATCTACATCCGTAACTGCACCACAGATAACATTCAAGTCACACCTCTTCACATTTCTGACCACTTCCTCATCACTTTCAACATGCTCCTTCCTACATGCACTACACCAACACCACAACCCGTTCACTTTAGACGGAACCTTCGCTCTCTCTCCCCTAGCACACTCTCTGCTAAAGTGACATCCTCTCTTCCCTCCAACTTTGCATCTCTAGATGCGGACACTGCCACCAACACCTTATGCTCAACACTTACATCCTGTCTAGATAACCTTTGTCCTCTGTCCTCCCGACCAGCTCGTGCCTCCCCCTCCTGCCCCTGGCTGTCTGACATCATCCGTGAACAACGGAGTACACTCAGGGCTGCTGAAAGGAAATGGCGCAAGACCAAGAATCCTGCTGACCTAGGGGACTACCAGTCACTACTCTCCTCTTTCTCTGCTAGTGTTACCACAGCTAAAATGTCTTTCTATACCACCAAGGTAAGCAATGCAACTAACACTCGACAGCTTTTCAAGACATTTAACTCTCTTCTTTGCCCCCCTCCTCCCCCGCCCACTTCATCTTGGGCGGGGGAGGAGGGGGCGGAGAAGCAGTTTGTTGCAGCTGATGAATCAGCTGAAGTGCGTAAGTGTAATTAATTAATCTTGTGTTATTGAGTTAAAATGCAGTTTTGTTGCTTTGTTTACATCCGCTGTGTCACGTGTTTAAGTCGCATTTGTTCTCGTGCTGGTTTCGCGTGTTATTGGGACATTATTGGATATTGCCCTCTCCAATAATTACACTTTCTCCCACAGACCATGCATATCAGGGAGGGGTGGAGGAACCGGTCTACTTATTCCTAACGACTGGAAATTCAAACAGCTGCCACCATCATGTGACAACATCTCCTTCGAGTCTCATGCTGTTACTGTCATCCACCCTGTTAAAACTCACGTTGTAGTCATTTATCATCCCCCAGGTCAGCTTGGGCTTTTTTTGGAGGAGTTTGATGCACTTCTGTCATCCTTCCCCGAGGATGGTACTCCCCTGGTGGTACTTGGAGACTTATTTAGATCCTATCTACACACGCTACTGCTCCACTCATCACTCCAAGGTCACCCCGCTGCACATCATTTCCTCATCACTCTTGATCTCGAACTAACCTCTCCCGACACTAAACATGCTTCCCCACTGGTCACATTCCGGCGCAACCTACGATCACTCTCTCCCTCCTGATTATCCTCGGCGGTCTCTGCCACGCTCTCTTCCTCTGAACAGCTCTCTCTCTCGGATGCTAACAGCGCCACCTACGCTCTTTGCTCCACACTAACCTCCTGCTTAGACAGCTTATGCCCTCTTACATCTAGGCCATCTCATGCATCCCCTTCTGCACCCTGGTTATCTGATGTTCTCCGTGACACATCGTCCCACTCTGACCCACATTATCAACTCGTCTCTTACCGCTGGTATATTTCCCACACTCTTCAAAGAGGCCCGTATTAACCCACTACTGAAGATACCCACTCTTAATCCTACACTGTTAGAAAACTACAGACCAGTATCTCTCCTCCCATCCATTGCTAAAACTCTTGAATGTGTTGTTTGTAACCAGCTCTCATCCTTTCTCACCCAGAACAACCTCCTGGACAGCAACCAGTCTGGTTTCAAGAGCGGTCATTCCACTGAGACAGCGCTGCTCTCTGTCATTGAAGCACTGAGACTGGAAAGAGCTGCCTCAAACTCATCTGTTCTTATCCTACTGGATCTATCTGCCGCCTTTGACACCGTTAACCATCACATCCTCCTGTCGACCCTCAAGGCTATGGGTGTCTCTGGAGTGGTCCTAGAATGGTTCAGGTCTTACCTCTCAGGTAGGTCATTTAGAGTATCATGGAGAGGCGAGGCCTCTGAGTCCCAACCTCTTGACACAGGGGTGCCTCAGGGCTCAGTGATGGTCCATTGCTATTTTCTGTATACATGACATCCCTAGGCTCTGTCATTCGGAAACATGGTTTTTCCTATCACTGCTACGTGGATGACACACAACTCCACCTGTCTTTTCAGCCTGACGATCCGACAGTTTCTGCACGCATTTAAGCATGCCTAGCCGACATCTCGCTCTGGATGAAGGACCATCACCTGCAGCTGAACCTTGCAAAAACAGAACTGCTTGTAATCCCGGCTGACACAAAGACTCATCACAACTTCTCTATTCAACTGGGCTCATCAACCATCACATCTTCCAGAAAGGCCAGAAACCTGGGAGTTTTGATCGATGATCAGCTTAACTTCACAGATCAGGTTGCCAGCACCCCCCGGTCCTGTAAATTCATCCTCTACAATATTAGAAAAATTAGACCCTTCCTATCAGAGCATGCTACGCAAGTCCTAGTCCAGGCTCTTGTTCTGTCCAGACTGGACTACTGCAATACGCTAATGGATGGACTCCCTGCTTGCACAACCAAACCTCTACCCAGAACGCAGCGGCAAGAGTGGTCTTCAATGAACCGAAGAGAGCACACGTCACTCCTCTCTTCATAAAGTTACATTGGCTCCCTATTGTGGCTCGCATCAAATTCAAGTCTCTCCTCCTGGCCTAGAAGTCCACCACTGATTCGGCACCCCCTTATCTTCTTTCGCTAATGCAGACGAATGTACCCGCCAGATCTCTGCGCTCTGCAAACTAACAATGTCTTGTGGTGCCATCCCAAAAAGGTAAAAAATCGATCTCACGAACCACAAACCTCACGAATGTAATCTTTGACTGCGGAAGACTTCGCTGTATTTTTCACTGAAATACATCATCCATCAGCAAACAATTCTCAGTACCTCAGACCTCGGTGTACACCTCCCTCACTTCAACCATCGAACTCTCCTCTTTCACCCCACTGACGGATGCTGAAGTCACCAGACTTCTCTCCAGCCAACCCACCACCTGTCCCCTTAACCCAATCCCCTCCCATCTCCTTCAGGCCATATCTAGCACACTCACACCTGCACTCACACACATCATCACATTTACATTTATTCATTTAGCTGATGCTTTTATCCAAAGCGACTTACAAAGAGTTTAGGAGCAATAAGCGATATTTCATACAGGAGCCATAATACATTAAGTGCCAATACAAAGTTACTGGTTTCAACAAAAGCTAGACCACCACCTGTTGAGAGAAAGGGTTATTTTTATTTTTATTTTTTTTGTCTGTCAAGTATTCACAGAAGAGATGGGTTTTAAGTAGTTTTTTAAATGTTGTGAGAGATGTGGTTGAACGGACAGAGCTAGGAAGAATGTTCCACCAGGAAGGAGTTGTGAATGACTCATCAACATCTCCCTGCTCACCGGCACTTTTCCATTCACATTCAAACAGGCCCAGGTCACGCCCCTACTGAAGAAACCCACATTGGACCCCTCTACTCCCGACAGTTACAGACCTGTCTCTCTCCTCCCATTTATTGGAAAGACACTTGAAAGGGCAGCTTTCAACCAGGTGTCTTCCTACCTATCCCAGAACAATCTACTGGATGAGAAGCAGTCCGGCTTCAAAACAAACCACTCCACTGAGACTGCACTGCTATCGGTCACAGAAGCACTGCGGCTAGCCAAGGCGGAATCTAAATCCTCGGTCCTGATTCTGCTAGACCTATCTTCAGCGTTTGACACTGTCAATCACCAGATACTGCTAGCAACCCTGTCATCACTAGGAATCTCAGGCTCTCCGCTGGTTCAAATCCTACCTCTCTGGCAGATCCTTCAGGGCTGATCCTTGATCACCGGGCTCCCTCAGGGATCGGTGCTTGGACCGCTGCTTTTTTCCATCTACACGACATGCTTGGGACCCATTATTCGGGCACATGGCTTATCGTATCACTGTTATGCTGACGACACCAAGATCTACATTACTAGCAGCTCGCATTATAGCCTGCCTCGAGGACATCACAGCTTGGATGAAAGGGCATCCCCTCCAGCTGAACACTGCCAAGACAGAACTACTCTTGTTTCCGGCACACCCCACGGTGCAACACGATCTCCCCATCCAACTTGGCAATACCACAATCACTCCTTCCAAAACAGCCAGGAACCTCAGAGTCATATTTGATGAACAGCTGTCCTTCAATAATCACATTGCAAAGACAACGCGGTCATGCCGATATGCCTAATTCAATATTAGAAAGGCTATCTCACTGAGCATGCGGCACAACTCCTTGTCCAGGCCCTGGTAATTTCAAGGTTGGACTACTGCAATGCTCTCCTTGCTGGTCTGCCTGCAAAGACTATCAAACCGCTCCAGCTGGTTCAGAACGCAGCAGCACACCTCGTCTTCCAACAGCCCATAAGGGCTCATGTGATTCCCCTTTTCATCTCTCTCCACTGGCTGCCGGTTGAAGCCCGTATCAGATTCAAGTCACTAATGCATGCCTACAGGACTATCACTGGATCTGCACCGGCTTACTTTAACACCCTCCTGCACTCCTACACCCCATCAAGATCCCTGCGTTCAGCAAACCAGCGGCGTCTTGTATTGCCTTCCCATAAGGGCAGTTAATCGCTGTCCCGCTCGTTCTCATTCACAACTCCTTCCTGGTGGAACATTCTTCCTAACTCAGTCCGGTCAACCACATCTCTCATTAAAAAAACTACTTAAAACCCATCTCTTCTGTGAATACTTGACAGAAAAAAGAAAAGCACTAAATGTAAATGTAATAATCAAAACAAAAACTAGAGATGTACATAGAAACTAACTCGAAGGCAAGAAAGTTTATTTCCATTACGGTCCTCGATGTTGATACAAAGAATAAAGGCTACGTACAGAAGTGACAGAAAAGACAAACATACCTCCTAAACACATATTAAAACTACACAATAGAAACAAATATACAATATTAACACGAATCCAACCACGATGAGAACTACCTAACTAGCATCTCCTAACAACCATTTTTTAATACCCTTTTAGATCTCCTCAATTCTGTTATACTCTTTATAGATGTCGGCAACTTGTTCCATGCTATTGCAGTAGTATATTGTTGTGTCGGAGGGAACAGTCCCTCTTGAGAAGTTACATGAGAGAACACGGCGAGAAACAATATTGGGAGCAGGAAGATATTTATTTTACACAGCAGTTAAACACGTGTGGCCCTTAGAGGTGGGAATCGCAGGGCACCTCTCGATACGATTCGATATGCAATACAGGGCTCACGATAACGATAATATCACAATGCGGCGATTCTGCGATAATCGATATATCGCTTGGTAATTCTATAACAATACATCACGACATCTGTAAATGAAGGGAAAAAGTGTGTTAGTGTGTTATGACTCTCTGTCTTTAGGTTTGTTTATTCTTGCATTTGTCTTTGGACTGTGAGTCTCTGGTGACTCCACATGCGTCTCCCAAAACGGGGGTTTGCGGCACGTCACGTCAAAGCGCTCACACTATGAGCATCATCGCGCATTTCAACGCAAGTTTGGCCTAGGCTCGCCTAAAGTTGAACTTTATAAAAACTATTAAAGCTTTACAAAACAATCTGACTTCTGAAATACGTGAGAATGAGCTTTTTTAATATGTATGCGCAGATATCTGTACCCCTGCACGAGCACTGCGGGTGAGGGAGAACACGCCGGACTGGAGCAAATCACAAAACTACAGACTGAAAGAAGGTCAAAAGAGTATTCCCAACTTGTAGAGCGCCGAGTTAACCATGTCTACTACATGTCTAAATTCACTACGAAATCCAAAGTGCGCCCAAACCTTTGATTTAAAAGACGCTGGCGCATCTCTAATTTGTTTTTGGTCTGCCGCCATTATGCTCGTATTTCTTCTCCGCTGTGAATTACAATTTCCGTTCATCTGACCATCCGTAATCTGGGAGCGTCACCACAAGAAATATGTGGGTACTGCCGTTCTGGTAAGTACAGTGTAGTGTTACCTTTTCTTAGTCCGCCTCCCTTGTCACGGACAACTGTAACGTTATACTCTGGTCCATTTCTCACAGAGACGAGTCGACAAAGTTATCTCAAGGCAGATCTTTAATGTCGTATGCAAAAGTCCATACCTCACACCAATCACTTAATTTCCGGGTGGTTTCACAATTTATATGCTAAAACAAAGTCTTTACGTGCGTCTGGTCTCTATAAGTGCTCGCATGGCATTTTTTACACAAAACGTTGCTCTCCCGTACTATATTACCCACAATACCTTCCCGTTTTGGACTACAAACCCCACACTCTTAAAGGGGCACTGCCCATTTTCCTGCAACAGTAGGTATGAATTTAGATCTTTTGTATTTGAAAAAAAATCTATACTTCGTGCCAGAGTATCGATAACGTCTCTCGGGCCGAAATGTCGCGATAAATCGCCATATCGATCTTTTTTCCCACCCCTAGTGACCATGCTCTAAACCACCGGAGCACACCTCGTGCTATCCTAGACTCCTTTCTATTTCCGGTTGTACAGGGGCGGAACATCCCATAGCTGCTCCAATCAGACACCTTAACATAACCGTGAACCAATAACATGTTTAGTCTGATAACTGCCATATAATTACTCGGTTACAATATCCTTTTACTCTTGGTGTACGCCACCACATACTGTATATAACAAATATAAACAATACTGAACATGAAATTACTCAAAGGACAACATAAGGGAAAAGGAACAAATTAGTAATGTCATAAAGAAAAGAAACAATCGAAAGCAAATCCCCCAAACTCTAATAATCTAATAATAATCCCCCTAACTAATCTAACTATGAAAACAAAATGTAGAAACAAAACCGAAAGCTTCAGCGAATACGTCGCTCAATATATACTACACAAATTAATAACAAAAATGTCCGTCACTTCTACCCTATACTTGTCACGTTCAACAAGGTGAGACCCCACGGTAGGTAAAGTTAAATCCAGGTTGTTTACTCGAAAAGAGGTGCGATACATATAACAGAAATAATCCCTCTTTATCAGGTACAGTCTAATATATCCAGTAACAAAAAGGTCATAAACAGGAAGATAATCCACAAGGAAACTGAAACTCAGAAACACGGGAACTGGAACTAGAAAACATTAATAACCGACCTAGAACTGAACAGATAACAAGGGTTACACAGGTGATGAACTAGATAATGGGGTGCAGGTGTAAAAGTCAATGAGAACAAAAACACAGGTGAGGGAGCGTGGCAAAATGACAGTCCATGGGGAAAAACGTGGAAAACAAGTGTAACCCTGGTTAAATAATTGTTCATGTTTTTCTGAAATTTGTTTAAGAGCAACAAGCAGGCGGAGCAGTGCATTTTTAGCTCCGCCCCTCTTGTTTACAGATAGCGTTGCGCAGTTAGAAGACAGACGCAGAGTGACAGAGAGACATGTTCTAATGTGAGGGTGTTAAAATGGAAAAATATAATGCATAAACCATGCAAACTGCATATAAACTGAGTGAATCGGATTGTCATTTCAAGATTTTGGATCATCAGGTGTTAATCGGGAAAACTAAAACAGATTTTTTGACTCGGTGAGTTTTCCTCTGATATAGCTATCCTTAAAAATGAATGATAAAAGATTGGATTACTAGTATTGTGTCTGTTGTATGTGTAAGAGGAAAATAATGCAATATTGTGATATTGTATGGGGTGATTTGTTAATTACACGGTGATTAGGCCGGACTGCATGGTGTATCGCATGTTCGCAGTGGCTGACGCCATTTTGGTTATGTAAATGTATGTAAAGGAAAATAAGGAAAAGAGAGAGAACTTGAGTGGACAGGTAATTGAACAGAATATTACTTGTTATGGCGATGACATACATGCATGTGTGGCGAACCACAAGTAGGAGGAGACATTCACCAAGGTACTGTACCTTTAAGAGAGGGAGGGGTGATGAGTAGTTGTTGTGTTCCGGTTTTTGGTGTGCGTGTGTTTTCTTTGTGTCCGCACTTGCTGTTCCGAGTGTATTTATTAAAGTGGATTGTAAAGCTGTCTCGACGCATCTTCGTCTCCTGTCTCATCATTTATTACTCCACAAGTGGTGACCCCGACGCGAGTAGGATACGGCTGAATCATGTCACACCGCGACGGTAATGAAAATGCTGCTGCTAGCGGCGCGGCTAATGTCGGTGCTACCTGCGCCGCCGCCGTCAAATTACCGGATTTTTGGCAGCATAACCCACGGCCGTGGTTTCAGCACATCGAGGCTCAGTTCCAGCTGAGAGGCATAACGCAGGACGTTACGAAGTATTTCCATAGTGGCGGCCTTGGATGCCTCGACGACGGCCAGGGCTATGGCGCTGTTGGAGGCTCCTCCGGCTGACGGCAAATACAACGCACTCAAAACGTTCTTGTTAAAACTTTTTGAACTGTCGGAGCTGGAGAAGGCAGACCGCCTGCTGTCTCTGAACGGCCTTGGCGACGGTAAGCCGTCCGAGTTGATGGAACGCGGCGGATCCCTCGTTCCTTTTCGCGCATGTTTTTCTGCGGCAGCTTCCGGTGCCCGTGCGCACCGCGCAGGCCAGTTCAACCCTCCCTTCCTCCAGAGACTACCGGGCGCTGGCTGTGGCAGCGGACAGGATTTTTTCCTCGCCAACCGACAGCAGTTTGTCCATGCACTGTTGCCTCCCCATGACATGTCTGCCCCGCTTGGCTCCCCAGCGGACGACCTGGACACTGCAGCTGCCGTGACGGCCCACCGACAGCGCGAGGACGGGTGGTGTTATTACCATTCCAGGTTTGGGGCCAAGGCCAAGCAGTGTCGCCAGCCTTGCAGTTTTAGAGCCCTGGGAAAAGCCAGGGCCGGCGCTCATTAACGGCTATGGGCGCTGGCCGTGACTGCAAGCTGTTGTTCATCACCGACACCTTGTCCGGCCGTCGGCTGCTGGTTGATTCTGGGGCTCAACGCAGCATCTTGCCCGCGACGCCTGTTGACACTATGGCTGGCGGGTTTGGCCCCCCGATGGACGCCGCCAACGGCACACCCATTCGTACCTATGGCACGAGGTATGTGGAAGTGTGTTTCGGCGGGCGGCGTTTCGGCTGGGATTTCGTAATGGCCGCTGTATCTACGCCGCTCCTGGGGGCGGATTTCCTCTGCGCTTACAGACTGTTGGTGGATGTTACGAACTGCCGCCTTATCGACGCCCTGTCTTTTGCTTCGTACCCCTGCACGCTTGGAGGGGTGGGGGCACTTTGTCTTTCGAACACGCTTGCCACCGGGGACTTGTATCAACGCCTGCTTGCTGAGTTCCCTGACATCACCACGCCCACGTTTTCATCGGCGGTGGCTAAGCATGGCGTGGAGCACTACGTCACCATGGTTGGTCCCCCAGTCTATGCGCGAGCCCGGCGCCTCGACTCTGCCAAGCTCGCGATCGCCAGGGTGGAGTTCGCTACTATGGAGCACCTCGGCATCGTGCGCCGCTCTAACAGCCTGTGGGCTTCCCCCCTACACATGGTGACCAAGGCTGATGGCGGTTGGCGTCCCTGTGGTGATTTCCGTCGACTGAACAACGCCACCACCCCCGACCGGTACCCAGTGCCGCACATACAGGATTTCTCTGCCCACCTGGCTGGCGCCACCATCTTTTCAAAGGTGGAC
The DNA here is from genome assembly GCA_006030095.1 of Triplophysa siluroides. Classification (NCBI taxonomy): domain Eukaryota; kingdom Metazoa; phylum Chordata; class Actinopteri; order Cypriniformes; family Nemacheilidae; genus Triplophysa; species Triplophysa siluroides. The sequence goes on along the minus strand of VCII01000221.1, from coordinate 1,692,783 downwards.
CTAGTGCGCGGTTACCACCTAGTGCGCGGTTACCACCAGGTGCCTGTCCACCCGCAGGATGTCCCCAAGACCGCAGTCATCACACCCTTTGGCCTTTTCGAATTTCTGCGGATGCCTTTCGGCCTCAAGGGTGCAGCGCAGACGTTTCAGCGCCTTATGGACTCTGTGCTGAGGGACATGCCAATCCTCTTTGTTTACTTGGACGACATTCTCGTGGCCAGCCGGTCCGCAGACGCCCACCTGACGCATCTCAGGCAGCTATTCGGCCGGCTCAATGAGCATGGTCTCATCCTCAACCCGGCTAAGTGTGAGTTTGGCCGGTCGTCCATTACTTTCCGTCGGCCACCACGTCACCCCACTAGGCGCCGTTCCCCTCCCTGCCAAGGTGGACGCCATTGCCAGTTTCCCACGCCCACAGACTGTGAAGTCCTTGCAGGAGTTTCTGGGTATGGTGAACTTCTACAAACGTTTCCTTCCCCATGCGGCCCAACTCATGCGACCCTTATACGGCGCCTTGAGGGGTGGGAGGCCGGCGGACGTGTTGGATTGGTCCCCTGAGATAACTGATGCCTTTGATGCTGCCAAAACCGCCCTGGCCAACGCTGCTCTGCTAGCGCACCCGTCTCCGACCGCCCCCGTTGCTCTTACTTCGGATGCTTCTGATTACGCAGTGGGGGCTGTGTGTGAACAGTGGGTGGGTGGCGCCTGGCAGCCGCTGGCCTTTTTCAGCAGGAAGCTTCGTGACAACGAGAGGAAATACAGCACCTTTGACAGGGAGCTCCTGGGTCTTTTCCTTGCCACCCGTCATTTCCGTTTCTTGTTGGAGGGCCGGCGTTTTCACGGCTTTCGTTGACCACAAACCGCTGACGTTTGCAATGGCGAAGTCTTCAGAGCCATGGTCTGGTCGACAGCAGCGTCAGCTCTCTGCCATCTCCGAGTTCACTACTGACATTCAGCACGTGGCCGGTAAAGACAATTTCGTCGCCGACTGCCTCTCCCGGGCTGTTGCTGGGTCCGTCCATTTAGGCCTCGACTATGCTGCTATGGCTGGGGACCAGACCGCGGATGCTGAGAGATGCAAGCCTACAGGACAGCCCCTACGGCGCTGATCATGGAGGATGTGGTTTTTGACACGGCCAACACTACACTCCTCTGCGATGTCTCCACTGGCCAACCGCGCCCAATGGTACCTGCTGACTGGAGGCGTAGAGTTTTTGATGCCATCCACGGCCTTTCCCACCCAGGGGTGAAGGCCTCTACAAAGCTGGGGGGCCAAGTTCGTCTGGCCAGGCCTGCGGCGGGACGTCAGGGCCTGGGCTGCTGCCTGTGTGGCGTGCCAGCGTGCAAAGGTGACCCATCATACTAAGGCTCCTTTGGCAACCTTCAAAGTACCTGAGCGACGTTTTGATCATGTGATGTGGACCTGGTAGGCCCACTTCCTCCCTCCCGTGGTTACACCTACCTCCTCACCATGGTGGACAGGACCACCAGGTGGCCAGAAGTGGTTCCCCTGTCCTCTACTACATCAGCGGAGGTGGCCCGGGCGTTCATTATGGGGGGCCCGGTTCGGTACACCGTCCGACCTCTCCTCGGACCGAGGTCCGCAGTTCACCTCTGAGCTTTGGACTGCAGTCGCCGAGGTCCTGGGGTCAAGGTCCACCGTACCACAGCCTATAACCCACAGAGCAATGGACTTTGCGAACGGTTTCATCGTGATATGAAGGCCGCGCTAAGGGCCAGCCTTACGAGCTGCGACTGGGCTGACCGCCTCCCATGGGTCATGCTTGGCCTTCGCTCCGCCCCTAAAGAAGATCTTCAGGCCTCATCGGCCGAGCTGGTGTACGGCCAGCCTTTGCGCGTTCCGGGGGAGTTTCTTCCAGATGCCACGGCCCAGTGGTCGGTGGACTCTCATCGTGCTGTGTCCCGGGACATTGCTGATGCTTTTGTTCCCATTCCCACATCTCATCATGGCCTTCCCCGGTCCTACGTGCCCAAGGATTTACCGTCGGCCAAGTATGTTTTCATCCGCCACGATGGCCATCGTACCCCTTCCGCGTCCTGGTAGGGGGGTCTAAGAACTTCATTGTGGATATGGGCGGCAGGCCTGAGCGGGTGGCGATAGACCGTCTCAAGCCTGCTCATGTGGATATTGGTGAACCACTTCAGCTGGCCCAGCCTCCACGGCGAGGGCGCCCCCCTGCGGCAGCCTCAGCCCCTGTCCTGCCCCTGGCCCTTAGTCCTTCTCCTGTTCGACGAAGCCGTTATGGCCGCCTTATCCGCCCCCCTGTACGTTGACTTTCCTTTCAATGTTAATTCTGTTGGTTTTTGCAATAGTGCCTCCTATGTTTTATTATGGGTGAATTCTGGGGGGCCTGTGTGGCGAACCACAAGTAGGAGGAGACATTCACCAAGGTACTGTACCTTTAAGAGAGGGAGGGGTGATGAGTAGTTGTTGTGTTCCGGTTTTTGGTGTGCGTGTGTTTTCTTTGTGTCCGCACTTGCTGTTCCGAGTGTATTTATTAAAGTGGAGTGTAAAGCTGTCTCGACGCATCTTCGTCTCCTGTCTCATCATTTATTACTCCACACATGTGTTGTTTTTCTTCCGTGTGTTGTATATCTTGTGATAAATCATTTATTGCTATATTATATTGAAAATATATTCTGGTCTGCAGATAGGCCAGGTTTTTTTCTGTGGGGATATCCTTCTGAATTGGATTCTTTTGAATGATGGCGTGCCTCCCACCTTGAAGTGGATAGTATAACGGACCTGGAGTAAAGGACACTTCTTATTTTATCATTTCTATCCAGACAAGTAAGAGAATTCGTTCACAGAGACAGATTTTCTCTACTTTATGGGACTGAAACGATTCAGGAACATAACTAAAGGAGTCAAGGAGTTCTTATTGAAAAAATGTTTTTTTTATTTGGAAACAGAATTCAGTGTGGGTAACAAACATTGATTTCATATTTTATAACTGCAAGGACATTGTGTTCTATACTACCACTTTATCCAGATGAGCTACCAAAGTTGCTGCATCATCCGTATAGAGAGATCTTCCTCCTTTAAATCAATAATGTATAAAAGAAAAAACAAGGGGCCTAAAATGCTCCCATTAGGAACCTGGCAGAGGATCAGACATTTCACATTTAATATCCACTAAATGCTTTCTATCTACAAGATAGGACTAACCCACTAGAAAGATTTCTCATCAAACCCGATTGCCTTTAGTTTGTACAATAGGATTTTGTGATCTATAGTATCAAATGCTTTCTGAAGATCCAACATAACCATCCCACAAAATTTCCCACTATCAACACCTTTCCTTATGCTATCAGTTAAATGTAGTATACAGGTCTCGGTGGAGTGTTAAAGGGGCGATGAATTAAGACCTCAATTTTAACCTGAGCTTCTGTTATAAAAGATGGAATGGTATTCAAGTGAACATCCTGTAAGTGTCAGAACTGAAAACGTCCTTGTTAATGAGATTACATCTGTTATTGACACCAGGCTCAGCGAATGCCAGGTCCTGGAATCCACCTATAGGTTGAACTCCGCCTCCACAGAAAAATATCAATGACTACTTCTCTAGCCCCGCCCACTGGTTCGCGCATGACAGTACTGAAGTAATACAATTTGCGTGGAACCAGCAAGCAATAAACATGCCGTTGAAGATCGCAAAATACTGTGCAGTCAGTGCCTGGTTGTGGAAGAACACAGTCGCTGCAGAACCTTCCTTCAGATTCCCACATTAGGATTGCATGGTTGAAGTTGATTTCTAAAGACGTTCCAGCTCATGTGGGAAAAACATGGAGCGTTTGTTCGTTTCATTTCTCAGAGGATTCCTTTGTGAACAAGACACAGATCGATGGTGGATTTGCAGAGAGTTTAAAATTAAAAATCAGTGCTGTGCCGTCACTATTGGATCCGATAGGAATGTTGCAGCAATCTTATGGGAGTAAAACATGTTTGTACTATGCATCACTATTGCTTTGTTAGAGATCGCTTGATGTGGCCTGAGCACTTTTCGCACAAGATTAGTATTACCTGGGGACCTCTAGTCATTTGTGTTAATTGCAGAGCTTGTCTGTGATCTTAATCCCGTGCGAATCGGCATCTCTGTGATTTGGGGGGTTCATATATAATTTTTCAAGGTTTTATCCACCGTTTTCAAATAATGAAAGTGTTTTGAAATTATTTCAGGTGTTGTGTCATATCCATAAGTTATCGGGAGTTTGTTTATTTATCATGGAAACTCTCGTAACATTTGAGATTTGCGATCGCGGTGATCTGCTGGTTAGCGATCACATTTAAATGTATGCATTTGGCAGACGCTTTTATCCAAAGCGACTTACATTGCATTACCCTAGACATTTATACCTAGGTATGTGAATCCCCTGGGATCAAACCCACAACCTTGCGATGTTAACGCAATGCTCTTACCACTGAGCTACAGGAAATCACGTGTCTCAAATGCTGACAGGTACGGTCATATATCATTAAACACCATACAAATATAGGCTATACAAACTATACGCAAAGCCTTGCCATCACATCCGGGAAATAAGACGGTAAATTTGAGTAAAATCACAGGCTTCATTTATCCCGTGTGAATGCGTCACATGAAATACAGATGTGGTGAGGTCATTTAAAAAATTTCATGAGGTCCCCAGATAATACTAATGCTGTGCGAATAAGGCGAGTGTCTCACTTAACGTTACGTGTCTAACCAAATTCACAGAAGGCTCCAACTAAGTTTACTACGCAAACTGTTATCTAATCATAGCAGTGGGTGTCTTCTACTTCCAAGTCTTCAATGCGACACGCCCATTTAAACCCAGTGTTTGTAGAGTTGCCTCAAAACCCAGGTAGAAAATAGCCTATTACTTAATGATGTCGATGTTTTTCAATGTAAAAACCACGCGGACGTCATAAGTAGATCTCATACAACAGCACAAAACAATAAACAAGGCCAGTTCATCACATCTTTAACACGGCCTTTATGTGAGCTTTTGCTTTCTGGTTTGCCGTGAGGAATGCCTCAATGCTTATGTGAATACAACTTAGAGATATATGTTTGGAAAAAATTTACTTGTAACTGTCTTAGTACTGGGAAATGTTTGTTGATTAATTACAGAACAAGACAACCAGTGGACGCATGCTGGACATTTTCTCATTGTTCAATGACAACCGGTACAATCACCAAATACTGAGGAAAGCATTCCATCACTTCTAAACGTTGACAACATTTAAATTTGACTTTTCCTGGTACCAGTGGGGATACCACCCTCTCTTTCTGTCTGTTGGTCGCCTCCTTTTATCCTATCTCTCCGCGCCCTTATTGGAATTAGATACCGCTCGTCTCCCAGCTCCGTCCGGCCTGCAGCCCCCCCCCATTCCTGGAGAGGAAGTCGGCCACAGCCATCCGTGCACCCAGCCTGTGGATCACCTGAAATTTAAAAGGCTGTAAGGCCAGATACCACCGGGTGATCCGAGCGTTGGTATCTCTGCGGTGGAGCCACTGCAGAGGAGCGTGGTCCGAACAGAGGATGAATTCCCGGCCCAGGAGATAGTATCTCAGGGTGAGAACGGCCCATCGGATGGCCAAACACTTCTTTTTCTATGGTGCAGCACTTAATCTCTCTCTTTGAGAGCTTACGACTAATGTACAGCACCTCATCCCCTACCTCCTGGGCCAGGACGGCACCCAGCCCCCTGTCTGACGCGTCAGTCTGCAACAGAAAAGGGAGAGAAAAGTAAGGAGAGTGTTAGAGCGGCCCGCCACACAGGGCAGCCTTCACTTGGGTAAATGCCTGCTGGCACTGCTCCGTCCCCTGGACGGTATCTGGTGTGTCCTTTTTAGTAAGATCATTCAGCGGGCTGGTGAGGTCCGAATAGTTAGGTACAAAGCGCCTGTAATATCCCGCTAGCCCCAGGAACTGTCTTACCTCCTTTTTGTTCTTGGGTCTCGGACATGTCGCAACGGCTGCTGTCCAAACCTGGCCGAGCCGTCCGTCTTGGATTCTTCTATTACCCCCATTTCAAGCATTGCCTCTAATTCCTTCTGAACCACACTTTTTTTGTGTTCAGGTAAACGATATGGCTGGCTGCGAACCACCACGCCCGGCGCCGTCTCAATATGGTGCTGTATGAGGTTTGTACAACTAGGTAGGGGCGAGAACACATCTGCAAACTCTGCATGCAACTTGGCTACATCCGTGAGCTGGGAGGGTGAGAGATGATCACTAGCCAGAGCGAGTCCGAGATCTTCCTCTCCAGTTATTACTGTCGCCAGCATCACAGACTCCACCTCCTGCCATTTTTTAAGGAGGTTGAGGTGGTAAATCTGATGTGACCCGCTCCTATCTGATCGTATTACCTCATAATCGAGATCACCTACTTGCCGTGTGACCTCGAACGGCCCTTGCCACTTCGCAAGTAATTTGGAACTCGACGTGAGGAGCAATACAAGCACTTTCTCTCCCGGTGCAAATTCCGTCCTCCCAAGTCTCTCTCAGGACATCCAAAACCCCTCGGGGCTGTCGTCCGAAGAGAAGCTCGAAGGGGGAAAACCCCGTGGAGGCTTGAGGGACCTCTCATACAGCAAATAAGAGGGGACCTAACCACTATCCCAATTTTTGGCGTCTTTGTGAACGAACTCTAACGAACTTACGAATCATGGTTGTCAATGTGCGATTAAAGCGTTCGACCAGACCGTCCGTTTGTGGGCGAACTCTGGTACGAATCGATTTAATGCCCAATAATTCATAAAGTTTGCGTATCATACGTGACATGAATGTCGTGCCTTGATCTGTGAGGATCTCGCGGGGGATCCCCATGCAGGAGATAATGCTGAACAGTGCCTCCGCCACACTCTTGGCGGAGATGCTGTGGAGGGGCACTGCTTCGGGATATCGGGTTGCATAATCCACCAGGAGTTATGCAAATCGATGTCCCCTAGCTGATCACTCTAATGGCCCGATGAGGTCCATACAATTTTCTATAGAAGGGGACCTGCATTAACGGTAATGGGCGCAATGGCACTTTTGGGGAGGTCGGTGGGTTTACCAGCTGACATTCACGACACGCTGCGCACCACCTGCGCACGTTCTCCTGAATGCCCGGCCAAAAGAATCGGGTCATTAGGTGATTTAGTGTTGATGCCTGCCCTAAATGTCCCGCCAACGGATTACAATGAGCCGCCTGGAAAAGCATTTCCCAGTGGCCCCGTGGAACTAATAATTGGTATGTATCTTCCTTTGTCTGAGTATCTTGGGTTACTTGATACAACCGGTCGTTTATGATCGCAAAATAAGGATAGGGCAGCGGTCATGTGGGTTGGAGAGGCTGTCCATCAATACTCTGAACCTGCTCAAATGCAAACTTGAGTATCTCATCTCGGGACTGCTCCAGGGGAAAGTCATCGCGATCCGAGAGAATTAGCCTCCCGATGGCGCTTGTTTCCCCTGACGCAGCCGCCGGTGGTTCAGGTTCAGCCTCACCCACCTGCACGAGCGCTCCGTCTCCCCGCTTCCTCATCTCCCAAGCGACACCCATACATAAATACCCCAATAATTTGGTAAAAGCAGGCCAATTGGTCCCCAGGATCGGCGGGTGTCGGAGGTGCGGATTAACTTTTACCTTTACACAATGCTTTTGTCCCCTGAACAGCGGTCATTAAAGGGTATTTTGTCACGTCCCTGTGCACACACCGTACCTGAACCTTGCGGCTATCATCCAATGCCTCCGGCCGAACCAGGCTTTGGTGGATGGAGGTTTGGTTACAGCCTGAATCCACCAAAGCCGGGTATGTACCCCCCTATACTCACAGCTATTTGGTACCCGCCGGTTTGACCGGGGGCAGCATGCGCGCATCAGGGACCCGGAGCATTGAGCTGGACAATGATCGACAAAATGGTCCGGGTCCCCGCAACGCCAGCAGGCCGGGCCAGGCGTCCCTGCCACCCTGATAGCAGGAAGTGTGACGGGTCTCCTGGTTCTTCCCGCTATGGCCGGCTGGTGGGTGTGGCTAGGAGACTCATCAAGTGAACAATGTCCACCTGGTCTACCCACTATAAAAAGCTTGGTCCTTGTTGGTGTGTTGTTGGCTGGCTCCCGTTTGTTTTGTTTTGATTTACATTTGGTTCTGTCTGACGCCTTGACGTTAGGCAGAATGGTCTTGGACTCTTATTCTATTTATGTTAATAAACACTTTTTGTTGCAACTAAACCAACCCGAGTATTTCCTCCATTCATTTGTCACGGCTTTGAGCCGGTCATGACAAATATGGGGGCTTGTCTGTAAGTTAAAAAAATTTTGTTTAACAAATATGCGAATGAGTTTATTATTTGTCTAATTTAGTGATTCGATGGGTGATAAATAGTGGTTATTTGCTCATTGTTTATTTGTTTAATTTTCTCAAGTCAAAGGTTAGTTCATTTTTGTAATTCAATTCAATAATATGTTTTGTTTCGTTAAACAGAATGTTAATTCATTAAGTATGTATTATTTTTGTAATATTTGTATTGTTTCCGAAATCTTTTGGAGGATTATTCTTGTTGGTTTTTGTTTTTTTCTTTGGTTGTTTTGCGGGAGCTTGACTTCAACTCTGGTAAGTGTTAGCTACTGTTTCTATATTTGAGGAGAAATTGTTTTGGATTAGACTTTTCCCTGTAAGGGTTAGCGGGGTGTCCTTAAACGGGATGCTTCGATTTTTTATTATTTTTTTGTATGGTAAAAGCAGTTAGAGCAGTTGTCTCGGGAACACGTCCGTGTTTTGTAGTGGTGGCACGTTAATCAGTCACTGTTGCAAACACTGGTTTACAGTGTATAAGAACCCGCTGCAAGTAACTATACGAAGACTAGGGTTGAGGTTAGGTAGTTTTAAAATTTGGTTAGAGGGAATTGTTTATTCCAGGTTATTCTCCTCAGATATTTTTGAAAACATATAATGTAGCCTAACGTTTGTTCGTTACAATGACTTCGAAAATTGAAGAATTTGATAGTGCTCCGTCGGAAGACTTGAATGTCAATGTTTTGACTAGAGATCAATTGATAGAACTTGCAAGTCACTACGATGTTAATTTGTTAGGCCAAGATAAACGTCTTAAAGATGGTGTTAAATCAGTGATAAAAACATAATTAATTGCACGTGGAGTTTTAGTCTTTCAATTGTCAGAATCTGAGTCCGATATTGAAAATACGACGTCACCTACAATGTCTTTAACATTTGAGCAACAAAAACAATTGTTGTTGATTCAAAAGAAGACGAAGGAAAAAATGTTAGAAATGCAAAATCGTATTGAGATGTCTAAACTTCAGTTTCAACAACAACCGCTTGATCTTGAACGAGATGGTAAACTTTCTTTAACTGGTGTGGCACCTGATTTGGCTTCGTGTAAATCTGATGTAGTGACTAATATGAGGTTGATCCCTAGGTTTGATTACAAGGATGTTGAACGCTTCTTTTTGTTATTTGAACGCGTGGCAGAAGCACGAAATTGGCCAGATGACGATCGTACACTTATGTTGCAGTCTGTTTTTACAGGCAAAGCTCAAGAAGTGTATTCGTCTCTTAGTGTGGAAAATGCTAAGAATTATTTGGTTGTTAAGAATGCAGTGTTGAGGGCGAGTTGGTTACAGAGGCCTATAGACAAAAATGTAGGTCCTGGAAGAAAACCGAAAAACAAACACATGCCGAGTTTGTACATGATATTTCGGTTTGTTTTAATCGTTGGTGTATGCGTCTGACGTGAAAACCTTAGACGATTTGTAGGAGTTAATTTTGCTTGAACAGTTTAAGAACTCCGTTTCAGAAAGAATAGCAACATGCATTAGTGAGCGTAAACCTGAATCTGCGTGTGAGGCCACCGTCATGGCTGATACATTTTTTCTGATTCATAAAAACCTATTTTGGCTACAAAAAGTCTGGAGGAAGTTTCCAGAAAGAGTTTAGGTATGATCGGAGCAGTTTTCAAAAAATGTACGTGCTTCCCCTGACCGTCAAATTTCTGTTGGAGAAAAAGAGAGAATAAACCAGGTGAGGTGTAATTATTGTCATGTGCTCCTTGTTATTTGCTCCTGTAAAGCTGCTTTGGAACAATGCACATTGTGAAAAGCGCTATATAAATAAATAAACTTGAACTTGAACTCATGTGCTTGGTCAAAGGAAGAATGACTGTCTGTCTTTGAGAGCAAAAGATATTGCTAAAACAAAGTTTTCATCTTCAGTGAAATCAGTTGCTTTGGCTGTTACTGCCTCGGCAGTGAATACTGTACAGGATAATTGCTCGTCCTGTGTGTCAACATTTTCTCCATTTGTTACAGACGGTTTTGTGAGATTAATTAATTCTACGGAAGATCTACCAGTAAGAATTCTCCGCGATACCGGTTCGTCAGAGACTTTGTTCTTGAGTCAGTCTTGCCTTTTTCAAATGACTCTTACACTGGCAACAACGTGCTGATAAGGGGTATTGGCTTGAATGTTATATCTGTTCCCCTGCATAAACATTTTTGCGCTCTGATTTGATCCAGGGAGAAGTGGAGATTGGGGTACGTTCCTCCTTGCCTGTGAAAGGAGTACAGGTAATTTTGGGGAAATGACCTGTACTTAGCTGGGGATCGAGTTTGGCGTGATGTTTCACCAAATTTGGTGGTTACACCATCTGTGTCCACTTTTGAGACGGGTGATGAAATTCCTGTCCTTCGAACGTGTTTCCATCTTGCGCAGTAACACACGATCTATGAGTAAAACGCAACCTGATGTTGAAACTGTAACTAAAAGGGTCAGTGTAACTTCCCTAGAAAAAAAGAAATCCCTTCCCTCTTGTCTGTGTCACGAAATGAGTTAATTGAAAAACAGAAAGCTGACTCTACTCTTGTAGATCTGTTTGACCGAGTGGTCCCTTTTGATAAAATTGTTAATCTTCCTTCTGGATATTACTTGGAGGAAGATATGTTGTTTCGAAAGGGGGTGCCACATGGAGAGTTTGAAATTGTCCAAACCAGTCTGTAAAACCTGCTCCTCTGTATCCAATTCCTGCTCTTGGCCAACCATTTAAACATCTTATAGTGGATTGTGTTGGCCCGTTGCCTCGGTCAAAAGCAGGGAATGAATACTTGCTTACTGTTATGTGCCAAGTGACCAGGTACCCAGCTGTGTACCCGATACGTTCTCTAACTGCAAAGTTAGTGGTAAAAGCGTTGACTCAGTTCCCTTTCTGTCGGTCTCTCGACGTTGTGTCGAACCGACAGATGGGGTTCGCCCTTGAGAACCTATAAACTTCGACTAGACTAGAAAAGGCCAATGAAATTGGCGAATGAAATTTGCATGCCAGACTCCGCCCCCGGATATCCGGGTATAAAAGCGAGAAGGCGTGCTGCATTCATTCACCTTTTGTTCTTCGGAGCCTTCGCTGATGACTTCAAGACTACAAACTCTAAGAGTTCTTCTACTACACTGCCGGATTCTAACGACGTTGTGCAGCGGACTGTCCCTTCCTGCGGCGACTTCCCCTGGGCGTCTCGGCAGTTCCAGGGTGTTCAAGTTTTTTCTCTAAAAGAGCAAATTTCTCCAGCGTGACATGTCCCGCTGTTCTCATGGGTGCAATACACTCATCGAGGAGGGGGGACGAACACGATGGCTGCTTCAAGTGTTGGGTTTTCGGCACACTGGGGCAGTCGTTGTGGATAAGTTCTGCCCGCACTGCGGGTGGTTCACGAATCAGACGTTGCATCATGGACGGCTGTGTTCCCACAGGACTCAGCCACCACCTCGTCTGCTTCCCGTTCCGTGACAGCAGTGGCTACGGCCCTGCAAGGGTGATGTGAGGAGTATTGTGAGCATAAATCCGTCAGCCACTGGCTCGCTCGCACCTCGTCTCGTCTGACCGTTCCCCAGGAGACGGTCCCACCGTCTTGTTCCTCAACCTCGTATCGGAAACGGTGCGTGATGATGATGAGATATCCCTTGCAGCATCGGGGGGTGACTTACTGGGATCTGACTCCCACGATTCCTTGCAGCTTCCTCCTTCGGGGGGTCGAGCTCCGCTTCTTCCTGAGAAGTCGAAATGTCAGCCATGCTTTCCAGGGCCGCCTCGAGCATTGGGTTGCAGTGCACCGCACTGCCTCTCCCAGTGCTCACGGCCAGATACCTGGTGCCTCGGGGTGGAACTGCGTGCATGAGGAACTCAGTAAGACATGGAAACGCCCCCTTTTTGGCACGTACACGTCAAACTAGTTCCGTCACCCTTTCTTTCCTTGATGGTGGGGCAGCTAGAGCATACGTCGATGTCCCCCAGGTGGAACGTGCTGTCTCGGTGCACCGCAGACGGCTGCCACCTGGGGGGCTCGACCTAGACTCCCGTCCAAAGCATGTAGGTTTTTGACATCTTTGGTGTCGAGAGCTTACACTGCAGAGGGCCAAGCTGCCCCCTCTCTCCACGCTATGGCCATCCTGCAGGTCCAGGCCAGGGCATGGAGAGAGCTCCATGAGGGTAAGACCGACCCAGCGCTTATGCAGGAACTCCGCACCGCCACCGACCTCGCTCACGGGCGACCAAGGTGACCGTGCGGGCCCTGGGTCAGACGATGTCCACACATATGGTCCAAGAGAGACACCTCTGGCCGAACCTTGCACAGATGAGTGATGCAGAGAAGGTCCGCAGTTTTCGGCCGCCCTCCAGCCGTCGAGATCCCGTGTACTGCTTCCCAGCAGCCTCTCGGTCTTCTTCAACGCCCTCCGACGCTCCCCAATTAGGCGGCCCCTTGGAAGAAGGTGTTGAAAAAGGAGACCACCACCCCGTCAGCAGCCGCGGCGGAAGCAGAAGTGGCCCTCATGGGAAGACCCCAGGGAGATCGAGAATACCTTCGGGCCCAACCCCAGCCATTTCTTTGCTGGTTGGTTGATCCGGGACGGTTCCTGCCCCGTCCCAATAGCCCACTTCTAAATGGTTTTCTCTCTCTCTGGGTGTTTATCACAGCCGCTCTCACCCTCTACACGACTGTGTTCGGCAACTCGACGTTGCGTCACAGCGCAACACAATGTCGAGGATAATAAGCAACCCTCAGCACTCTCAGCACGGTGAGGGATCTGCACTGCCAGCCATCGAACCACCCCCCGGGAGGTCGATGAAGCAGATTGTACCCCTAGCCCCCCTGTCTCGGTCCCTGGGAGCCTGACAAGAGCTTCCCAAACCGTCACGGTGGCTACGGGAAACGATCCGTCTCGGCTTCTCGATCGATTTCGCCAGACCCCCGCCCAGGTTTCGGGGCATCCTCTCAAACCTCAGTCAGAGGCAAGGATGCTCCTGTGCTTCGGGCCGAGATCGCTACCCTTCTGGCGAAGGACTATGCTCACGCAGAGGCGCATCTTGACGTCTATCAGATGTCAAGATTGGTTCATGGCAATCGACCTGAAGGACGCTTACTTTCATGTCTCGATTCTCTCTCGTCATCGCCCGTTCCTACGGTTCGCTGTCAAGGGTCGGGCATACCAGTACAGGGTCCTCCCTTTTGGTCTGTCCATGTCCCAACGAGTCTTTACGAAGATGGTGGAAGCCGCCCTCACTCCCCAAGGGGAGAGAGGTGTGCGGGTACTAAACTATCTCGATGACTGGCTCATCTTGGCACACTCACGGGATCTGTTATGTACATACAGGGACCTAGTGCTCCGGCACCTAGATCGATTGGGAATACAGGTCAACCGAGAAAAGAGCAAGCTCTCCCCCATGCAGAGCATCCTCTACCTTGGTATAGAACTCAACTCTGTCACCATGACAGCGCGTCTCACTACCGAGCGCGCTTAGTCAGTGTTGGACTGCCTAAAGAGTTTCAAGCAGCCAGCGGTCCCCCTGAAAAAATGTCAGAGGCTCCTGGGACACATGGCATCCTCGGCGGGGGTGATACCCCTCGAGTTGATGCACATGCGACTGCTCCAACACTGGCTACAAAGTCGAGTTCCCTGGAGAGCATGGCACACCGGCAGCAGGCGGATGGTGATTACGCCTTTCTGCCAACGCACCCTAACCCCTTGGTCTTGGGGGGTCCCTCTCCGGCAGGTTACGAAGCGCGTCGTGGTGACGACAGACGCCTCCTTGCAGTGTCAGGGCGATGGACGGGCCCCCGCCTGCGCTGGCATATCAATTGCCTAGAGTTGTGGACTGTGCTACTTGCACTCAGGAGGCTACAACCTCTCGTGCAGAACAAGCACGTGCTGGTCCGGACGGACAGCAAAACTGCAGTAGCGTCAGGGTGGCATACGCTCTCGACAGTTAACACGACTCACCCGACGCCTCCTCCTGTGGAGTCAGCAGGTGATCCGCCCCCTGCGAGCCACACACATCCCAGACAGCCGACACGCTCTCTTGTCAGTGGACACCTCGCGGAGAGTGGCGACTCCACCCCCGCGCAGTCCAGCTCATTTGGGTGCAGTTCGGGCAGGCACAGGTAGACCTGTTCGCCTCCCTGGACACCACCCATTGCCCGCTACGGTACTTCCTGACCGAGGCCCCCCTCGGCACGGATGCTCTAGCACACAGCTGGCCGTGGGACACAAGCGGAAGTACGCTTTACCCCCAGTGAGCCTCATTGCACAGGTCCTGTGCAAGATCAGGGAAGAGGAGTATCAAGTGCTACTAGTTGTGCCGTACTGGCACAACCGGACTTAGTTCTCGGAGCTAATGCTCCTGACGACAACTCCCCCCTGGCCGATTCCCCTGACGAAGGACCTGCTTTCCCAGGGGAAGGGTACGTTGTGGCATCCAAGGCCAGACCTCTGGAACCTCCATGTCTGGCCCCTGGACTGGACGAGGAGATCCTGAGTGGCCTACCCCCGACGGTGGTTGAGACCATCACTCAGGCTAGGGCCCCGGCCACTAGGCGGCTATACGCATATAAGTGGCACCTCTTCTCGTCCTGCCGCTCATCTCGGGGAGAAGACCCGCGGAGTTGCCCGATCAGGAATGTGCTGTCCTTCTTACAAAAGAGACTCGAGAGTAATCTCTCCCCCTCCACACTGGAAGTGCATGTAGCCGCCATTGCCGCTCACCACGACTCAGTTGCTGGAAAGTCTCTTGGGCAGCATGACCTGGTCATTAGGTTCCTAAGGGGTGTGAGAAGGCAGAATCCGCCTCGTCCGCGCTTCATACCCTCTTGGGACCTTGATGTGGTCCTGGCGGGCCTCAATAGGCCCCCCTTCGAGCCCATCGGAGCTGCCGCTCTTCCTCATCTCACGATGAAGACGGTTCTCCTGATGCCGCTCGCTTCCATCAAGAGGGTAGGGGACCTGCAAGCATTCTCCGTGTCCACCGATTGCCTTTAATTCAGGCCCGGCGATTCTTAAGTTATCCTGAGACCCCGGCCTGGCTACGTGCCCAAAGTTCCCACCACTCCTTTTCGGGACCAGGTGATGAACTTGCAGGCGCTCCCCACCGGGGAGCAAGACCCAACCCCGTCCGTGTTGTGTCCAGTATGCGCACTGCGCCTCTACTTGGACCGCAAGCAGAGCTTCAGGAGCTCTGACCAGCTCTTTGTCTGTTATGGAGGTCAGCAGATGGGAGGGCTGTCTCCAAACAGAGATTGGCGCACTGGATTGTGGACGCCGTCACGATGACGTACCAATCCCAAGATCGCCCGTGCCCACTCGCAGTGAGAGCTCACTCCACTCGGGGTATAGCCTCCTCGTGGGCACTGGCTAGAGGCGCCTCTCTGGCAGACATCTGCAGAGCTGCGGGGTGGGCTGTGCCCAACACCTTCGCGAGGTGTTACAACCTCCGCGTAAAACCGGTATCAGCCCGTGTTCTGCATGGCAACATGTAGCGCCGGCAGCCGATAGGGCATATGCCTGCGAAAGCACCATCCCCCCTTCTCAGGTGTAACTCCCCAATCGGGCGGTTCTGTCTGATGTATCCTCATGATTGGTTCCCACCTTGGCAACCCATGACCTTCCCTAGGTGGACCTCCACCTCGCGGTTAACTATTTCAGTCCCTCAGTTCTTCCCCATCGCTGAGACCATGCTGATATCTCCACTAAACTCCTCCCTACGGTAGGATGTGGTCTCTGTAGCGCATTCCCCCTTGGGTAGACAGCGCTTACCCAGTGGCCCTGATCGTGCGGCCTCTCGCCGGTTAGAGAGACAAGGCCCTGCCCATAACGGCCGGTGGTCGGGGCTTCCCACCTTTCTCCAAGAAAGCTCTGGGACCCCTGACCTATCCACTGGAAGGTTACGATTTTGCGAAAGTGCTCACGTCTGACACGCCCAGGCCAGTCACCGTCGCTTTGCTAGAAATTGTGACGCGGCACAACAACACTGGCGTTATCCATAGGAACCCCATCTGTCGGTTCAACACAACGTCGAGAGACCGACAGAAAGGGAACGTCTTGGTTACGGATGTCACCTCAGTTTCCTGATGGAGGGAACGAGACGTTGTGTCCCTTATGCCACAACACGTGCCGCCCATTGCAGCAGTCGTGAGAGGCTCCTCAGAACTAAAGGTGAATGAATGCAGCAGGCCGTCTCCCTTTTATACCCGGATATCCGGGGCCGAAGTCCGGCATGCAAATTTAATTAGCCAATTTCATTAGTCGAAGTTGATAGGTTCTCAAGGGCAAACCCCATCTGTCAGTTCGACACAACGTCTCGTTCCCTCAATCAGGGAACTGAGGTTACATCCGTAACCAAGACGTTCACTGTTACAGAGAATTAAATGTAACACCATTTAGATCTTAAAGCTGTACAAACACTTTATATGTGTGTGGGATAATGTTTGCACATCAAAGTCACATCAATAGATTACTTAATTTTTGGCTGTTCCGAACTGCAACATTTTATTGTACTGTGGCCATAACTCAGTTTTATTTCAAATCGCATACTTTATTTTCATTGATTGCATTAATATTGAATTCCTGTATCAACCCATGATGGTAGTGCTTTTTATTAACTACACAATTTCAAAGCAGCTTACAAAAAGTCATAGTTGTGCTTTAATGCTGTAGCCTACAGAGTTGTTGTTCCCTGCTTGTTATGTTTAGGTTATTTAAAAAGAATAACCTGTAGGGAACGTTTTTAGAACGTTCTTTCTTGGTTCCCAAAATAATAACCAACTGTGGAACGATATGGAAAGGTTCTGTGTTTGCTGGGTGTTTTGGAAAGTGCTACAGCATTAGTCTTTTTGTGCCATGTGGTTTACAGGTGAATAAAATCATGGAGCCTTTAGCCCCGTAAATAGCCTGCAGTTTGATGCTAAAGACGTCGTTTTGATGTTTATAAGCAAGAAATTGACACATTTAGCAGTCAGTTTATTCACTTATCAGCTCCATCTCATGATTTCTAAAGTAGCCTATTACTTTTCAGACGCACCCTAAACTCACGCCCACTTTTCACGAAACGAAACGAATCGAAAGTTGAGAGAAATGCGCGAGCCCTTATGCTCGTCCTCGGTCGGTCAGGATATAAGCGTGATCGCATCAGAGCAGTTGAGTGTCAAATTCACGATTACATGCCGTGACATGTATGTTCATTTGTGACAACACACACACACCTGCACTACTTTAGGTAAGACACAGAGCTGACCGTCAGTCCACTTGCTGTTGTGTTCCGTGTTGGTTTAGCTTTAGCATGTCACAGGTCCGAGTGCGAGTTCTGCTCAATTGGGCATTAATATCATACATCAAATCATCTCTACAGCCTCAACGACACGCACAGTCTCTTCCTATAAGCAAACTTGTCAGAGCTAAATAATGGTTAGCTTGCTTGTTATTGTGTTGTCGTGTTCGTGTGGGGCTGGCTGTCTGTTGTGCAAATGTACTGTAGAATACTAGGTTATTATGCAGAAATCGCGGTCGTTAAACTATCGATAAATGCGAGACGCGTTTGGTATGTTTAATAAATTAGAAGATGGTTTGACTTGTGAGATACAGGTTCGGAATTCAGACGCGTCATGTGGCCTGGATTAATATGACATTATGTTAAAGACGTGGTATGTCATATAGAAATATTTGTATATATTTATATGTATACACATACGTCTGTCTGCCCTCAATGATTAAATTGGTCATTTCTATAATATAAATGAATAATCATCGATGATAAGACTTGGGACGCAGTTAAGTTTCATTTTGTTGGTAATAAATTGCGCGACAGCGGCCTCTATTGGCAGCGTGTAGATCAACAGTAGTGGATTGTCTGCTTTTATTCGCTCGTTTCTATTTTATGTTAAATGTGCTTTACTTATTTTTATATATTTCAGTGCTTGAAGTGGGGGGAAACTTCCGGTACTCTTTTGTGCACCGTTGACATATGGTAATTATAACCACATTTCTTCAACGAAAAAACTGTATTTGCAGAAAATGCTGGTACAGCACACCGTATTGATTTACTAAAGGAACCATTTGCCAAACAACTGATTTGATAATGTTGTGTGTTTTTTTCACTTAAAAGAACATAAGGTATCTGCGCTAATCTCACTGGAAGCATCTTGCACCTGACTTAAAGGGATAGTTCACCCAAACACTTCTCACTCTCTAGTTGTTCCAAACCTGTATACATATCTTTGCTTGCTTGAATACAGAGAAAGATATTTAGATGAATGCTTGTAACCAAACTGTTCTTGGACCCCGTTGACCAACATAGTAGGAAAATGACAAACTGTTTTCTGTCCTACATTCTTCAAAATATATTATTTATATTATTTTGTCCTATTATGGTAGTCAAAAGGCTCCAAGAACTGTTTAGTTATAAGCATTCTTCCAATTATCTTAGTAAATGATGACAGAATTCAATTCTTTGATTTTAAAGGGATAGTTCACCAAAATAATTCAATTCAGTCGGAGGTGGGCGTTGATCGATCTGACCCGAAGTCCCAGTGCCGTTCCAGACATTTATTTCTGAGTTTGAGGTGGGAATATCCGAAATCCCAGTTGTCAGAAACAGGCTCGGATTAAGAATTCAGGGGATGCCGGGCACAAGTGTCTTCTAGACCGCCCCCCACGCACGAGCACACAATAAAGTTTTGAAATAGCCTACAGGGTACTACGTGTAGGAAACACCTCTATTCTTATACAGGATTACATTGCCAAGTTACAAACTATGATCACAACCTGAAGGACAATATTTACACCATGACAATCCTTTTCTGGACCAGCAACAACAATATCAAGACATTTCCCTGCATACTGTTACTCACTGGCATCGACCTATTAATTCAGTACTATCAGATTCCTCCATAATTCACACACAAACACGCCGGATTAACAAAACTGTTCTTAAAAGAAAATATAAGAACTTTATTAAGATTACTTATAGGACGTTCTTAAGAATATTCTTACGTGTAATTCTCAAATATTTTCTTATAAACATATTCATTTTTCTAAGAATAAAAGGACAGACTTTGTTATTATATTATAAGAGTAATGTGTCCATTTGTTAAACATTATTTGCGTAACAACCTTGCGACTCACGTTCTTATGTAAGCGTGTAAAAACGGCATTAACGAATATTATAGGTAGGCCTATACTTCTTTAGCCCATATGTTACGAGTCTGTGCAAGTATACATTTTGCAATGCACTCTGGATTTTCTAATATTGAAAGCCCTGATCAACATTGTATCAAAATTCATTATTGGCGAAGGAACACCAAATATATGTAAAAAAAACTCTTACCTTTAGAGATTTTAAAGACAAGTGTATTTACAACAATAAAGCCGTTTTCATTTACATATTTTTAGTCTCTATTGTCAGTTCTAATTGACATCTAACAAAATACCATAAAAGCGGCAATTTTGGCTATATCTTTTCACAGCCTCTGTCTAGGCAACCATGTGCATATTGAAATGTGTTCGTGTTTATACATTCAAACAGTGGATAACAGTGACAGGTTGTTGGAAACGCTGTTTTGTACTCATTTCATTCAGGAGTCACCTGTAGAATGTGCAGCTTCTTCCTGCCGCTCACTGAGACGATCCCTGCGCAGGGAAAGAGAGACCTTGCGCTCGCGGGACAGCACTGAAGACATTTTCCCACTGAATGAAAGCTTTATCGGAAGTTTCGCTTTGTGCTTCTGAACAAAAGCTGCTAAAGGGCTTAAAGTTACTAAATCAAGAGACAGACTTGCGTTAGAAACACTGTTTTGTGTGCGGGCCAGAGTCACACGGCAGAATGAATATAGCGAAAACATTCTTATGTGAAATTTTCTCCCCCTTTCTTGCGCCCCAAGCGCATAATCCGGCCCTGGTCAGAAACGCATTAATCACCCATACAGCGACGCATTGACTCTGAGTGGCAAAGTACCGGCTTAAGATGCATACCGGCCCACTTCAAGCACTGGTTATATTTGTCTGAAATAATGTATTTTCATCTGCACTTTATTTTCTGTTGTGAAAGACAAAATACACAAGGGAATTAAGGTCAATCACAATGAAATGACATGTATCAGAACAAGGGATACATTGATATTCAGGTCATGTGTATGACAGCAGCTTGACTCCAAACATCTCCTCATGTAGAGCCGGAAATATGTGTTTTCCAAAATCATTTTCCAGTTCGAATGACAGTGAAGAATGCATTACATGATGATGTTATCTGACCCTAACCTATCTTCTATCAGACGAACCGAATCAGAGATATATTCAAAATATCCGGTCACTTTCAAGCTTCGCTTCAGAAGGTCTTTATGAACCCACTGGATTACTTTTATGATGGATGAATGCAATTTTTGTGCTTTAAAGGAAAAGTTCATCTCAAAATCAAAATTGTGTTAATTCTTACTCGCCCACACAACGTTCAACATGTTTTAATATCTCCCGGCGTCTTCGGAACACAAATAAGGATATTTAGGTGACATCCAAGAGATTTCCAGGCCTCTTCATAGATGTCATGGTTAAGCTGTTGTCAAGGTCCAGAAAAGGTCCAATGAGCTATCAGCAAATGGACCAGTTTAATGATGTCTTTAGTACTTTTCTGGACCTCGACAACAACTATAACCATGATTATGGGTCGACCGATATGAGTTTTTCAGGGCCAATCTCTATATGGATTATTACAGATCAAGTAGTCCGATAACCAATATTTTGAACCGATAAACAAAAACAATGATTACTATGAGGAAACACGATAAAGTGTTTTGCTTGCACATGGAAGGAAAATCTGAAGGTTGGTTATACTGTCACATAGCGCTGCGTGTCGACACTAAATGCTTAAGACTCTTACTCATTACATTGAAAATATTTCTAATATATTATCATTGTACTATCTCTTGTCACGTGTCACTGTCGCACATTCGCAGCGCATACATAGAACATACATAGAGAATTATCACCAGTCAACACAGTGTGAATTTGACAAAATGCTATCGCCATCTTCAAATGACCCTGAATTAAACTTTAATACCAACTGAATAAATTGTTAATTGTGCAATTTATATTTATTTACAGATGAAGAGGCACAAAAAACATGTACAGAGACAGAGAGCGGTAGATGTAAAAGCTTCTTTCAGCAAAAATCAACAAAAATACATTTATCACAGGAGAGGAAGAGTGAACTAGACCAGGCATTCTTTAAAATGGTATACAGGCAGGTCAGATGTGATTTTTAACTAACAATAATACAAATGACACTGAACTTGGACATACATTTTCGCCTCGGAGCAAATGCGGAGCGGATAGTGAGCCAGAAAGGAGTGTGTGAGGAGCAAAAAATGACAAACCCAGAGCGGAGCTGGATTGGAGCGAGTATGTTTTTCTATGAGCGCGGACGGAAATTGATGCCGCTCCACTCCGCTCACATACTCTGACGCGGAGAGAGAGACGGCTGAAAGCACAGCCTGAATATTTTCATTCTTTTACAAAAGCAAAACATGTAGTAGATAATGAGTACACACAAATAAACCAATCACAGTTTCCGATCATGTATTGGTCCTAATTGTATGACCAAAATTACTGGCGTATTTAATTCTTTCTCTGCAGTAATACGAAAACATGTGGCGGCGCGTTAAGACATAAAGGAATAACACTTATTACAGAAGCTGTTCACATTTACTCGCTGAAGACATTTAACCGACTGTGCTTACTAGGGGTGTAACGGTTCTCGGTAAAAAATGTAACCGCACGGTTCTCCACCAACGGCTCGTCTTAAATCTGACGACACATTTATAATATGGTTCGTTAGAAATGATATTGCGTAAAACAGACTGACAAAGTTCAGCTAATGTTTGTTTGTCAATAGATACACATTTAATACCTACAACAAATCAAATACCTACAACAAATTTCAACAGGATTGACGTATGCTGTCATTTATGCTTTCATCAGCCGGGTGTTGTGAGCGCGAGTGCAGGAGAGACCTAACAGCACATGTTGCTGTTTAAACTAAACTCATTCAAGCCTTGACAATTTACACATTTAAGTGCAAGATGACGCAGAAGAAAACGTGCCTGCGCGCTGTGAGAAGATCCGAAGCGCGCACGAGGAAAGTCTCAGACATGGCACTAATATTGAGTTGTCTTTGAAGCGCTTAAACGGACAAATGAATGTTACCTTAAAAGGTATCTATACAGTATCTTATTTTATTTTCTGCTTTGCTCTGTGGTTTTATTGGTGCTGTGACTTGTAGCTTGATTATTTGTTCTTATCTTTATTTCTCAGTAGTCCCTTTTTACAAACCGAACCGTGAGTAATTTGAACTGTTACACCCTTAGTGCTTACGTGTATACTTGCCAAGACGGGCATTATAACGTGTGTGTCTGAACATTTATGCCTGATAAGTTGGGAAAATAAGTAACTCAATGTGACACTTGTTGCTAGCAGTTTGAGTGGCGGCTGTGTCCCGTGTGCGAGCTCATTGCCCGCGTGCACTGACTGAAGATCGCGCGAGTGCTTGATGCTTTAAATTGGTTTGTATTTGTGCATTGACATGACTTAAAATAATGTGCAGATGCCTCTTCATCAACTGGTGCGTGATCACTGAAGCAGCTCGATCTAGCAAATGCTTTCAGTGCGAGAGAGTGCAATCCTTACAGTGTCTTCAGCCTTCCGCATTGATTGGTCTGACTCGTGACTTTCAGCCAATCAGATGGGCGGTGGGCGGCACTGCTCTAGGCCAGAGAGTGGCGTTACAACAGCATTAGAGCCAAATACTAGTTTCACAAATAAACAAATGTATCGGCAAATCGGCTTTGAAAATGACCAATGTCGATAATCATAAAAATGCTTAATATCGACATCAATAATCGGCCATGGCGATAATCGGGCGACCCCTATCCATGATGTCTATTAGGAGGCCTGGAAATCTCTCGGATGTCACCTAAATATCTTTATTTGTGTTCTTAAGACACTGGGTGGTCATACACGGCGTTGAACGTCATGTGAGTGAGGAAAAAAAACACAATTTAGATTTTGAGATGAACTTTTCCTTTAAAATCTCGAGCCCCATTCAAGCAACTGGAAACTGAAAGCAAAATGGAATTCTCAGAAATCATGTGACCACTGTAAAATAGTGAGTAACTCATACTGATGGTATTTGCAGACATCACGTCAGAATGAAGTGTCTTCAATGCAACCACGTGCCATTGGAAAAGGCTCCAAAATTCTGCAGTGAGTGCGGCTTTAAGCTGTCTTCAGAGTCAAGTGAGACGGCACCAGGTAATAGCTCCAGTCTTCATGCAGCACATTGCTCTCTGTGTTCTTTCATTCCTTACAGTAATATCCTTGTTTTATCTTTTTATTCATTCATTTTGATAAGTCAATACAATTTGGCTTATTAGGCTCAGATTATACAGCTGTAACCAGCTTGTTTATACCATGTGTTTTAACCCTTATGTGCGTCTTGGACATTTTTGTCCATTTCAATTTTGTTTTTCTTTGTCTTTTTGGCTGTGTTTATGCAAACATTATACATTTAGAAAAAGTTGTGTATTTTTATTGGAATGTTAATATTTTGCTTTCATAAATGTGTTTTAACCTAGGTAAAAACAATTGTTACACTCAGGTGCCCCTCAGTACAGTTTTCACCATAAAGGCATTATTGAACGTATATGTGACATTATGTAAACAAATTAGGATATAAAGGGTCAAAACTCTGAAAATGAATGAATGTTTGGTAGTTATGATCTGGTTAAAATATTAAACTTAGTAGAAGTAGATTTTTAAAAATACATAATAATTTTATGAGGGTTTTTGGAAATGGACATATTTGTCTATTTTTAACCTAAGTGTGATTTTGTTTTTTTTAGAAAATCTGACACTGCTCAAAAAATCATAATGCCAAAAAAATAATGTTGTTGTTAATTATTAACTTATCCAAGACTATAATTATAGTAAAAAAACAGCTTCACGTAAATATATTGAAAATAATAAGAATTAGGGCTGGTCGATACCGCTGAAAAATGTATCATCAGTATAATGTTTCATGTCATTTGATATCGATAATTATTGATCAATTTTAAAAGCCTTTATTAAGACCAGTAGAAAATAAGGTTTGAATTTGACCACTGTATTATTCACATTTTCACTGTATTACTGTAAAGTGTTTTGGTAATAAATATACTTATTATTACAGAGACAGCATCAGGTTTATTAGGTTACTGTCACTTTAAGAGCTTATGCTAATGCTGATACACATCCAGTGCGCTGACTTCACTTATAACATTAGCCACTGTGTTAATGTTAACCGTGTGTTTTTTTGACATGATCTTGTCAAGACGCAAAACAAGACGCAAAAGAGAACTTCTGTACGTGTGCTGTGGCTATGAAAACGCATCTGTGTGCACGTGTGTCAAATGTCTTCGGCCCGCTAACATGTCAGAAGAAACGTCTGTAAAAGTTTAAACAGGCACAACTTCAAAATGCATGCAAATAATATACTCGACTGCAATGTGTGTGATGTCAGAGATATAACAATGTTAAATAGTGGATGTGAATGTGTGTCGTGCTGCATGGACGCGCTCGCGCAGTCATAGAATGAACACTGAATCACGAGTAATGATCTTCCAAATATAAGACAGACTATAAATTCCTATATGCAATATGAATTATGTAAAACTTCTGAATTCTAACTGTAAAGCAGCCCCCCCGGCCAGGCAAACAGTGCAGAACAGTATGCAAACGGTGGCGAGGAACCCAAAACTCCAATGGAGAACAAAACCCTCAGGAGAACCCGGACCCAACCAGGGATTCAGTTCCCCTCTGGCAAAAGCTGGACAGTTTTAATAAGCTCTAAATAAAAATAAATAAACGTACTAATAAGGTCAATTATAGATGTAAGATTATCATTAATAATCTAATAGCAGTTGACATTTTGTAGTGAAGTCGTGTCAAGTCGACTCGCCGCGTCCTTCTTTATCCAGCGCTATCATCTCAGCTCTTGTGAGGTCACCGCATCCCTCTCTCCGCTCTACCATCAGGTCTGGACATGAACTGCCTCCTGCTCGCTGTGGTAACCTCTGAACAATGAGACAAGACAGCTGAGAGTAGAGGACTGTTCTGCACTCTTTGATGCAACAATACATCAGTTGTTGTTGGACGTGTTCCTGGTTCCGGTTGATCTAAATAATGCAGCCTAAACCCTCAGAGGATTTATATTATGGAAGTGTAGTGTATGCAAGATTATAAAGATGCGTCTGTAGTCTAGATTTAAACTGACAGAATGTGTCTGCAAAAATAAAAGGCTGTTTATGATCCTGCGTATGGTTTATGCAACAAAACTTCATCTCTATACACAAAAATGATATCAGTATTGATAAAGGTGTATCATGGATACATATCGTTATGGTTTTATTGCCCAGCCCTAGAGTGCATACTCTATTATATGTGCAGCTTTTAGTCACATTGGAATGTAATATTTTAGGCGATACAACTAGGGATGCACCGAAATGAAAATTCTTGGCCAAAACCGAAAAAGAGGAAACCAAGGCCGAAAACCGAAACACGAAAAGAAATTATGCCAATTATGAGTACCATTGCATTTATGGCTTTGACTGTGTACTAACTTTACTAAATCAAGGCATTGCAATTGCATAAATTAATATTAAAGTATCAAAGAATAAATCAATTACAAATTATGCAAATATTTATTTAGCACATTGCAACAATGCACAGTATAAAATAAAATTCTAACTAAAATGTTTAACTTGACCCCACTCATGTGTACATTAAATAATAATGTGTACTGGCCTGCTGAAAGGTTGTAAAATGAAATGTTCTCTCATAAAAACAAAGTGCATTTAGGTCAAGTGCATTTAACATTTTTCTCTGTAGGACCACTACGAGAAAGTTCATTCAGAACAAGTGCAACTGCTTAAAGATACAACAATATTTTCTCTGTAGGCCTTCAACATAATAGTGTATCAAAGCAAAGACTGCCATAGCCCATATGTTAACTGTAGAATCTTAACAACAACAAATGCACCAAGAATTGCAGATGTGCAAGGTGGATAATCAATATTTCAACACTAGACAAGCCCATTCTACTTCCTGAGGTAAAGTGGCAGGTTTTTCTTGATGAAGAGTAGCTTCTCTGCTTTATCACAGTGAAATCTGTTCCTCTTCTCATCGAGAACATGAGCTACTGCGCTGAACAGTCTCTCTCGCTTGTGCCATCTTTGCCAGGTCAAAAAAGCGGCCGTGATTATTTCTCCAGTAGGCAAGAGGGTTATCACTTCTGGGGATGGGGACTTCAGACAGATAACCATCTAGCTGTTGAGCGGTTGAGCTTGTCATCTGCCTGACATCTGTCAGACTGTGCCTAGGGATGGGTATCGTTAAGATTTTAACGGTACTACTGCTCTTATCGATACTGCTTATCGGTCCGGTACTTTAACGGTTTTCCTATCGGTGCTTTTGGATATATTTTTTTTATAAAAAAATAAGACCAAAAATAAAGAATTTATGAATAGAATAACACTGTTTTATTTTCTGCAATGTAAAATCAAACCAGCAGTATTAAAAGAAGTGGGTTGGTTCCTCATAGCTACCTGCAACGATTTTTTTTATATTTAGATGTGTATTTTAATGGACAGATTTTTATGTTTGTCCTATGTATGTAAGTAAAGCGACAAATTATGAAGCTCTCAGTGTTATCAAATAGGCCTATTGTTTGGGCTGATTTATTTATTATTACATAAACGAGTAGAAAATGTGATGTCACATAATTTAATCCAATTGAAATTAGACCCTCGCGAATAGATATAGGTTGCGCGCATGTCTCATCTGTTAGAAGACGCGCGCATGGAGACTTGCGAGCATGACTCTGCTTGAGAGAGACAAGCCGTGCGTGTTTGTGATGTAAAACAGCTCATCCGTTTAGTTTGAGCGACGCCATGTTTGGATAGACGCGCTGCGGGGAGCAGTCTGCGCGTGTCACGTGCTTCTCCAGTACCGAAAGCAGAACCGATAAGGGCGGAGCTTATTGATGCTCCGGTCTTTCATAATTTAGCCCCGAGTATCTTTTAGTACCGGGTTTCGGTACCCATCCCTAACTGTGCCTGTCTTCTATCGCTTTTGTCATATTTCTTGCATTGTCACTGACAATGACATGCACTTTAGATTGGTCGATATGCCAGGTGTCGGACATTTTGGCGAATGCATCAGAAATGGCTGCTGCTGTAAGTGACCCTGGGAACTCTTGTGAATGGAGCAGCTGGAAATCAGCGTCGATCCATTGTGCGGTACGACTGAGCAAACATATGTCTGTCGCGAAACTGATTGCTGAAATATCTGCAGCTATATGCTCATGGACGTGAGTTGCAACAACATTAAACAGCTCAGGTAAACACACGTCTGAGAAATGTCGTCTGCTCGGCATGACATAACGGGGCTCGATCAGCCTACGAAATCCCACAAATCTTCTACGACAGAGAATGGCTGATCATCTAAGGCAGGGGTGTCAAAGTAGCTCCTGGAGGGCCGTAGCTCTGCACAGTTTAGCTCCAACCAGCTCTAACCCAAACCTGCTTGGAAGTTTCTAGTGATCCTGAAGATGTTTAGCTGAATCAGGGGTGTTTGATTGGGGTCGGAGCTGAACTGTGCAGAGCTGCGGCCCTCCAGGAGCTGAGTTTGACACCTGTGCTCGAAGGCAATGAATTCCATAATCTTTGGTGTAATGCCCTTTGCCTTGACACCATCACTGGATTTCAGGTGATAAATTAAACCGGACGTGGAGAAAGTCTTTGCAGATGCACCCCTTCTTGAAATTTCAGCACTACATGTCTTGCAAATCGCTGTCCGTGGGTCTTTCTCAGATATACTGAAGTACGTCCACACCGCAGACATGTTGCTTCAGACAAGCACGTGCAGGTCGCGGTTTCTGTTTGCGTCATCACAACATATCGGCCGTATTGTTTCGGTGACCAAATATTCGGTGCATCCCTAGATACAACCAAACATAACATGACTTACAGTCTGGAAAATGTGCTATGTTCCTTTTGGAGCGTAAAACGGTAATCGCTACATATTTAGCATTTTCATTATTGACGTTTTTTGTTGATCAGCCAAGCCACAAGTCGAGTCTCAATCATCGGCAAACATTCCATGTGGCATGGATGCAGAAATGAGTGATGTCGGCCTGGAGTCAGAGACGCTGGATGACCAGAATGCCGGTATATCTCCAAAACGTCCAAATGAAGATACCAACCTTACCCCCCAAAAAAAGGTGATGGACATGAAAATCTATTTGAACAATGAAACGATTATTTCTTATTCTTATCATTTAATTCTGTTGTTGATGATGTATAATGCTTTTTTACAGAAAAGAAAGAAAAAGAAGAAAAAAGCAGGTGTTACAGCGGGCCCTTCTTCTCTGACCTCTGACATATCTCTGACTGGTAAAGAGAAGAAAACGGATGAAGGTCAGTCATCTGACAGTGATGTCTCCAGCTGCACGTCACATGACATGCAGAAATCAGCTGAATCCTCCTCTCAATTGAGCAAACCAGAGAAGGAAAGCACTGGGAACGTCACCGCCGCTTTATCTTTGGATGCTGCTAAAGGTCAGTCTGAGCAGAGTTGTGTAGCGCCTGAATCGACTCAAGAGCCGATCAGCACCTGCACTGCCAAAGCTTCTCCACCACCTGATCAGCCAACTGAGAAAGTTGACCGTAAGAAAAAAGGCCAGACGAGTACATGCACAGGAGCACAAACTGCAGTCGATCAGAATGCAAACAAAAAGAGCGGCACAGGCAGTCAGAGAGAGACCGATCGTCCGGACGCTGAAGTGCAGAAGAACCAGAGCTCCAGTGGACATTCAGCAGTGAAGCTTGAGCAGAGTCAGAAGCAGCAGTCTACTCGTTCTGGCAAGAAGGAAACGGAACCTGAGAAACACAAGGCAACCAGTCAAGACCTCCAGCGTGACACGCATTCAAATGAGAAGTATGCCACATGTTTTGATGAAATTTGAGAAATGCTTCCATTGTTTCTGGCTTCTCATGTCATTTGTATTTGCAATGTAAATTGATATATACTTGTGTTGAAAATGACAGAAATCTGAATGATGAACCACAGGAGTCATCCCAGAAAATGATGTTTGGCTCACAGAGTGTACTCAAGGTATGATGTTTTGGGCCAAGAGATCTAAAATATTGTCCAATCCAAGTTGGATTCTTAGGTCCAACTTATATATGTTTCTCTGTTCCTGGTTATTAAAACATGGAGTTTAAAACTGTAGGAAATGTTTGTATTTCTTTGACATTTAGAAGGATGATGGCTCCAGTGGAGATTCACCAGTGAAGGCAGAGCACAGTCCGAGGAAAGATTCTGCTGCTCACCACAGACACAATGAAAGCAACACAGAGAGTCAGCGTGACGCACCTCCTAAAAGGTATGCAGAATGTATTGAATTTCACACAGATGGAAACAAGACTGTGATGGATCACATGCAATGTTTACAATTCAGCTTTCATAACTGTTTTATGGGGGTTTTGTCACCTCAGTGTTTCTGCTATATTAATTTTGCCGTGACGTGCCGCTGTTTCCTATTCATTCCCAGTTGTGCTAGTTTTAGAGTTCCATGTGCAGATCTTAAGATATGTCATTTGCGTCAGGAAGTCGCTCAACACTCCAGTTCTACAGGTGGCGCTCAGCGCACCAGAAGCTGGTTTATGATCCGTAGATGACTGCTCGTAATTTTATAAATGATGTTCAGTTTACTGCACTAAACAATCGATTTGCTTCAAAAGATGTCAATATGTCACCAGGAGCCACAGGGATCACGCTTGTGTTGGAAATGTGCTTTTAGAACTCTTAGAGATCGGGGCGTATTACAGAAGGATCCTAACTTGAAAATCTGATCCTACCTGTTTGATAACATGGTCATTTCAGTTAGGACCTCATTTAGGACGAAAGCTATTACTGAACAGCACTTTCTAAGTGCATAATCTTTTTTTAGTGTCTTAACTTGACAAATTATCCCATGAACGGTCTTAACTTAAGGACCACTCCACAGCTAACTTGAAAATGATTTAAAAACTGACAGAAAAAACGCTCACAATTGGGCTGCCCAACAACTGCATTACATTCTTTAAAGGGGTCATGTGGCGTGAATATGTGTTTTTCTGTGTCTTTGGTGTGTTATGAGTTGCCCATGCGTGTATTAGACATGTAAAATGAAAGTGTGGGAACAAAAGATGCATTCTATGTAAAAGCGAATGGTCACCCAAACCTGCCTGAAACGCCTCATGTAGCCACACCCCGGCGAATGTACGTCACTTAGTAACACGACTTGATTAAGACCGCCCAAATGTATACGCAAGTAAAGTGGGCATACTTGTAAATCGCATTGTTTCGTCGCCGCCACAGCCATGTCGCGGAGACGCTGTGTGTTTCGTTGTGAAAAGAAAGACTCTTTGTTTGCCCTGCCAAAAGATGACACAACTAAAAACGAATGCTTACATTTTATTTTTTAAGAAAACCTTACCAATCCTTTACATCCTGCTCAAGTGATGTATGGGCTTGATCATCTTCATTTTCCGTATCAGATTCGGGCTCGAATTGATATAAGGAAGTACCGATGACATTTTATCACCGGTCTGTCAGTACAATTAAAGAGGAACCTGAAGTTCCAAATATGGTAAGAGGCGTTAAATTTCCATCACACGCAGTATTCCACCAATCACTATGCACCGGTTAACTGGCCAATCACAGCACACCTCGCTTTTCCGAGCCATGAGCTTTGTAAAAAATCAGCGCGTTTCAGAGATGCGGAGCAAAGAGGAGATACAAACAAGCACTGTGTGTGGAAAATACAGCGTTCTTGAACCATAAATTCGTGTATACACATTACAGTACATCTAAAACAAACTATAATATAAATTTTGGCCGTGTCATATGACCCCTTTAATAATTGAAAATGAAGAACATTTTCTGTAAGTCTTCACAAGGTTTTCACACACTGTAGCTGGTATATTTTGGCCCATTCCTCCATGCAGATCTCCTCTAGAGCAGTGATGTTTTGGGGCTGTCGCTGGGCAACACGGACTTTCAACTCCCTCCAAAGATTTTCTATGGGGTTGAGATCTGGAGACTGGCTAGGCCACTCCAGGACCTTGAAATGCTTCTTACGAATCCACTCCTTCGTTGCCCGGGCTGTGTTTGGGACCCAGCCACGTTTCATCTTCAATGCCCTTGCTGATGGAAGGAGGTTTTCACTCAAAATCTCACGATACATGGCCCCATTCATTCTTTCCTTTACACGGATCAGTCGTCCTGGTCCCTTTGCAGAAAAACATGTTTCCACCCCCATGCTTCACAGTAGGTATGGTGTTCTTTGGATGCAACTCAGCATTCGTTCTCCTCCAAACACGACAAGTTGAGTTTTTACCAAAAAGTTCTATTTTGGTTTCATCTGACATTCTCCCAATCCTCTTCTGGATCATCCAAATGCTCTCTAGCAAACTTCAGACGGGCCTGGACATGTACTGGCTTAAGCAGGGGGACACGTCTGGCACTGCAGGATTTGAGTCCCTGGCGGCGCAGTGTGTTACTGATGGTAGCCTTTGTTACTTGGTCCCAGCTCTCTGCAGGTCATTCACTAGGTCCCCCGTGTGGTTCTGGGATTTTTGCTCACAGTTCTTGTGATCATTTTGAATCATTCAAACACAATGCCATTTTCATTAAGCGATACATTGTATAAATTTAATTATTTATTGTTATAAATTAATTATTAACTTAATAATCAGTTTCTTTGCTTAAGAAGCGTTCAGCTTTTCCGCCAACAAACTCCGGCATGTAAATAGCGATCCACTATGGTGCGAGCGCAACTGGCTCTTAAAGGTAATGGAAGATGACACTCTCATTGGTTTATTGCACGTTACGCCCAAAAAACACCCATTACTCATTAATAGAATCGGGACAACCCGTTTAGACCATTCAAACGACCGACCGTTTTCCCGTCGTGAAACTAGTAAAAGTGGATTAGGAACATGCCCTGAGCGCACCTGCACCGTGTGCTGTAAACTAGGCCTGTCACGATAACAAATTTTGCTGGACGATAAATTGTCCAAGAAATTATCGCGATAAACGATAATATTGTCGATCTGAGACCATTTTCATCTAGAATAATGATAATGGCATAATAATGCACATACACCTTTCAAAATTCAATAAACGTTTATTTCCAAAGACTATTTAACACTGAAAATGGAAAACATTTTAAATATCCACAATAACAATGAACAAAACAACCAAAAACAATAAAAGCAATGGACTCTCAGTCTCTGTTAACAAAAAATGCACTTGAATAAATACCAAAAACAATAAATAAAATGGATGTAAACAAAATTGCACTTCAAAAAATATTAAACAATAGGCGCAACATGCATTCCATAACAGGCAAAACTGCCTGTTAGGACCTTTGTAAACAAACAAACAAAAAAGCCTCAAGCCATATGCAAAAAACTTTTGAAAAATAATTTCATTTTCATAATTAGTTATGGTGCACTGTCGGGAAGACGAAGACGGCCCGTCTGTTGTAGCTTTTTTTTTCCCATCTGGGAAAACTGCAACGGATGATTGTGTTTTAGGTGCATGTGCATGTTTGTTGTGTTACCGGTTTTAGTCGATACTGTTTTAAAACAAATGCGACATACCGGCTCGCTCAGGTTAAGTGGTTCACCACAGTCATTTGGTTTGAATCCGAAGTGCTCCCACACTGCAGCTGTCGCGTTTGGCTTTGAAACCAATTCCATGTCACAACTTGCGTCTCGTCTTTTCGCTCTTCTCTGCAGTCGCCTCAAACACTCCCGCCTTCCCACACAAAGTCCATGTGACTGACAAGCGCCGCCTCCCCACACAAAAGACAATGCAACTGACAAGAGGGTTCACTTCTCCTATGCTAAGGAAACGAGAGTTGTCATTCAATCGCGGATAACAAACAAGTATGCAAATGAAATTATCGCGGCCGGAAAGATTATCGAGGTCATTTTTTTTTATTGTGCGATTAATCGATTTATCGACTATCGCGACAGGCCTACTGTAAACCATGTGCTTAGATTGTGAAAATAGGGCCCTCTGTGTCCTTCAGCCAGTTTGTTCTCCCTGCCCTCCAAAATAAAAACAAATATTGTAAATCAATCTATAAAAAATAAATACAAACAAAATACAAACACATCAAATGTCGTTTGGGCTCCACCTGATTTATGTGTGTATTATAATGTTACACAATTTCAAAATTGTAACACTCTACAATCATACTTTACGTTAGCTTTTATTTCTGTTAGCTAGTTACAGGCAAAACTATAGAGTTCTTCAACTTCAGAGTTGGTTAGGTGAGAGAAGATCCTGTAATTCAATGAAGCTTTCAGAACTGCATTTAGGGGAAATTGTAATGTTTCATAATTTGTGTTATGAAAAAATGTGCATTGAAGAAAAGTAAATATGGTTTTATATTAACTGTCAATTAATGGTTGTGGATAGAAAATGGAAATCGTCAGGTTTCACTTCTATATAAAATTGGAAACCGTAATCGGCCAAGAACATTGCAGTCGGTGCATCTCTAGGGTAGCTGAAGTTGGTTCATAGGACAGATTTAAAGGTTTAGGATTGGTTATTATTATAATGTTTTCAATGTTCTCTCTGAAAAAGCATGAAGTCATTACTTCTAAGGTGAGCTGGAATATTCTGGTCTGGTTATTTGTTAGCGTAGCCAGCTTTCTTAATGATTGTCTGGTCAGTGTTTATGAGGTTCTGGAGATGCTCAGTCCTACCCGATTTTAGTGCCTTTTTGTAACAGGACACAATATCTAATCACGCAATTCTAAAACCTCTAGTTTTGTTTGTCTCCATTTGTGCATCCGTCTAATTTACACATTTCTCTCTTCAGGGCGCGTGTGGTGCTATTATATCGAGCCGCTAGGTTTTTCTCTCTTACCCATTTTCATTTGATAGGTGCCATGTATTTTAGAATATGGTGTTCATCAGAGATGTATAAAGTACTAGAGACCCAGACTTGAGTAAAAGTACAAGTGCTCTATCAAAAAGGGACTTGAGTAGAAGTTGAAGTGCTCTATAAGCACCACACACCATACTTAAGTGGAAGTATTCAAACATTTAACATTTTTTGTACTCATTTTAAAATGTACTACTCAAGTACTGAAAGTAAAAGTACAAGTATTGTGTCATGTAGATGTGACAGAGCCATCTACCGCTCTGGCAGTGATAATGTGGGTTTGGAATGATTATAATTGTAACGAGTAACGATGCAGCACATCAAAAATGTATCGGAGTGAAAGTATTAAACTCAACGAAAATATGTCCTGAAGTAAAAGTGGAAGTAGGAAAATAACGGCATACTCCAGTAGAGTACAGATACAGCCTTTTAGGACTTAAGTACCTAGGGAAGTAGCTCTACTTCGTTACTATACATCTCTGCTGTTCAATGTACTAGTGACAAGATCACGTGTGTTTAAAGCTGCACAGGTCGGCAGGTTATCTGTAAATCAGTCGCGATTTCTTTAAGACTGCAAGGGAAGCTCAGCTTCCCCTATAATTGTCAAAAAATGAATGGTCAAATATATGTACTATTATGTTAACATTTTATTGACTAAAAATGCGTTAAACACGTTCATCTCGAACGAAAACAATTTCGTTCAGAATCAGCTACTTAGGTCGGCTGACTGGATTTCCTTCTCATTCATTCCCGTAGCGTACAGTGCATTACTCTGTTGAAGCCCAGCGTCCATTGACTTCAATGGGGCTGCTTTAAACAGTTTTTTTCAGTGCTTAGAAACAAGACGGTCATTGGATAATGCTGCGATTATGTCCCGCCCACGGACGCTCAGCGTCTCTGGGATGAATGGAGGAGTGGGCTGGCCCGGACTCCGAGCGTCTGCGTGATGATTGGAGGGTCTGTCATCTCTTTTTAATCCACTTTTATGTCCTAAAACGCTCGTTTTTTGGGGTCGACAGCTTATAAAAACGTATTTCTTGTTTTTTTTTTAGCTTGTTTGCTATACACATTGTCACATATCAGCTTTTAGACATTTTTTTTTTTTTGTTATAAATCATAAATGACAAGGAGGCGGCAGCTTCTCGCAATGCAAAGAGACGGTTGGTGTGGGCGTGGTCTTCAGATTATGACGCGTATCACTCTGTGTCTCCATTTCCAACTCAGTCCCATCGCGGATTTTGCATGTGTAGTCGAAAGACAAACTGCTGCAACCTTCATCGTATATTTCACACAATTTCACACCACATTCATTGTTTCAGTTTAACATAATTCCCACATTTCCTCCCGTTGAGTTAAATATATATATATATATTAGATCGTTTGTTCATTAATTCATATAGTCACCCGTAACACAATGGGCCAAGGCCGTTTAAGCAGCCTAGCTCTGCTGACCATTGAGAGGACACTGGTCAAGTCACTGGAAAAGACGCCTAGTTGGTACGACAGGGTTACAGAGCATTTTCTTGAAAAGGAACGTAGGGCAGAATTTACATATAAATAAATGGACAATTTTTATGATTTAGGCCGAAAATGAGCTTCCCCTCTTTAAAAGATCAGCAGCCGCCACTGCTGTAAATCTATCTTTAGTGGTTGGGATAATTCTTCTGCCCTGTCGATAACGTGGAGCGATCCAGCCTTCAATTCTGAAATGCATTTTACACGACACTAGGTAGTGATCAGACACATCATTACTGTGAGGTAAGATCTCTATATTGCTAAGGTTGATTCCATGTGATATAACTAGGTCTCGGGTATGATTAAATCGAGGGTGGGTTTGTTAATGTTTTGCTTGACCCCAAAGGAGTCCAATAAATCTATGAATGCAACTCCAAAAGCATCGTTTGTGTTATCTACATGAATGTGGAAATCTCCAGCAATTAGTGTTTTGTCAGCGTGAACCAGTAGGTCTCTTTATGAAATCATATCAGTGTAGGGGCCTGGGGGTCTATACACAGTGGCCAAACCAGAGGTAGCTGTGGATTTTGTCTTATACCTGGAAGAGTGACTTTAAGAACAAGCGCTTGAAATGACTGTTGATTGAGTAACATCAGGAATATTTCTATAGATTGTTGCAACACCACCTCCACCACCAACCAAACATGGTTCATGCTTATAACAGCAGCTGGGGGGGAGACTCGTTCAGACCAGTGGGATCATTCTGTTTAAGCCACGTTTCAGTTAAGCAGTATGTCAAACTTATTATCGGATATCATTTCATGTACGATGACTGTAAGCGATCAAATGTTTAGTAGTAGAAAAAAAAATGTTTGCGCACATTGGCAGATTTTTGTGCGTTTTGATCATGATCAGATTTTTAGGTCCTGATTTTAACCTATTACTTGACCTCACTATTCGGGGAACAGACTGGGGAACCAACACAAAGGTTGTGATGACTAATTGGGTCGTGATTATTACAGATTTATAGCTTTGTACGGTATGAGCATTGCGTTAACAATAACCAATAACCTATGTATAAATGTATAGGATAATGCAATGTACGTCGCTTTGGATAAAAGCGTCTGCCAAATGCGTAAATGTTAAAATTCCTAAATGGATTGGATTTACTAGTCAGATTGAGCGTAGACTAACTTTACGCCGCAACATGTGATTTCCAATTCTTGTGTAATTGGCCTATTTCTTGTATCTGGACTGCTTCACCAGTGCCAGCTGAAATGAAACTGCTCTATTTCATCACACCAGGCTCAGATTTGTTTTAGCAGCGGCTTCTGAATCCTGTGTGAGAAAGAAAACCCAGAAAGGAGGAATTGGTGAATTTGTGCCATATACTTGTACATGTGCATTTATTCATTTGGCCGACGCTTTTATCCAAAGCCCCTTACAACTAGGAGAGCACTTAACATTTTGTCAAAACACTAAACAGTACTGTTAGGTTTTTTTTTTTTTTATTAAATCATTTATTAATAGCTGTCATCAATATATATACTGTATATATATATATATATACAAACCCGATTCCAAAAAAGTTGGGACACTGTACAAATTGTGAGTAAAAAAGGAATGGAATAATAATTTACAAATCTCATAAACTTTTTTCATAAATTTTATTCACAATAGAATATAGATAACATATCAAATGTTGAAAGTGAGACATTTTGAAATGTCATAAATAAACAGTTGGAGGACCAATTTGCAACTTATTAGGTCAATTGGCAACATGATTGGGTATAAAAAGAGCCTCTCAGAGTGGCAGTGTCTCTCAGAAGTCAAGATGGGCAGAGGATCACCAATTCCCCCAATGCTGCGGCGAAAAATAGTGGAGCAATATCAGAAAGGAGTTTCTCAGAGAAAAAGTTTGAAGTATCATCCTCTACAGTGCATAATATCATCCAAAGATTCCGAGAATCTGGAGCAATCTCTGTGTGTAAGGGTCAAGGCCGGAAAACCATACTGGATGCCCGTGATCTTCGGGCCCTTAGACGGCACTGCATCACATACAGGAATGCTACTGTAATGGAAATCACAACATGGGCTCAGGAATACTTCCAGAAAACATGGTCGGTGAACACAATCCACCGTGTCATTCGCCGTTGCCGGCTGAAACTCTATAGGTCAAAAAAGAAGCCATATCTAAACATGATCCAGAAGCGCAGGCGTTTTCTCTGGGCCAAGGCTCATTTAAAATGGACTGTGGCAAAGTGGAAAACTGTTCTGTGGTCAGACGAATCACAATTTGAAGTTCTTTTTGGAAAACTGGGACGCCATCTCATCCGGACTAAAGAGGACAAGGACAACCCAAGCTGTTATCAGCACTCAGTTCAGAAGCCTGCATCTCTGATGGTATGGGGTTGCATGAGTGCGTGTGGCATGGGCAGCTTACACATCTGGAAAGGCACCATCGATGATGAAAGGTAAATCCAAGTTCTAGAACAACATATGCTCCCATCCAGAAGTCGTCTCTTTCAGAGAAGACCTTGCATTTTCCAACATGACAATGCCAGACCACATACTGCATCAATTACAAACATCATGGCTGCGTAGAAGAAGGATCCGGGTACTGAAATGGCCAGCCTGCAGTCCAGATCATTCACCCATAGAAAACATTTGGCGCATCATAAAGAGGAAGATGCGACAAAGACCTAAGACAGTTGAGCAACTAGAAGCCTGTATTAGACAAGAATGGGACAACATTCCTATTCCTAAACTTGAGCAACTTGTCTCCTCAGTCCCCAGACGGTTGCAGACTGTTATAAATAGAAGAGGGGATGCCACACAGTGGTAAACATGGCCTTGTCCCAACCTTTTTGAGATGTGTTGAACTTATTTTTCCCTTAAAGTGATACATTTTCTCAGTTTAAACATTTGATATGTCATCTATGTCGTATTCTGAATAAAATATTGAAATTTGAAACGTCCACATCATTGCATTCTGTTTTTATTCACAATTTGTACAGTGTCCCAACTTTTGTGGAATCGGGTTTGTATATATATATATATATTTTATGTTTTGGTCCAACAAATACAAAACAATAACTGGTTACATCATTACAGCTACATGAATAGGAGTTACATTGTGTCTTTTCTCAGTATTTGCCCAGTCTTTTATATTTTTTCTAAAAATAATAATAATAAAAATAAATAAATAAAAAATATTTATATATATAAAATAAAATAAAAAGGAGTTTGCCGTCCAGCAACAACATACAACTCAAGCCAGACCTCGCACAAAAACATAGATCCACAAAACAAAAAGCAAAGCGAAAACACAACACCCTAGGAAGTCCACATAGTATACACAGCCTGTACCTGAACCAAATAAAAGATTATGCAGGGGTAGGTAGCGTCATCCTTCCATATCAAGCAATCGAGCTAGGAATGGTCCCCAAACTGCATTAAATACATCTTCCCTCCCAGCTACTATAGGTGACCCGCTCATAGCTTGCCATTGAGCTTAGTACTTCTATCCATTCCTTTAAAGTGGGAGATTTCCAGTGGCGCAAGGTTATCCTACAGGCCAGTATCATAGCTAAACGACACCACGCTTTCGGCGTTTTCACATTTGAACATTATCTGGTAGTAATCCAAAAAGTCATAATGAGGGGTTTTTGATCAAATGTGTGCCCTACATCTTATTCAAGAACGCAATTATTGCATTCCACATGTCATTAGTCTTATCACACTCATATAACATATGCACCAGGGTTCCCACCTTTCTATTACATCTCCAGCATATATCACTGTTTCTGAGTTTTAGTCTTGCTGATTTGGAGTCCAGTAGGATCTATTTAATATCTTATAACAAATGAGTTGTGACTGTGTTTCACGTGAGTAACAGCACACCTATGCACTGATCATTTTCTGGTATCTCCTGGGCCAGGTCCCTATCCCAACATAGTTTTAGACCATCAAGCTTTGGCACTAGTGTACTTCTAATAAATTCATAGAATTTTGATGCTCCTCTGTTTTTATCGCCTCCCTTATGTGATATTTCCTGAATTTCAGTTTTAGTGAACTGAATATGTTCTTTATTTGAGAGAATGCAATGTCTGAGTTGTAGAAATCCCCAGAATTCTGAATTACACAAATTATATTTATTTTTAATTTCGTCAAAGGATCTGAATCCAAAATCTCCCATCACATCCTCAAGAATATAAATCCCAGACCTTATCCATTTACCCCAAACTCTTCTTTGCTATTAACAGTTTCTTGTTATACCATATGGAGGATCTGCTTGATAAAATATAGATTAGTTTTTGTTATTTGATGTGCAGTTTTCCACGACTCTCTGGCAAAAGTCAGTACCGGGTCTTGGGAGGGAACCAGTCTATCTGTTTGTGAAAAGAAGGCCTCCCCAGAAAAGGATACACTAGTTGCTCTTCTATCCTGACCCACAGAGGGACCCTTGTAGGCGGTGCAGCCTGCACACCCTGTATATTTGAGTTAGCCCGTAAGGCTGTGGCCAGGGGTTCAAGGAATATGGCAAAGATTAGAGGTGACCGAGGCGATCCTGTCGAACGCCACGATCTAGCCTGATATGGGCTGACATAATCGCATTAGTTAATACTGTGGCTGATGGATCAGTATACATTAGATCCACCCACTTCCTAAATATTGGCCCAAATCCAAATTTTTCTAGCGTATAAAACAAAGAAGGGAACTCCACTT
Organism: Triplophysa siluroides; assembly: GCA_006030095.1. NCBI lineage: Eukaryota > Metazoa > Chordata > Actinopteri > Cypriniformes > Nemacheilidae > Triplophysa > Triplophysa siluroides. The sequence continues at coordinate 1,652,238 of VCII01000221.1, read as the reverse complement.
TATCAAACGCATTTTCAGCGTCTAATGAAAGACCACAGTTGTCATTGTTTCTTGTTGACCACATAATGTGTAAAAGTCTTCGAAGGTTGACTGCAGAGCTCCTACCCCGCACAAACCCCACCTGATCCTGATGAATGAGTAGTGGGACCACTTCTTCCAATCTAGTTGCTAAGACTTTGGCGAGATTTTTTTCATCCACTTTAATTAAATATATAGGGCGATAATTAGCACACCACAGTGGATCTCTTCCCTTTTTATGTAGAAGCGTAGTAAAAGCTGCCCTCATGCTTTCAGGTAGCCTACCTCCTTGCAACGCATCTTGATATACGACCAGTAATCTGGGGGCAAGATCTTTCTGATAGAAATCTACCGAAAACCAATCGTTTCCCGGGGCTTTTCCTATCCTGAGGTCTCTGATCGTTTTTTTGACTTCCTCTTCAGAAATATCATCCTCCAAAGTGCTCTCCCATCCAGTGTTAAAGCTGGGCTTTCAATTGAGGAAAAAAATGATGGGGGTGTCTATCCCACCCTGAGATGTATACAATTCTTAATAAAACTCCCTAAATGCGATATTTATGTCACTTTTGTTTTTGATAAGGTGATTGTCTTTATCGAAAATTGATGGAATAATATTTTGAGATTGTATTTGTTTTACTCTATGTGCCAGTACTTTACCAGCCCTCTCTCCCTGCTCAAAATATTTCTGCCTAGTACAGAACAGGGCAAATTCAGTTTTTCTGTTTAGTATATCATTTAATTCGCATCTAATCTCGTTCAGTTTACCCCATGTATCTGAGTCTTGTTGCTCCATGTGTTGTTGATCTAGTTTAAGTATCTTGATCTAGTGATCTCAAGGCATATTCCACATTAGGCTTACGGAGAATTCGTCTCACCTCCTCATATTTTTTCACATTATCTCCTGTGCATAGTCTTGGAAGAAAGAAATCCTCGTACTGTTCCAGGTAACTTGCTTCTTCTCTCTCGCCGCCTTTAACACAGCAGCTTTGGCCTTGTTCCGTAGGAACCAAACAATGTTGTGTCTTGGCCCGGCGTTGTCCCCCGGCCGGGGGCCGACCCGGTGGATCCTATCAACAGTCATCGACATTAATATCCAATGCCTCCGATAGCAGTGTTTTCATAAAGCTATCCCAGTCGTGACCTTCCATCGCCATGTCTTCCTGGACTTTTTGTTTTGTCCAAGTTCTCGTCCAATCAAACCCGCTTTAGAATGGGAAGAGTCCCACCCCCTTCACTATCAGACCCGCTGAAGCGGCAACAGCCACTTGTTCACACATTTATTATGTCCTACATGGTGAATGACGCATAGTGCACTAGACGGGAGATAGGGGACAGTGTCAACATAAACATCAAAGTCTTCATTTCGCCGTTAGTGTAAGACATTTAAAAAAGTTACTTAAATATTGTAATTGAAGTTAAACCTGTCCGTCAAACTGGGCCTAAAGTTTACAAAAATGTAATATTTTTGTAGGCAAAATGATAATGTTTCAATATCTTCTTCGTAATAATCATTATTTATAACAATTAATACTTTCTATTTTTAATTAAAAGATTCTTCTAGTTTTTGAAATGGTTTTCAAATTGGTATTGAAAATTGTTCAGCATTAGTGTTGTTTTTATGGTTTTGTGTCAACTCTTATCTGATCTATTTAATTTGTTTTGAATTGCAGAAATCCAACACCCACTCAGCATATCAGCTCCAGTGACAGACTTACTATTTACTTTCATGCAGTCTTGTCAAAGGACTTTAAGTTTAACTTGGATGAGGATCGTGTCTTCATAAGGGCTGGAGCTCACATTGGTGACTGGGAAAAAAATCTGGTTGAACTCACTGTGTCTCGGTAAGTAGAACTCTTGAAAGCGAAACTAATCGCCTGAATGCATGCTGGCTAGTTTCGAGGTACAGACAAAAGAAGTGAAAAATGTCAATTTTCTCACAAATTTGTCACAAAAATGACTTCATTAAGTTCCAAATGTTCCAAATAGTGATGAACCATCTAAAGAGATCTTTATGGGGACTCGCTTCTTGACGACCAGTGTTTCCCCTCAGCACTCTTGGTGGTTGAAAAGCACATCTTCCAGCTTTGTGAATGTTCATATTGTGTAAAAGACGCGTCTCTCAAATAGCGTGCATTCCCGATAGACACATATACACAGAATGACAGTATTGCAAAATATCTGTCTTTACAAGTATTCCCACCAACAAAATCTGCTACGCCTTCAATAAACGTTTGGTTAACTGCTGGGGAAAACATCTCATGTATAACAATATACAGTTGACTTATTTGTTATTCTGTCTAGGTGTTAAAAGAATAAAGTAATGCACTGATTTTGATGATTATTTTTAATAGCGAAGATCAAATAAATTCAGTTTCTCTCAAAACTCATTTTGCTGACTGGGTTTACCTCAGTCATTTTTTGTCCAATTCCAACAAATCATATATTGAAGGACAATGTGAACTTAATGTGAATGTGAATTCATTTTTTACCATTGCAACTTTGTTTTGTCAGCATATTGTCTCTTTGTGACTTGAACCTGTTGTTTGTAAACGGTTTGATTGCAGGAATCTTGAAGTGCATGGATTCCTTATTGAAGGGAAACATGTGTGCAAAAAGACCAGTGCAGGACCCATCCCGTACAAGTATGTTGTGTATAAAGCAAAAAAGGAGAAGTATGAGTTTGAATACATCTACAAACTGGATTCAAAAGAAACCACCAACAGATGTCTCGTAGTCAAACCCCATCTACTAAACGCTGAAGGTAGGTGAAGCTCCTTTAAGCCCATATTTGTTTGTTTAATTTCTACTAGGTCTAATTTCTTCTTTTGCTATATTGCAGGGGAATGGCATCAGTATGACGATATAATCTGTGCAGAGCCGTCTAAGTTGGAACGGTGGAAAGAAGTCGTTTGGCCTGAGCAGAGGAAAGGTGTAATACAGGGGAGAGATATTGCTGGAAGGGTCATGCTGGAAACGATCTTTGACCTCTTGAGAAACTGGAGCAAAATCAACCTCACCAACTTCTTCAGTCAGCTCATACAGTTTTATGAAGTCTATGGAAATCCTTTGGTATATGAAGAGAAAAAGACGAAATGGTACTCGCTCGATTATGATGAAAAAGATGTAAGTCAACCACATACATGTCAGGATACATGAACACATTCATACATGACGGTAGTGAAGGGAGAAAGGAAGCTTTACATAGCTTTGAATGTAGAAACGCTGCCGGTCAAAACATGTGAAGGGTGGTGAAACGGCCTACAAATAAACTGCAAATGTTTTCTTGAAGATGCAATCTATTAAATGCCATTAACTTATCATCTAATACCATTTTATTATTATTGTTATAACCTTTATTTTACCAGGAAAAGCATATTGAGTTTAAAAAAAGTGCCCAGATTTTAGCAACGTAGCACGTTTGGGTATGTACATGACTATTATTATAAAAAACAAAAGCGAGTTCAATCAAGTTTTAACTAAAATCAAAAGAAGCACCTACAAGCACTTTCTGTTTCCAATGTATTTAACATCACTTTTTATACTATGGTCTGTGTGAATACTGGATTCTGATTGGCTGGAGGGTGTGCATTAAAAGCCTTTAACGCACGGGTAGCTCCAGTCAGTTTGATTACATTTAAAATGAACTGACAAAATAACCCTCATTTCCACCTGTTAGATCTAAAATGACGCCGTAAACACCAATAAAAGCTTTAACTTGGCATATAACCATGGTGTAAGCGGGATAATCCACAACTAGCCGTGTATTAAATAATTTTTATGCACTTTGCGTCGGGTGTTTCTTCGCCTCCACGTCGTGCTTTGAAATCCTTTAATGCACGGCTAGCATTGACAAACATGGCATGACAAAATGTTGATGAATTATTTAAAAAGTTTGAGTAACACACGGTTTTGGATTTTCTGACCACTACCGTACATGAATTGCGCAGTCTTTAGCATAAAAGTACTCCCATGTTATTTCAAAGTCAGGAATTTAAAAAAATGTCCCTTTCACAACAATAAAGGTCATGGAGGAAGCCTTGCTCAGAGAAGTGTTTCATGTCTCGCTTTGTTATGATACATGATTTGGTTTTAGGAATTTTTGTTGCAATGACACAGTGATGTCATTCGCAAATATGGGAGCAATTGAATAATTATATGAAACGTTTGTTAAAATTAAATCTGGGAGATGATCTTTCTGAACCTTTTGTATTCGGCCTAGAGGGGACAGATATCAACTATCTGAAAAAGATTCATTGCATCACAATATTTTTTAAATTCATGGGAGGATCAATGCAGCCAGTTCCAATTTAAGTCACCAAAAACGACCAATTCTTAGGAATTCAGATGTGAAAACAGCTGGAATAAAGAGGGAAGAGCAGCACTATCAGCACATCTGTAACAGCCAACAGCTGTGGTATGTTGAGGGATTTAGAGTAAAAACTCTTTACTTCATGATTTAGTTATGTAGCAGAACTTAAACATGACTCCGACTTCTTTTTAATAAAACTTGCTGATCCCCCACCCTGCTCTCCTCCATCGGTCCTATATACATTATAACCAGTAATGAAAAGTCATCTGTTCAGCCATGTTTCTGTTAAAACAATCACATCCACATCAGTTGATTGTGCCCAAATAACAACCATATCCACTTTAAAGATTATAGTGGAGCACATTAATGAAAAATCGTTCACTTTGTGGTACAAGCGCCAAATTTGGTACACAAGTGCTTTTGGACCTACTATCTCATAAAAGTACGTTGCCCACTTGAACAAACAAAGTGGCCACCATTTTTCAAGATGGCCGCCATTCGAAGTGGTTTGAAACAGCGTTTGAACTATATTTTGATTGAATAGTCCTATTCTGATGGTTTATACATTGAAATATGTGTTTTTGCACATGAGAAATACAACTCTGCATTTAGAAAATCAAAATTATTGAATATTATGATGATACAATGCGAATTAAATGAAAAAAACACTCACAAACAAGACATTAGTTTCACTTAAAGCTTGGACCTGTAAGCTACTTGTAGGGGAGGCCACGTAGAGGCTGTCTTTGTCTCCCCCATTTTTTTTTTTTTTTTTTTGTATAGGCTATTTTATTTTATTTTTTATTTTTTTTAGATAACGGTATAAAAACACAGAAAAGGTGTCAAAGCATAGGCTGCATGTTTTACGATCCAGAACTTGAATCAACATAACTTAAAAAATAATAATACAAATATCCAACTCAAACATTCAACTTAAACTTGGTTGTTCTATTTTCTTAGCCCTCACATGCACAGGCACACAACTGTGTGCACTTCAGGCCAAAGCGATAGCATTTGCATCGTCCTTGGCATTCAGTCTTGCAGCCACATTTTGTCAACTGCTCACAAGTCTGAGCAATGGGTGGAAGGGTTGTCCAGAGAACTTGCCAGATCTGACCATCTTTTTGCCAGCCCCAGTTGGCAGGACTTTCAGTTTGCATTTTGCACACTGTTGCTTGGCCCCATATGCAGGCAGCTTGGAAAGCAGACCGTTTCACATGCAGAACGAGGGATGCGCTTGTTGGTGGAATGGCATCATAAGACCTTTGCTTCCGAGCAAACAAGTCCAGTCTTGCCTCATCAACCTTGCATGTAGTACTTTGCTTGTCATACATGGTGATGACAAACTTCTCAAGGATGTTGAGGTCTGCATCTTCTATGATAGGTGGGTATTGGCTGAGCTTTTTGAAGACAGGACTAACTTCAGGGCAAACCTCCCATGCTTGCCATGCACTTTTCTTGCTTTTACCACGGAAAGCTGACACAACATCGCAGCCAGTGAAGGCATGGAAGAACAGCATGCCACTGGATTTCTCTGGGCCAAGATTCACCACCATATCATGAATTGGCAACCACCTAATGGACTGACCCTGGCCAAATTCTATCCAGATCTTTTCCAAGCCTGCATCCTGAAGAGTCGCAAAAACATTGACTGCAACCACAAGAATATCTGTGTCGCATGCCTTTATCAACACAGACTTTATCTGTTGCTTGGCTGCATGAAGAGCATGTGTGAAGATTCTGGAGTCAGCTTCTTCGTGGTTGCAAGGACTTAAACCTTCAAGGCTGATGGGTTTGTTTGTAAGAGCCTGCTCTCCTTTGGTCACAACTACGACATTGTCAGGACACAAGGTCACTATCTTCTCTGCTAGGAACCCAAAGAGTTCAGTCTTGTTTTCATTGTCTCGCAAGAAGCTTTTCCAGTTGGGGGCGGTAGTTTGGTTTTGTCGGTCACATCCATTTTTTTACATTTTTTATTTTTTATTTATACATTTGTAGTTTGGTCGCTGGCACATCCTGTCAATTCAGGTGCGGCTATCTAACTACAATACTACAACTAACTAAACTTCTAGTTGAGTCTATACAGGGGCTTATTAGATAGCATTTGGGACACTAAAGTATACTACAACTACAGTGAGTACACCACTACAACAGTTAGTAAACTACAACTACAGTTAGTACACTACAAGCTGACACTGAACCCCATGCTGAGTCTCACAGCAGTGATGTCACCAGTGTGCCCTGGTTGTGCTTTGACATCACTCTTATAAAAAATTACTAACCAATAAATGTTGACCACAGAATTTTAATGAATTATCATTTATATTGCTAAATTAGTACTTTTATTTCAGTAAAGAACGCTTGTGTTGCTGTATGTGTGTGTGTGTGTGCGTGTGTGTGTGTGTGTGTGGTGAGTGACAGTCAAAAGTTTGGACACATTTTCACAAATGATTCACACAAAAAACACATCCCTCAGAATTCTGCAGATTTTCACTTAAGATCATTGCAGAAAACTGAAGAAAAAACGCGAAAACGCTACTTTTTAGTCATTTAATAGCCATTATCTTGAAAATTGGTGGCCATATTGGAATTCAATTGACACCATCGAGTTATTCCAGTCATAATACATTCATTTTGATGCTTGGATCATTAACATTCTTCTGTTAATTCAAGTTCTACCTCGAAAACCTTTTTTTGGCGTTTGACGAGGCGGCCATCTTGAAAACTGGCGGCCCTCTTGGATTTTCAGCTGGGCAACGTACTTTTATTAGAAGGTATGTCCTGGACATCATTTGTACCAAATTTGGTGCTTGTACCATGAAGTGAACGATTCGGCTCAAAAATGGACTTAAGCAGCCCCACTATTAGGCGCGCGGCACATTGAAATGAATAAGTACAAACCTTGATTTAAAATCTGTGTGTGAATCAGAACTTGATGTAAAGGCTGGATTAGGATGAACATTCCCAGAAATCAATAGTATTCATTAAAATCAGTTGATTTAAATGAACATTTCTGTGAACTGTGCCTTGACTATTCACATATAATGTTAGTAAAAACATATTTTCACAGAATTGACACATATTTGCCAGAATGACCGCTCCTTTAATGTTTGTCAGTGAATGGCCGCTGGGATGATTGACTATTTGGAAAAAGTAATCCATCCCCACCCTTAAAACATTTATGTTTTGTGTACAAACGAACATAAAGCAGACATCTGGGATGTCATTGATATGCAGTACCATATGAATCGTACCGTCTGCTCATTCATCATGCACGGGTCTTTTGAAAAGCAGTGCACTGTCTGGGCATATAAAAGCCAAAGTTCCCTTAAAACTGTGTTTTCCAACCAAGTGGGCCGCTGAAATATTCACGAAGGGTAACCAAGCTCATAAACCACACTTGATAAAGCAGTTCGGTTACTCTTCAAGTTGATTATTCAAATTAAAATGATCATTCAACCCTGATAAATAGTGTCCAGCGTTAGCAGCCGTCTCACACGACACAAATGCAGCGTAGGTTTTGTTTTGTGTGGGAAAAATGACAAACACAAGTGAGGTTTTACAAGCAAGTGATATGAATGAAAGTATGAGTTCAGGCTATGAGTGTGTCTCTGAAAAGTTTTGATGGCATTTTCTCTGGGCAAGCTGTACGTTTAGAAGCACTGCCCTCATGAGTTTCCTGATGTTCCATTAGTGCCACCTACTGACACACATTAAGAGATTGTCATCTTCATTCAGACTGTCTGCATTCTGACAAATGTACCTTCGAAAAGTCTAAACAATTTGTATTTGTATAATGTAACTAGAATTATTCATATAGCTGATAAAATACCTAGAATCATTTGACTTATCTCTTAGAAATGGGTTTCATGAAATGCTATGTTTGGGTGATAAAATGGTATCAATATTTATCGACATTACACCTTGATTGATGACGTTCATAAAATGTTTAATATAACGCTTGGTATAACTTCACTTAAATGAAAGTATAATCGGTAACACTTTACAACAAGGTGCTATTTGTTAACATTTAGTTAAGGCATTAGCTAACATGAACAATACTTCTACAGCGTTTCTTAATATTAATTCATGTTAATTTCAGGATTTACTAATACATCATTAAAAAGAAACGTCATCATTGTTTACATTAGTTAATGCACTATGAACTAACATGAATAACTGTATTGACGTGAACTAACATGGTCAAGGATTAATAAATGCTGAAAGACGAAATTGTTCATTGTTGGCTAATGTTCGCTAATGCATTTACATTGTTTTTGTGGGGATCTTTTGTGCATTCGCCATTTAAAAAAGTCATTGTTAGTTGATGCTGAATCCTTCCGACGTTCTTTTCTTTAAAAGGTCATTATTGAATTTGTATAGAAATATAAGAAAGAAGATGTGTTTAAATGTATTTTTAACATGATTTGTGGTGTGCCCTAATAAAATGGGGTAAATGAATAATACAGTGGTTAAATTCAACTCTTTTTTACTGGTCTTTGTTTAAAAGTTTATTACACTTTTCAAATGATTTGAGACATTTCTTAAAGCTGTAGTGCCCAGGCCTGGGAGGAACATATTTAGTCTTAAAAACCCTGTGAATCCTCATGTCAGAGCCCACTTTAAGCCTGTAAGAGATGTAAAGCCATCTTGTCATTTGGATGTTTTCAGGTGAGAAGTCTTCTGAAGCGCTTCATGCTGGAGCGAGTGACTCCAGAGCTGCAGAAGGACAGCGAGGGAAAGAGTTCATTCATCCAGGAGCCCATGAAGGCTGCGTTCATTATGCTTTATGTCTGGAAACAGTTTGGTCTAGACTTAGACAACGGTGTTCTTTCTCGTCTCTGCACTGGCCTCTGTCTGCCAAAACTACAGGAGAATGAGTTCCTGTCCTTCTGGCATGACTTAACAGAATCATTCTCAGAAACAAAGAAGTGAGTACAGTTATAAATCCCATAATTTCTTTGTTCTTTAAATCTGTTTGATTCTTCATATTTTTTCATGACCTTTTAATCTTAATGGAAGTCTTGAGTAAACTCAGAATATGATGAAAATGAACTAATGATATCTTTAAAATAATCTCTGGACGAAACATGTTGGATGTTTTATCTGGTTGATTTATATCTTTGATAATGTTCTCCGGAAGCCAAATGTTCATCACTGTGTTGTTCAGATGAAGCTTCATGGAAGTCACCTTGTATTCTCACGGGTCTTTGTGTAGGAGCGTACTTCTCCAGTTTGGAGATCCATGTGTCACTTTTGATGTTGACTATGATGTCAGGACTTGTTTTGTAAGGTGTGAGTCAGGTATGATGGCTATGATGGTTTCTGCACCTCTAGTGAACTCAAGTGCTTGCTGTGAGCCGGACGTTAGGGTGGGCGCTAGGACTGCAGTCTTGCCAAAAAACAGCACTAGGGCATGCGAGGCATTGGTTTATTTGAGTGTCGTTGTTGACTTTGGAGGAGTGAATGCTGCTGAAGAATGAAACTCATCTAAACTACTGTCAACATGACAGAAGCATTTCTTCCATGGGGATCTCCACGATGGCTCTGTGACTCTCACTCAGAGACTTTGGAAGAATGTTCTCTGATAAGGAGAGGAGTCTGTTGTCAGTAACATGGAGTCAAACCAAACAGCGTTCCTCTAGGACCACGGATACTGTAAAGGCAACCCCAAGTTCTGAATTGTCCCAGCAGTTCATGGGTGTAAAGGCAGCTCATTCTGCTCCTTTCTCCGTTTCTTAAGTTGCTTAGCTTGCTGCTAAAGAAGGCGATGAGAAGCCTCCGTCTCAGGAGTGGGATCAGCCTCCAGGAGGTCATCATATGTGCTTTTTCTAGCTGTTATCTGTGGATGCATCATCCCTCAGCTGTGTTGCGCTACACTTTTTCATTGTCTGTCATTTTGATGGAAAGGCTAGTAAAAATGTGTCCTAACCTGTTATTACCCGTCACTGTGATGCAAGGGGAAGTTATGTGCTCATTTGCTCGTTCATAACGCCATAGCGCCGTACTTGCGTTTACTTTCCAGACTCAATGTATTTGAATACAGCTTAATACTTATAAAGCGAATTTACATAAAGTAATTTATATATTTTATGTTTCCGTTGTCAGACATAAAAAAGTAATTACAGACAAATGTTTATGTTCATGTGTCTGGTCTTGTAACGGCTGTTTTGTATTTCTTCATTCATTCAATAGTATGTTGTGGTTTGGTCATGAATGTTCTTCTTCTGCTGCTCACTGAACGGAGAAGAGACATTTTTACACTTACTGAAAGCTAATGTTTATCCAAAATGACGCTATTTGCTGTCGCTTTACTGAAAGAGAAACCACCGCACCACTGGTTTGTGCACGCCTGTGCCTGTGCGTCCAAGCAACATGTTTTCCAAAACGGACGAGGTGTTTAGAAGTAATAAATGGGAAACAGGCGTCCCTTCGTGATCACGTTGAGTGCAGGTTAGTACCTCTGACCGCTCTCAATCACGTTCAGTCCATTCACCATCACGTTACCATGAAAGGAAATGATTGGATGCTACCAACTCAACAAACTGTAAACGTACCAATTGCCCTTATTGTGATTCTTCCAAATGACGGACGGCCTTCAGATCCAGAGGATTTGGGGATGAACCAGATTTAGTGTACACTGGATGCACCTCAGTATGACACGTGGAGTCTCCAACAGTAAACCTTATGATGTGAAGGACATGTGTCTTCTAACTCAAAAGCAGTGTGATGCAACAGTCTGGTGTAGCCCATCATAGGATGCCAGATGTAGATCCATATACTGTTCTTATGATGACAAGAAAGCTTGCGTGTCTGCAGAATGTTGTGTTCCTTCAGTTCCCTGACCCGTCATGTGCTGTTGTTAATGTCACTGTTCCGTTTTTATCAAAGCAGTTGTGTTGATTCTTGTGTGTCCAGTGGAGTTAATGTTGAGGTGTTCAGTATTCACTAGGAATGTGCGGTGAACAAAGCCTGGAACTGCTGTTAGCAAGTGTTGTCATTTTAATGGTTTCATGTTGAGTGGTTCTCTGCGAGCCAAATGTTGGCTGGTCAGTGCTGTGCTGGAAGATGCTTCAGGTGGTCTTTCACTTTGAGACCTGTTACATTCTCTGTGCATGAAGTGTTTGCAGTAGTTGGACTGAGACCCAGAATCATCTCGTCCTAAGTGAAATGTGAATGTAAATGCTTGTTTCTCATGCAAGTGCTTCAGCAAACATTCAAGCTTCACACTTCTTCATGAAAATGTAAAATGTGTTGTAACATCTCATTGCTCTTCAGCTGGTCTGAGATGGTGATGTTGCTGATCCTCCGAGTGAGTGCGGCCAACATGACCAAATGGATCATTGTCATTCCACTGATGCACTTTCTCAAAGGCACTTCAAAACCATTTGAGCCCGTGTTTAACAAGGTCAACTCACAGTTTGGACAGAGCTGGGCTGGACTGCAGGGACTCAAACCAAATGTACTTTCCTTAACAAGTCAAGACCGAAGGTATTTAATCTGTCTTTTCAAATGTTTAGACCAATAACTGTTTGAAGGAATCATATGACACGGCTAAAACCAATATTAGCGTTTGTTCTAGATGTGATGCAATGAAGGGGTCGACCGATATGAGTTTTTCAGGGCCGATGTCAATATCGATTATTACAGATCAAGTAGTCCGATAACCAATGTTTTGAACCGATATATATGTCTGGTGTAAAAATGCTAAATATGTTCAAAATTAAGAATAACAAGAGCTCTTACAAAAACTTTGCCCTAAAACAATGATTACTACACGTTTACCATAGCAACACCATGGTAAACAGTAAGGACAGAAAGAAACAATACTGGTCAGAAAGAAGGTGCTCCACTTGATGTGGTCGCTCTTTACAACGAAACCCTTTATCCCCGGATTGGTGATTTTTTAAAGGGAAAGTAAACCTTTCTTCTTTGTTTAGGAGAGTCTCATGATCCGTCGCACACGTGCAGTAAAATCAACATATTTGATGAAGAATCTTGCTGTTTTGTTGTGCCATTGTTTGGGGCTTGCGCGGATCATGTGAAGCGCTCTTAGCTAGGATGTGATCACATAATGAGAAACTCTACCTGTCTTCACTTTCAATATTATTATATCATTTGATTATTTAAAAGTAGACACTTCAAGCTGTCTTTAGACATATGCTTTACATTTCTATGATGAGTATTCACAGAGTCTGTTTTAATGAGGCGTTTCAGAAAGATGCACGCAGAGAGACGGCTGAAAGCACAGCCTGAATATTTTCATTCTTTTACAAAAGCAAAACATGTAGTAGATAATGAGTACACACAAATAAACCAATCACAGTTTCCGATCATGTATTGGTCCTAATTGTATGACCAAAATTACTGGCGTATTTAATTCTTTCTCTGCAGTAATACGAAAACATGTGGCGGCGCGTTAAGACATAAAGGAATAACACTGATGTGGCGGCTGTGTCCCGTGTGCGAGCTCATTGCCCGCGTGCACTGACTGAAGATCGCGCGAGTGCTTGATGCTTTAAATTGGTTTGTATTTGTGCATTGACATGACTTAAAATAATGTGCAGATGCCTCTTCATCAACTGGTGCGTGATCACTGAAGCAGCTCGATCTAGCAAATGCTTTCAGTGCGAGAGAGTGCAATCCTTACAGTGTCTTCAGCCTTCCGCATTGATTGGTCTGACTCGTGACTTTCAGCCAATCAGATGGGCGGTGGGCGGCACTGCTCTAGGCCAGAGAGTGGCGTTACAACAGCATTAGAGCCAAATACTAGTTTCACAAATAAACAAATGTATCGGCAAATCGGCTTTGAAAATGACCAATGTCGATAATCATAAAAATAGTTAAAGGTGCAGTTTGTAAAAACCGCCGCTAGATGGTGCACGATCAAAACAACAACACTTACGTAGCTTGATGACGCTGTGAAGGAGCGTGGAATGATGGGATCTGTTGTCTTCACTCAATCGCAGATGGTTGTCAATCAGACGGCAACGAGAAATCATGTTAGCAGATGAGGTAAAGTTTTATGATTGTTGCGAATATTTGTGGTCCATAAATAAGTGACTGCTCAAAACAAGTTAGTGGCTTTCTAGACGCTAGACACTACTTCCACATTTGTCCACGACACTGTTGTGATGCGGTTATTACGTCAGAAAAGGCGGATACAAAGAGTACACTGCAAAAAATGACTTGCTTATTAAGTAATTTTTTCTTGTTTTCCAGTAAAATTGTCTACAAATTCTTGAATCAAGATGGATTTCTTGATGAGCAAAAAAAATATGACATTTCAGTGAATTTGTGCTTAAAACAAGCAAAACAAATCTGCCAATGGGGTAAGAAAAATAATCTTGAATTAAGGTCGACCTTTTTCTTAGTCACTCATTTCAAGATTCTTTTTCTTACCCCATTGGCAGATTTTTTTGCTTGTTTTAAGCACAAATTCACTGAAATTTTATATTTTTTAGTTAAACAAGACTTATTTTCTTAGGTCAGTTTGCTCATCAAGAAAATGCTTCTTGATTCAAGAATGTTCAGACATTTTTACTGGACAACAAGAAAAAAAGACTAAGGTAGAAAGTCATTTTTTGCAGTGTAACGTGGATATGACGCCATTGACAGGGCGACTGCACAGCGCTGTGTCACTGTTTAGAATTAACACGTAGTTGGAAACATTTGAGATATTGTAAGTACTCAGCTGAACAAAATATATAACACTAGCATAGTGCTTTTGGATATTTTACTGCAAAATTGCTACAAACTGCACTTTTAATATCGACATTGATAATCGGCCAGGGCAATAACCGGTCGACCACGAATGCGATCACAAGATTTAAGCTTCAAGAACGCTGTATTTTCCACACACCGTGCATGTTTGTATCTCCTCTTTGCTCCGCCTCTCTGAAACGCGCTGATTTATTACAAAGCTCATGGCTCTGAAAAGCGAGGTGTGCTGTGATTGGTCAGTTAACCAACTTCGTGAGACGGAAATGTAGGTGTTACAGGCAGGTCTGGGTGAGCCTTCGCTTTTAGATAGAATGACTCTTTTATTCCCACACTTTCATTTGTGCAATTGTACGTGTCTAATACATACACGGGTACCTTATAACACACCAAAGACACAGAAAAACACGTATTCACGACATATGAGCCCTTTAAAGTGTACATCATGGAACTGTTTGTGATTTTTGAATGATTTAGGGCAATGTTGAAACTCATGAAGACACATGGACATCTGGTTGAGGTGGACAGGCTGCTGGCCCGGTCTTGGATGTTTCTGGTGACAGTAGATGAGTTGGTGGAGTGCAGCTCCATCATTCATGTAGAGCTCCTGGACATCCTGCAGGTTTTCACCATGAAATGCCCTGATAATATCAACTATAGTACTTACACAGTGAGTGTCGACCTATGACTTTTTACATCAAAAGGATGAAGAATTGAGAAAAATGACTCAGTTGTGTGTATTTCATTGTCATTATTTGATCTTAGGGTGTTTCAGAGACTCTGGCACACATTCACAGTCACTTACTCGAGCAAAGATACAGGTAAAATTGATCCATTTTCTTCTGAAATTGTTTCTATATTTGAATAAAGCAAGGAATTATAGCTCTTTCTATATATTTTTTTTTACTGATTTGGTATTGAAATGTTTCCATAAATGTCTATAAATGAGACCCAAGCGAATTGGGAGATCAATTAAAAAAAGTCAAAACAAAAAATGGTGAATACATAGACAAGTTCTTGCCAATCACGCGAGCTGTAATTACCAAGTGGCCGATCTTTTAGAACAGGTTTCATCTGTGATGTATT
This sequence comes from Triplophysa siluroides, assembly GCA_006030095.1. NCBI lineage: Eukaryota > Metazoa > Chordata > Actinopteri > Cypriniformes > Nemacheilidae > Triplophysa > Triplophysa siluroides. The sequence continues at coordinate 1,637,105 of VCII01000221.1, read as the reverse complement.
TCTCCCATTAAAGGGTTAGTTCACCCAAAAATGGAAATTCTGTCATCATTTAGTCACCCTTGGATTGTTTAAAACCTTAATCATTGTCTTTGTTCTGCTTAACACAAAGGAAGATATTTGGAAGAATGCCAGTAACCAAACAGGGGCCGGTTGCATAGGGGCCAATAGCTAGTCTCACTGACTAGCAATTAGCAAACAGTCTTACTTTTCAGATTTCAATTAGACAAGTCAATCTTTTGATGTAACTGACTTCAAGAAGTTATGACCAGTTTTGAAGACAACAAATGAGATGACTCACTTTTTTAACCCTTTAATATCAAATATGTGTACATTAGTGATGCGCGGATGGCGGTTAAATCCGCGGGTGCTGCGGATGATCCGCGGTTCGGGTGGGTCGGGTAATAAAAAAATACATTCTGATTAATTGCGGGTGGATGATATCATTTACAATATTAACAAAATTTCTCAAAAAATACGAATGTGTTTTAAATGGATTTTTCATCAGGCGCTAATTTACAGTCATTTAAAAGAAATGTGCGCGTGGCGGCGGTGGAGGACGGTCTATTTCTTAAAGCAGAAATGGAGGCAAAACAGATCCGATAGAAATTTTAAAAGGGAGAATTAAAAACAAAATAAAAGGTAGGAAAGAAAAGTACCGCGTGGGAGAATCAAGTGCTGGGTATGTAATATGAGGCACTGTATGTATATGACAGCCATAAGACCGGTACCTCTAATATGGTACATCATGTGTGTGCTAAATCCAAAGATTAGATTTAAGCATTTACAGACAAAGACAGCGCTAGAAAACTTACTGAGTAATTAAAGTGACGACCGGGTCGGGTGCGGATATCTATATCAGAGAAAATGATGCGGGTGACATTTTAGCTTATCCGCGCATCTGTAGTGTACATGCTTAATATTTCCTGCATTATTCCTTACATACAGAAATCTGTCTTGTGTTTTGTTTTGTTACCCAACCCTTACCAAAAATTAACAGATTTTAAAAGTGAAAGGTTCATTGCAAAAGCTCATAAAAGATATTTAAAAAGGATGTTTTATATTATGTTATCGTGTTGTTGTTGTGTATTATTGTGATAGCTGTTTGTTTGTTTGTTTAAAATGCAATATCGCTGGAGTAAGAGTGTGATAGTCCTCTATATCAGCTAGTGCTGGGTTATGCACACGGTTAGAACAAAAAAATAAAACGTCAGACCTGTAGGTGCGATAAGTCACACGTGTCTTTCTTTATACAGCTCGAGCTCCCCAGTTACAAAGTCACGAGAGTCTGATCTGTACAGCGCGAGCAGAGACTATAACAAATCAGGCACGGACTAATGTTCTAGTGTTCACGCGCAGCTACACTGCAAAAGATGACTTTCTTATTTAGTCATTTTTTCTTGGAAAAACCTAAGAAAATTAGTCTTGTTTTAGGTAAAAAAATATGACATTTCAGTGAATTTGTGCTTAAAACAAGCAACAAAAATCTGCCAATGGGGTAAGAAAAATAATCTTGAATTAAGGTTTACCTTTTTCTTAGTCACTCATTTCAAGATTCTTTTTCTTACCCCATTGGCAGATTTTTGTTGCTTGTTTTAAGCACAAAACTCGTGTGCATGCATTAAATGTGTCCATCCTCCAATAAGTGACATAAAACAAACTACAGTACATTACATTACAACACCAACATGAGTTTTATAGTTGAAATCAGAAAGACCCTTTAAAGCAACAACTGGACATGGAAACGTTTTTTCTCAGGTGTTTAAAAAAATCTGTGATCTAGGTTGAATGCAAACACAATTGTGATTTAAAAATCTTTAATAGAAAGCAGAACAAATCCAAGAGCACTATCAAAGTTCACTGTCTTTGCTTACTCTTGTAGCTGTCTGAATGAGGCCGATGGCATTCTGTGCATTCAAGCAGCTTGCAAACTTCTAGAGAACATCTGCAAAGGAGTTCATAACTACACCTATTCACAGAGTTTCATTGAGATTCCTGTCACTTGCATCAACCTGGTGGCCTCTGTATCAGGATTTTCTCAGGTGTTTCATCCTAACATCATTTTATGCTTGATTTCAATGACTGATGACAACCATAAAAGAAGTACTCAGTCCGTCTGAATATTTGTTTAATCCGAAGGCGGCACAGCGTGAGGAGAGTTTTTCTGAGAAGAGTCTTGCGTTCCTCAGTGAGTCCAAACAGACGGTCCGAGCGTGGATCAGACGAGCGTTCAGAGACAGGCTGTTGAGCAGAGGCTATCTGACGGCTGCCCGCTTCACTTCAGAGATCGAGGTAAGCACAACATCTACTGGATGTTCTTTTCCTTTGTACCACTTTAGTTAATCATAATGATGTTTTCTTCCACAGATGTGGAATAACATTATTGCCATAGATTTCAGGAGTAAGGACTTCACTAAAGAATGGAGAGAGACCTTTATACGAGACTTTGAGGGGAAATATCAACAGGTACAGTATATGTGTTTAGTAAGACCCGCCCATTATATTGATTTAGGATTTGATTTCTTTCTCTTACAAACACGCGAGGATATAAAACGTGCACATTATCAGTCATCTAAAACAAAAAACACCAACAGATCATCCTGAGTGTCTCTCAATTGTGTTCTAAACAGACTACGGGTGTGAATTGAATAAGATGTGTATTACCATTCTCTTAAATAGTTCCTTTTTAAGCTTTTCTTAGACGAGGCCAAGATGTCTTTCTTTTTATGACTAGGGAAGATTTGTCAAGCAACTGTGTGTATCTGTACCCTGATTTCATCTTCAGAATCAGGATTGTTTTATGCCTGAGGATTCCTCAGTCCTGCTGTTTCTTGAGGTTTATTTCAGTTCATCTGAATGCGTTTCTTTGTTGCGTTGTGAACATTGATCCAAGTGGCAGAAAGCACAGAACTTCAGACCTGCGAACACACTTAAAACAGAACATCATGAGCAACAGATGTCCCGGTGAAACTACAATAAATGAGACTAGACGTGTGTGCAACGGATATCCTTCTCTCTGTAAGAGTAAATGTGAAAAACTCTTCCTTTTTTTCTCTTATTAGGAAGAGCAACTTGATCAAATTGAGATTTATTGCTCAAAGATTGAGGAACTTAATGGCTCGCAGCCTTTTCTGGCGAGTTGTGTAGAGAAGTGTGCTCTCCAGGCTGTGACCACAATATGCCAGGTAAAGGCCTCGCACTTCACGAGTCATTCAGCTTCATTTCATCACACTTGTAGAAAATGGCTTCGACCAGTCCACTGGTATTTGTCGGTTATTAAATTTGGCTTGAAATGCATATAGAAATGGTTAATAAACAAACAAAAATGAAGGAAGACAACAGGATAGATTATAAATGGAGTTTACACAGTTTTTCACAGAATAATGGTTTCAGTGTTGGTCTTCTCCTAAAACAGGAGCCTTCAGAAGTCTTTGGATGTGAAGTTGATATTAAATGGGCCACCTATCCTCCATTACCTTCATGCACTTTTAAAAGAGTTTTTGTGTGTGTGTGGATTGGAATGACATGCGAGCTTTGTTAATACTGCATAGAGAGTGAATATTTCACATTATCAGTTCTTTGCATCATAATCATATTTCTTTATCAAATCATATTTGAAATGTAATGTACGTTTACCCAGTGCATTGTGATATAATATGACAAGAGCACGTCAGTGATACAGGCTTTTGTGTGCGCTTGCATGAACTCACTGTACAGACTTCTTTTCTACAGACTAAATCTGAGGGGAAACTTTTCGAGAGATTCAGTAAATTGCGCATAAACTGGAAATTTGGAAAGCTTGTGTCCACCATCATCCTAAAGTCATGGCCAAAAGATGACAAAGGAAACTATGTGGAGGAAGAAGAAGTTGTTCTCAAACATCTTCTGGGCTGGACAGCGGCCAAAAATATCTTTCAGCTTCATGGTAATTAAAGTATAATATATGGCCACGTGATGTTTAATGTTTAAACCCGATGACGGCAATATTCTGTGTGTTCTGTCTGCAGGTGCTGATGAAAAACTGATCGATCAGCTTTCTGAAGAAGCTAAAGAGCAATTAGCCATCGCAACATCATTCTTCACAAGCATTTTAAATCAACTTGTGACAGGAAACATAAAGATAAAACTACTCAATCTCATTCTGAAGAAGAGTGCTGCATTCCTTGAGCTGCTCAGTTTAGGTGATATACCTCACACGTGACATTTTCTCATTGTAACATACTGCGTTGTGAGGACTCATGACCCCACTGGTTTTTTCCAGAGTGTTTTTGTGAAAATGAACAACACAAGGACACCAACGCCATGAAGAGGCTTCTTCGGTCTCGACAAGAGGAGGTGAAGGCTATCAATCACCAGAGCGAGCTGGTGGACGCTCTCATTACAATGTGCCGCAGTCTCGAGGAACATGTGATCGGTATAAGCTGTCTTCTGAACACCTGACTGTTAAAGATCACTTTATTTTGAGGTTTTAATACTACACTTGTTGTATTTTACAGTTCAATTTAAAGAGTTGGAAGAAAAACACCATTTTGACACCAATGAGATGGAGCTGGCAGAGTTCATGGATGTTCATTTATTAAATCAAGTTTCCTCTCCAGTGTCAAGAGTCACCTACTTTCAGCTTGATGATGATGTTCGCTCTATGGCAGAGGTCCTAAATATCTATAAAGAAAGCTTTGTTTTCAAATCGTGTTGGGTGAATGAGGCAAAAGAGTTTGCAGAGAGCGGGATATTTCCTTCAGAGGAGGAAATGGATATCACACTTGAAGATCTAAACGGAGAAATATTCGAAGCCTGTTATGATACCTACAAAACCATATACACAACACTTAAAGATGGTAGCATAACGTTTGAAGACGTTGATGTAATATTCAGAGCCTACAAGGGAAAGTATGAAGAACTTGCAGCGGAAGTTGCCGTCATTTGCAAACTGGATGACAGTGATGACCAGCGCTGGGTCCAGAGCAGAATCCAGCAGATCCAGCAGTACCATGAGCTTCATCTGGCAGTCGAGTCGGCTCAGGTGGTCATGAAAGTCAAAGAGACGCTCTGCCTTCAAGGAGGCTTTCAAGTCTTGGAGAAGTTGCTTGTAAGTCATCTCATTTTTGCCGATATGTGTCCCCTAGTCATAACTAGGCTAAGCGATATGCAAACTCACAAGGCTTTCTTCCCTTTAGACACACTTGGATTTTAAACAGGATCGTCTGGACAGCATTGACATGGAGTTGATTCAGGCAAAAACTGTGCTTGTGGACATCACCGAGTCCCGTAGACTGTGCCTTCAGGAACTTGGCATCAGAAAGAATTTTGTCATGTGGGTTAAAGAGGCTCTTGAAGGTAAAAAAACAACATTGAGTGGGACTTCATTTTTTTTCACGCTCTTTTGTAAGCAAATGTTGTTCCTCTTTATCACTTCAGACATCAATGAGTTGAAAGTGTTTGTGGATTTGGCTTCCATCTCTGCTGGAGAGAATGATTTGGATGTGGATCGTGTGGCCTGTTTTCATGATGCAGTTCTTGGCTACTCCTGCATGCTCTATGATTTAAAGCCAGAGGCCGACTTCAGACTTTTTAAAGACGTGCTGAAGAAACTGTGGAAGGCACTTGACAATGACTCCAACCTCCCCAAAAAATTGGTACGAGTATTTGACAACCAAAAGAAGTAAAACTAGATTCTTTCATGTTTTTGTTCACCAACAATTTCTCTGTTTCAGTGCGACTCTGCAAGGCACCTAGAATGGTTGAAGACGGTCAAGGACAGCCACGGTTCAGTGGAACTGTCCTCTTTGTCTCTGGCATCAGCTATCAACACAAACGGCATCTACATTATCAGTGCACAAAATCAAAAGAAGGTTTGTCATTACTGTTTGAGTTTAAACAGATGATGCACACAAACATTTTGAAATACTTGAATGAATATTTGCTAACATTGTGCTGGATTTTTGACTAAAACCTTAAAGTGTATTAATTTTGGAACATGCTAACTGCTTGACCATCATCTTGCCTCGGGGCCTTGCAGGGAGCTTTAGCTCAGGAATCAGATTTTTGATGCATCACAGCTAATTTGTGTTAGACCAAGATGGTCTACAATCTCATCTAGCATAATCCAGCAACTAACTAGCTTGGACCAACTACAAGTCCAGTTATTAGGTTTCAAAACCCAGCATTTGTTCTTGAGGAGCAGTAGCATGTCAAATCAGCACAATGCTTATTTTTAGCAATTGTTATCAATATTATTTTGATTATAATATTTATTATTTTTCAGTTATGCTTGGAAAATATTCTGAAAATACAAATTAAGGAAGAGCATGACGAGGGCTGTGAGACACGCATTTATTCTCTTGAAGACCTCAGGGATCTTCAGAATAAATTGATGCTAATGTCTGGCAAAGGAGACCAGGGCCAATGTGAAGTGGATCAGTTTGCAGAGGTGACTTTTCCAGCTGTTTGATTTTGTTACATTTTACAAGGACTATTGTAATAACCCCGAATTAACTTCTTCCCTGTTTCCAGGTGTTTGCCAGTGTACAGAGGATGGCCTCTGCATTTATGGATTTGTATGTGGCTGGAAATCCATTGTTCAGACACTGGGAGGCAAAAGTCAACTGTAACAGTAAAGAAGCATGCATCATAATGGACTTCAACATAGGGAGTGTTGTCAGTGCCATCATGGTGGAAGGGGATGTCACAGAACAGTTGATTAAGGTCTGTAAGAAAATGGAGAGCTGCCTATGTTTCTGGAAAGTTTTTATGGACAAGCAGAGATCTCAGCATTACTACTTAAACTATTACACTGCAGAACAACTAGTCTACATGTGCTGTCAACTCAGCCAGAACAATGTGATTGAAATAGAAGATCAAGCGCTTATGATGCTCTCTTTTATCAAACCCAATTGTTCTACTTCAGATTTGAGACAGGCTTGGCACAGGCTTCAGTATGAAGTCATTAAGGAGGGTCCCGAGCAGAGCGATGACTTTGACTTTCAAACTTTTGTCGAAGTCCCCAGTGTGATTGACAATGATTGTACTGAGCAGGCATCGTTTGAAGACTTGGAAAGTCAGATGGGTCATGCTAATGAGGCAGAAAAGCTAGATGTGATTTGGAATGTTTACATGCGAGACATGAACAATCTTCTGCCAGGCTCTCTTGATGTCAGAAGTCTTGGATATCTACTTGAAATTTTGGCCAACAGTCCCAGCAAATACAAGTGTGATCGGCGTCCCCAGAATCAGAAAAGATCGAACATTCAGAGGGAACTTCCGAACGGAATGGCTACTGGAAGACCAAATCTGATCGTCTGCCCTTCCGAAGAAATTCTGCTGTCATGCATTTCAATTTACATGAGCAGCAAGAATGAGCCTCTACCAACCTATGATGAAGTACTCCTGTGTAGTGCTTCCACTCCATATGAAGAAGTGGAACTTTTCCTCCGGCGCTGTCTCTCTGCTGGCTACAGGGGAAAGAAGATATACACAATGCTCTATGTGGACCAACTGACCTACGAAGTGAGCTACAAGGTGGAGCAGTTTTTTCAGCATCAAAATGCACAGAGCGGAAAAGATTACAGACTGGTGTTGATCTGCAGCTCTAATAGAGAACATACGTACCTTCCTTCAGCTTTTAGTCAATTTAGGTTGCACTTGGTTCCCCAAGAGCCAATCATCAGTATTCAGCGATACCTTGCTAGACATTTTACAGTGCCAGCTGACGTGTCCTGTGCTGCCACGGTGTTCAAAGACAGACAGTGTGTGGGAGTTGTATCCTCAAACAGATCAGGAGTTGGTGAGTATATTTGCAAGGCGTGGATTTAGATTTCGTTTTCAGAAATACAGAAAATAGCCTATTTAGATTTTGTTTTCTGTGTGCGTGTGTAAATCATGTCTATGTTGGTTATTGTAGGTAAATCACTTTACATAAGAAGGATGTATGAGAAATTGAAGAAGGTCACCAAGAAGCCTTCACAGCTGAAGTGCATCAGGTTAATTGAGCCAAAAGTTGATGAAAATGTCATCCTTCAGTCCTTGCTTAAAAGCCCTGAGAAAAAGGAGCTTTCAGTTTATCATTTTGATGTCACCACCATGGTAGCTACTGGATTTGACTTTATGATCTATTATTATTATGTATTTGATTAGTGTAGAGGGAATGTTGCTGCTGTTTTTCACTCTTGTTTTCGGGAATATTTCAGGTAAAAAAGGGACTTCATGAATTTCTGTTCAGACTGTTGATCCTTGGATACCTCATGGACTCAGAAGGAAACATGTGGAAAAACAGTAACAAGCACTTGTATGTCATCGAGATCCTGAGACCTGATGGTGTCGCGTACCGAAATGACCAAAGAGCTGTAAGTAAACTGAAAAAAAATATTTCATTAAATCATGTAAGGATTGATGTCATTAATTTAATGCCCCGTGAATAAATTTGCCTTTTCTTGGTAGGGTGCAAAAGTTGCCTGTGATTTCTTGGATGTATTTCCAAGTGTCTACTGCCGTCCACCCAAAGAGGTACTTGAGTTGGAAATGAGAATCCAGGAAGATCCGTCATTAATGGTAGATGATGATCCCCTTATGGATGACCAAGAGTTCCAAAGCGAGGCATTCCAGCGCCCTTATCAGTACCTGCAACGTTTCTACAACAATGTCAGTTTAGATTCCTTTGTGTACCAAGGAATTGAGGGCACTCACGTGGAATGCCTGCAGATGTTGTTTGTGTACTGCGGCATCATTGACCCCTCTTGGGCAGAGTTGCGGAATTTTGCTTGGTTCCTGAATTTACAACTTCGGGATTGTGAGAGATCAGTATTTTGTGACATTTCTTTCATAGGGGATACTCTTTTGGGATTCAAAAACTTTGTAGTTGACTTCATGATTCTCATGGCAAAGGATTTTGCCACTCCTTCACTCAGCATCTCTGACCAGAGTCCAGGGAAACTGCACAATGACCTTTCCTCTGCCAGTGAAGAAGATCTCGCTCCCTTTAGGATACGAAAACGATGGGAGTCAGAACCGCATCCGTACATTTTCTTCAATGATGATCATGAGTCCATGACATTCATTGGCTTTCATCTTCAGCCAAATTTACAGAATGGGATTGATGCTATTGATCCATCAACAAAAAGAGTGATCAAGCAGAACATCATGACCACAGAGCTCTACGAAGGCCTTAAACTACAGAGAGTTCCCTTCGATATTGATTTTGACCAGCTCCCCAGATGGGAGAAGATTGAGAGACTTTCCAGGGTTTTGGGAATACAGTGGCCTCTTGATCCAGACGAAACATATGAGCTCACCACAGACAACATATTAAAGATGTTGGCAATTCACATGCGCTTCCGCTGTGGGATTCCAGTCATAATCATGGGTGAGACCGGATGCGGGAAGACCAGGCTAATCAAATTCCTTTGTGAGATGCACAGAAGTGGAGTTGCCACTGACAACATGAAACTAGTTAAGGTTCACGGAGGGACAACTTCAGACATGATCTACTCCAAAGTGAGGGAAGCAGAGGCCATGGCATTAAGAAACAAGTTGGATTATGGCTTTGACTCTGTGTTGTTTTTTGATGAAGCAAACACAACAGAGGCCGTTAGCTGCATAAAGGAAATCCTCTGTGACCAGAGTGTTGATGGACAGCATTTGACAAGTGACACTGGTTTGCAAATTATTGCTGCCTGCAACCCATACAGAAAGCACACCGACGTAATGATCAAGAGATTGGAGTCAGCTGGTTTGGGATACAAAGTTCGTGCTGAGGAAGCAGATGAAAAGCTTGGATCCATTCCACTCCGCCAGCTAGTGTACAGAGTGCAGGCTTTACCACCTAGCATGATTCCACTAGTTTGGGACTTTGGGCAGCTCAATGACCATACTGAGAAAATGTACATCAAGCAAATAGTTGAACGGGTAGTTGAAACCCATTCCATTGATGCAGATTACATTGTGACTATCACCAATGTTCTTTCAGCCTCACAGATGTATATGCGTACGAGACAGGATGAATGTAGTTTTGTGAGTCTGAGGGATGTCGAGCGCTGCATGCAAGTTTTTGGCTGGTTCTACAAAAGCTACCCAATGATCTTCTCAGAGCTTGATCAGTTTGAAGGCATTCAGCAGGCAGAGAGAAACGATCAACAACAGGGGAATGCTATTAAAAGAAACCCATTTCTTTGGTCGTTACTTATGGCTGTTGGTGTGTGTTACCATGCCTGCTTGGAGGATAAAGAGAAATTCCGAAGGAAAATTTGCAGGTACCTTCCTGAGACCTACAGTCCAATGAAGGTGATGCAGGAGATCTCACTTATTCATGATCTATTTTTGAGTGGAGTTCCTTTGGGGGACACCATTGCTCGAAACAGTGCCTTGAAGGAGAATGTGTTCATGATGGTGATTTGCATTGAACTACGAATACCTCTCTTTTTAGTTGGAAAACCTGGAAGCTCCAAGTCCCTGTCTAAAACTGTGGTTGCTGATGGCATGCAAGGCCAAGCTGCCCATTCGGATTTGTTTAGAAAGTTGAAGCAGATCCATCTTGTTTCCTTTCAGTGCAGTCCGCATTCTACTCCAGACGGGATCATCAACACATTCAAGCAATGTGCCCGTTTTCAGGAAGGCAAGAATCTAACAGAGTACGTCTCTGTAGTAGTACTAGATGAGATTGGCTTGGCTGAAGATTCCCCCAAAATGCCTCTGAAAACTTTACATCCTTTGCTGGAAGAGGGATGCATAGATGATCAGCCAGTACCCCACAAGAAGGTGGGTTTCATCGGTATCTCAAACTGGGCTTTGGACCCAGCCAAGATGAACAGAGGGATATTTGTTTCACGTGGCGATCCTGATGAAAGGGAGTTGATCGAGAGCGCAAAAGGCATATGTTCCTCCGATGCCATGATCCTTGAGAGGGTGAGAGAGTACTTCCAGCCATTCGCCCGTGCTTACCTGAACATCTGTAAGAAACAGGGAAAAGGTTTTTTTGGTCTTCGAGACTATTACAGCTTGATCAAGATGATGTTTGCTGTAGCCAAAGCTTCTGATCGGAAGCCGAGCGCTGACCAGATCGTGAAGGCTGTGTTGAGGAACTTCAGTGGCAAGGACAATGTCGATGCTGTCACAGTTTTCACCAGCAGACTAAATATCACACCCAAGCTTGAGAATATCAGTGCCATTGAGCTTGTAAGAGAAAACATCACAGCCATTGGTCAAGATGAGGAATGCAGATACCTGCTTGTTCTGACCAAAAACTATGCAGCCCTTCGAATACTACAGCAAACGTATTTTTCAGACCAGCACCAACCAGAGATTATCTTTGGGTCAAGCTTTCCAAAAGACCAAGAATATACTCAGATATGTCGCAACATTAACCGTGTCAAGATCTGTATGGAAACTGGTCAAACCATTGTCCTTCTGAACTTGCAGAACTTGTACGAAAGCTTGTATGATGCTCTCAACCAGTATTACGTGTGCCTCGGAGGTCAGAAATATGTGGATTTGGGACTTGGAACCCACAGAGTCAAATGCAGAGTGCACAAGGATTTCAGGCTCATTGTCATTGAGGAGAAGGACATCGTGTACAAGCAGTTTCCCATTCCACTGATCAACAGATTGGAGAAACATTATCTTGACATCAATACTGTGCTAAGGAGGGAGCAGAAGGACCTTGTTGAGAAGCTTGAACACTGGGTTCAGGGCTTTATTGCTGCGCGAAGCAAGCATTCAGTTGTTCCTCAAGCGCGGCGCTATTGTCCAGCGGATGTGTTCATTGGATACCACTCGGACACATGTGCATCTGTTATACTGCAAGTCACAGAGCAACTTAAAGGGCAAATGGAGTTCTCAGATCCTAGAATCATAGATGAGGCTAAATGGATCCTTTTGAACTGTGCAACACCAGATGCTGTGGTTCGGTTAGACTGCACTTCCCTCTCCAGTGTGGACATTGACCACTTGTCAAGGGTATACTTCGAAGACCAGAAGCATAGTTCCCTTGCTGACTTCATCCTTTCCCACACACAGCAAGCAGGGTCTAGCCATGCCTTTTTCACAGAGGTAAAGCAATACTTCTGATTATTACTCTGGAATAGTGGTTCTCAGCATACTTCCAAGGGGGCAACAAGATGGTTTAAAACCAACTTAAGAATTATGTAAAACGGCTAAAAATCAACAGCATGCATCTTGATTTACATAATTCCCTCATCAACCATCAATGTCTTGGACAACAAATTTTAAAAGGGTGATTAATAGACCTGTGAGGAAATGTATCAGATTTTAGAAAGTCACGAACATTTCTGTAATGATTATAATTTGTATTCTAGAGATATGTCAACATTTAAAATATTTTGTTTGATAGAAACTGCTGAGTAATTTCTCTTTGTAAAAGCGTTGTCATCGCAGCAGAAGAACCAGAAGGTCTACACCTGGGGGCCCTTCGAGTATTGCATTGGATAATGGGTGGGTGGGGAGAGAAAGATCGAGAACCACTGCTCTAGACCAATCTATTACATTTCTGTCTTGGAAAACATCTTTGTACACCTAGCTTGCAATCTTATTCCTAATCCTTTAGGTGACAACTTTCTCAAGGCTTCTGACCGCAGCTGAAACTGAACAGCTACAGAATGCCGTCCAAAACATAGAACTCCTCTCTCTACAGCAGTTTGACACGGAGCACTCATTCCTCAAGAAAATCAAGTACTGTGCTCACAAACCACCACATTTATGTCGTATCGCAACAAAAAGAACACATTTTTTTCAATAAAATGAATTAAAACCCTTTTTCTGTCTTCAGAAATTATTTGGAAAACACCACTGGGGACAAGATACTTCTCATCCAGAGCGATTTTGATGAAGGCTCCCAAAGTTCAAATGTCATCGCATCTGCTAAGTGAGTTGAATGAGACTGTTTGCACGTTTAGTTTCTTCCTTAAATGAGATGAAACAAAATGATTTGAACTTAAAATATATTTCCAGGTATTCCTCTATCAATGAAATCAACAAGTTCAGGAAAGAGAGCCATGGAAAGATTTTTATGTACTTCATCACTAAACTACCAAGAATGGATGGCGGAACTTCTTACATTGGATTTCATGGCGGTAAGACAAGTTTGATAGGACTCCCGACCAACATTGTTTGTTTTAGAGGAAACCTCATTGGAGATTCTTTTGATAAGGCCCATGGAAGTCTGTCCACGTTGATGACCTCAGAAGATCGAAAGATATCGTCTCTGATATAAAAGCCTTGCAGTGTCTGACCATCAGCCAGCTGTTTGAAGAGAAAGCAGAGAAAGCAGCTGACCCTGAAGGTAAAGTCATTGAGAGCTAGTGTTAAGAGATGATCTGCAATCTAATCAATCTAAATCATGTTTACTGCCTTCAGCTATGGAGGTTGATGAAATGTACGCAGAAGAAGAAGAAAAGATGGAAGTAGAAGACAATACTGTGAGTTCAACAACATCACTGTAATATAAGTCCGGTGTATTTATGATGCTATGGTCTCCCTGTTGTTGTGTGGTGTTTCTTGCGCTTTAGGTGTGGGAGAATGTTGTGGACACCACGGCACTGCTGCGTAGCTGCGTTCAGAGTGCAGTTGGCATGCTGAGAGATCAGACGGAGACGGGCACTCGCAGCACTAAGAGACTAGAGATTCTGCTCATGCTCCTCGCTGACAATCAGACTCTACAAGGTGAGAGGTTTCTTTTGTTGTGCCAGGAAAAGAGCAGACATAATGAGGACTGTCCACGTTACTTTTCTCTTTTAAACAAAAAGAACAACACAACAGAGAGAAAGAAAAAAGGCACGGGGAGGAATGACAGTGATACACAGGAATTCATTCAATAGGCAAAATTAGGAATCAAGTGAAAATATCATATAAAATTGTCCTGAAAGAACCATGATGGGCCTGCCGAGATCATCTTATCTTTCTTCCACTGTGAGGTAACTCTTTAAAGCTTTCATTACTTATCCACTCATATGTTTCCAGCTGAATTTCTGAAGACGTTAAAGAAGCGAATCTATTCGTTGTTGATCATTCAAGATGAAAACACAATCTCTGCCAAGAGCTGGGTCTCCAGAGAAGCACTAAATATCGATGCCTTGCAGGAGGGTGGGACCTTCAGGTTAGGATGAGAGGATGAACTGCACACTGTTTTGGATTGTAGCATTTCAGATGTTGACTTTGACTTGCCCATCATTTTTGCCTTTTAGACACGCTCTGTGGAGGCGAGTTCAAGCTGTGATAACTCCCTTCTTGGCTCAGCTTGTTTCAATTATTGATCGGGACTGCAATCTAGACCTCTTGCTGGATACAAACTCTGAGGAATCCTTGAAGAAACTCTGGTTGAACATTTTTGGAGATGTCAAGTTGCTGGATGTTCCTTATGCAAGCCTGAAAAACAAGTATGTGGATATTTGCTTTTAAGATGCATTTTGTACCCCTTTAGGTTCAAAACATCTGCACACATACACAAATGACCCTATCTTCCATTTCACTAAGCAACCCGAAAACCACATTACTTAGAGTGAGTTCAGGGTTAGAAAAAGAAAATGACTCTTTCCACAACCGTTAGCCCTTCATCTTCAGAACACAAAGAAGATTTGGCTAAAACACTTCATCTTTAACAGCTCAGAGATGAAGACGATCTTGGTTCAGAACTACACTGCAGTTGACAGGAACATGGGTTGCACGATGCCTTTCAGCTGGAGAATTAAAGATTATCTAGAAGAACTTTGGGTCCACGCTTTACAGCGAGAAGGTATGTTTTGCAGCTTTTTTCCTGAACAATCCTGCTAAAGTCAGTGTGGTTCGTTCTCCTGGATTTTGAGGGTTTTCCATACCTTGAACTCTGTTCTTACAGTTCAAAGTAATAACCTTGTGTTTTCATTTCTGTCAACAGGACACACTCTTAAACAATTTGAAGAGTTCTTTTGGAAAACCCCTTTAGGCAGATACATCTCTGAAGCATCCTGTGAGATGCAGATGGAGTTCTTCCACAGGTATCTTCAGGATTTCATCTCCATGACCATGAATGTAACATCCAAGGTGGATCTTGAGGTGAGGGCCAGAGCCTTTCAAAGGTTTTGTCCAAGCGCATACACTTGCTCATGTGTTGATATGCTAGCGTATCTGTTTTTATGTTTTAGCTCTTGCGTGGAGCTCTTACCTGTGGTGTAAACGAGCTCAGACATGAGCAGGAAGCACCTGTGAGTGAAGTGATTTCTCTGCCGTGGGTTCACGCTGCCTACCATCACTTCAAGATCCGTATACAGAACCTCTACAGGATGATCAGTATAGAGCCGGAGATAGCTCAGATGCTTCTAGACAACACCTGTGCGAGAGAGGGAGCGGAACTGGCAAGTGCTGGCACGTTTCTTATGCGCCAGTTGGGCATTGGATGTGCAAGCGCTAAAGTTTCATTGCTTGGATCATGTTTCTGTTTCTCAGGTACTAGACGTGTACGCTGCTCTGGCCTGTATTGAATACCTGGAGCCCCGGACTCTAGATGGAGATGTTGAAAGTCTGGCGTGGCTTAGACGTGTCAAAAAGCTACAGGTCCCAGTTGAGCTGGTCTGCTGTGAGGAGAGTCTGCGGCTCTATGGAGAGAGAAGCAAACAGATGATCACACATGTCAAGTGAGTTGCAAGCTCATGTCCGGGGATGGGTTTTTACTGTATTCTTGATCCAATAATAGTATGGGTTACTCATTTGCTATGACTAGAAAGCTGAAACAGAATGAGTTCAGTTCTGATGTGTGCAGTGCTCTGAGCCTTTGTAAATAAATACCACAAAAGCACGCAGATCAACTTGAAATGGGTGCTCGACCAAAACAAATCATATCAAAGTCAGAAAACCAAAGCTCCGAAAATATGAAACACTTTTTAGTAGACACACATGCTCGAAACTGATGAAGAGTCGTCGTATGCTCCAAACGTTACACATTTTGTGAAAGTCTGTTTAAAAAGTGTTTCATATTTTTGGAGCTTCGACGTTCTGACTTTTCATACATTTTTCTCATGCGCTTTGTAATGATCAATGTTACCATGCATGTGGTATTCATTCTCAGACACGGCTGGCAGCGCATTCACTCACTGGCCTTGTTTGTGGAGCACATGCTGCTGGGTGTTGGAGACGTGCACATGAAACTCAGGCCGCTGGTTCTGGAGCACACTCGACGCCTAGCACAAGTGAGTCCACTCATAGTCCTTTGAGGAAATAGTTTTCTTTCAGCTTCAGGATTGACTCATCTGTTTGTTGAAGGTCCTAGAACAGAAGTCAGACCTCAAGAAGAAGCAGCCGTTTGAGGCAGTCATCACCGTGCTCAAAACCTGCAAAGATGAAGCCTCTCGGAGCATTTTTAGGTTTGATTTGATATCAGGTCTTCTTTTTTAAATCAATAGACTGCTGTTACTGGACTGTGGTGACATGTGACTAGAAACATCTGAGGTGAAATCATTGGGACTGTTGAATCTAAATGTAGTGTTTACACGCAGCAAATGCTTAATAAAGTGACCTCGCTGATTTATATGTCACAAGCTTCAAATGGGATTAGATCTTTTGACATGCACGTGTTAAAGCAATAAACCCTGTGAAGCAGTGGATTACAGGGCATTTAATAACGGCTGAGGGGTGTTGTTAGGCACGACTGTTATAAAATACACTTGGTTAACACTTTATTTTAATGTCCAGTTCACGGTTTTAGTAAACTATTAACTATGACTTTTGCTTAGTTAACTCTTCATTTGTTGCTTATTAATAGTTAGTGATGTAGTTGTTAGACTTAGGTATTGGGTAGGATTAGGGATGAAGAACATGTGCTTTATAAGTGCTTATAAACAGCCAATATGCTAATAATAGGCATGCTAATAAGCAAGTAGTTAATAGTGAGAATTGGTCCTTATACTAAAGTGTAACTGCACTTGTAACCCACTGCTTCATGGGGCTTATTGCTTATGGTTATTTCATATGTGTGGCAAGGCTTTCTATTAGGATCCATGTAAACGCAGTCAGTGTTTGTTTACCCAGGTTTGGCATTCAGCTCTGTCCGGTGTGTATGGGGGACCCTCGGGACCCTTTGAGTCTGCCCTGTGACCACATCTACTGTCTAACCTGCATTAAACAGTGGCTGGTGCCCGGTCAGATGCATTGCCCTCTGTGTGTACAGGAAGTGCCTGATGACTTTGAGCTCAAGGCCTCTGAGACTATAAGGTAAAATGTCTGGGCGGAATATTTTCACCTTTGCTTTATTTTTCTATTTGCTCCCTCTCTCTCTCTCTCTCTCTCTATATATATACACCGATCAGGCATAACATTATAGGCACTCACAGGTGACGTGAATAACACTAATCATCTCTTCATCATGCCACCAGTTAGCGGTTGGGATATATTAGGCAGAACAAGAACATTTTGTCCTCAAAGTTGATGTGTTAGAAGCCGTAAAAATAGCCAAGCGTAAGAACTAGAGTGAGTTTGACAAGGGCCAAATTGTGAAAGCTACACGACTGGGTCAGATCATGTCCAAAACTGCAGCTCTTGTGATGTGTTCCCGGTCTGCAATGGTCACTATCTATCAGAAGTGGTCAAGGAAGGAACAGTAGGGAACCGGCAACAGAGTCATGGGCGGACAAGGCTCACTGATGCACGTGGAGCGAAGGCCAACAGACCAGCTACTGTAAGTTTACTTTAAATTGCTGAAGAGGTTAATGCTGGTTCTGATAGAAAGGATTCAGAATACACAGTGCATCGCAGTTTGTAGCGTGTGCCCATGCTGACCCCCGGCCATCACCAACAGAGCAATCTGAACTGGACTGCAGAGAAATAGAAGAAGGGGGCCTGAGGAACACCTGGATGCAGTGTGGGAAGAAGTCAAGCCGGCGGAGGCAGTGTGATGCTTTGGGAAATGTTCTGCTGGGTCCTGCCATCCATGCGGATGTTACTTTGACACGTGCCACCTATCTAAAGCCCATTGCACATTGAGTCCGAAATTTGCGTCCGAAATTCCTGCACGTTAAAAAATAAATACCACCTCACGTTGTGTCAATCACATTTACACACTGCCTCCGATATTTTCGTTAGTCATAAAAAAATTTGGACCTGGTTCGATTTTCTGTGTTTTTCGCATCCGTAGCACGCACGAGTGGCCTTCTATAACAATTCAGAGACACTGTACAAACGAGAGCCAAATACGAAAAAACGCATACGAAAATTTCGGACTGTATGTGCAAAGACCTTTTGAGAGAGTCTTGTTGCAGAACACCCTTTCATGGAAACTGCGGCTTCTTTCAGCAGTACAATGTGCCCTGCCACAAAGCAAAAGTGGCTCAGGAACGGTATGAGGAGCACAACAACGAGTTTGAGGTGTTGACCTAGCCTTCAAATTCCCCGGATCTCAATCCAATCGAGCATCTGTGGGATGTGCTGAAGTCTGATCCACGGGAGCATCTGCTGCCAGAGACCACAGTGGAGTCCATGCCTCGACAGGTCAGGGCTGTTTTGGAAGCAAAAGGGGTCCAAGGCAATATTAGAAAGGGGTTAGGTTATAATGTTGTGCTTGATGGGTATCTGTTCATGTATGTAGCAGTCTAAACACTCTTGTGTGCTTGTTTTGGTCACTAGGGGTCTCATCCATCAGAACTCATTGTTCAGAATGCGATGTAATGCTTTCTTCATTGATTTGGTGTCCACCGTGTGCTTCAAAGACAACACACCGCCCAGCAAAGACATCATACACCACCTGCTGTCCCTCCTGATGGTGGAGGTCAGCTCGCTCCCTCACATTACAGGTACGTCTGTTTGTCCTGTGTGTACATGTGCAGTATGTGTGGAGCACTAGATGACGATTAGACCCATGTTCCTCTCAGGACAAGACCGCAGGTTCTTGACCAAGGCTCTTTCTCCCTTCGATGACTCTGTGGATAAGAATCCAGTGGTGCGCTCCGTGGTGCTGAAACTCCTGCTCAAGTACAGGTAGGTAGCTCACAGCGTACCCTTCTTTCACATCGAGGGATGAAATAATTTTAGCCTTTTCCTCTTTCAGCTTCGATGACGTAAAGCACTATCTTCAGCGACATCTGACAGAAGTCGAGCAGAGCAACATCATTGAAAAGACTGATAAAACAGAGCTTTATTCCTTGTACATAAACTGTTTGGAGGTGTGTATGTCATCGTCCTCACCAACCTAGTCACAGCTTATTACTTTCAAGTGGTTTTGATGATGATATCATTTACTGAGTATCTACGTCATGCTGATCACGGCCGGTGTGGTGTCTGGTCAAGCTTCTTGAATTTTTTTTCAAAAACTCTCATGCTTTCCTTCACCATCCACTCTTTTCATTTGGATCAAAACCGACAACAATCAATTCAGTCTGGCTTGTCCACACTTTTGACTGTTAGTGTTTTGTCACTTTTATGGACAACCCTATTGGTTCCTGTAGCTTTCCTGTAGCTCAGTGGTAAGAGCAAGGTTGTGGGTTTGATCCCAGGGGATTGCAGATACCTATGTATAAATATATAGGATAATGCAATGTAAGTCGCTTTGGATAAAAGCGTCTGCCAAATGCATAAATGTAAATCTTTACACATTCAATTCCTTGTGGTAGTGCATGCAATTGAAATTAATTTAGAAAGTTACTTCTTCTGAGATTCTGTGTATGTTTAAGGTCAAAGATCAAGTTTCTCTCTGTGTGTGCAGGACTCGATGTACGATCGGACACAGTGGCACTCTGTCTGCGAGCGTCAGATCTGTTTGCAGGAGGAAAGACATTTTCTGCAGGAGTTTCTTCATTCTGACTCCGTGTCTGCACACACTGTATCTGTAGATCACCTGCAGAGGCTGGCCAGAGTTCGGCTGTGTCTGGATACGGCCGCTGAGCTGCTGGTCAACACATTGACTCGTGCTGGTAAACATCTCACCCAAAAGCCGAAAGAAATCATGTGCATAAAATATCAACCCTATGTGAGGACCTTGTGAAAATATACATTTGTATTTATTGATATTGGTCTTCTTGTTTTAGGTGGACGTGATGATGCTTTGGCTTCAAGCCCAGAGTTTTTCAACAGTGTGGTTGACCTGTGCTGCCGGAGCAGGAATGACTGGTTCAGGGTTTATCTCATCAGAAAGATCTGCAGTCTTCATGGGGTTGAATATGTCCAGAAGCTTCTGCCGCAAAAAGAGTTCAGGTGGCTGTTTCCTCAGGAGATTCTTGAGTCGGTGGGTTTAAGTTGAATCAACTTCATGATGTTGACGTGAGTCAGAAGTATTTCTGCTTGAACTATTTCATGTATTTTGTTCACAGAAGCAAGATGGCAGTCAGATTGACCAGTATCTAGCATGCGGGATGGGTTACAAAACTATTCGAGATGCAGTAGCCAAAGCCATGCTAGACTGTAACATGGGCAGAATACAGAAAGCCATTGAGGTGTGAATTTACTCCTTCACACACACAAACCAGAGTCAAGCGTGCCTGTGTGGGACTTGACCAGGGTCAGAAATAGAAAAGCCACGGTAACTGTGTATGGCTGCTGTAATGCAAGTGAAATGGGAAAGAATGATTTCTGTGTTGTGTGGAGCATTATTATCATTCACACACATTTCTGTTATGAACCTTGAGAGTGACACCACTGGAGATGCTACAGCACCCAACATAAGATTAAACATGAACCAACTAGAAATATGGGAAGGAAATAAATGCATGAATACATGATCTGTGTAATGTATCTTTGCACTCACGTGATTGGAACCGAGCTATTACACTCCCAGATAGCATTTACATCTGCAAGACACAGTTTGCTCATCTGCAATACGTCTCGGAGACGTCTGCTGTCAGACGTCATAATGACATCTAGAAGATGTCTGTTAGATGTGTATGATTTAGAATGGATGTAAAGCTGCTCTTTCTAAGATGTTTAGCAGATGTTTTTACGCAGCAGACGTATTACAGATGTTCAGACGTCTCCGAGATGTAGTGCAGATGAGCAAACTATGTCTCGCAGATGTAAATGCAGACGTCAAATAGACGTAAGCCAGATGGATTGTGCTATCTAGGGTGTCATGAAGGGTTTAGCATGCAGTCAGATTGTTGCCATTTTTTTATCCGTGCTGATCAGCCCATGTCTTTGTTTGAAGGATTGCAACTGCACACCCATGAAGAAAGCTGTTTATCTGCTCATGGCTTTGTTCAGAGAAGTCACCTCGCTGTACAGAAATGAAAACACCAACATGCACCCTAAACCTGAGGTAAAACACAACACACACACACACACACTACACAACTCATCTGCTTCATGGTGTTGGAACAACAGTCTATGGAGAATGGGAATAAAACCATTAATAATGGTTAGTCAAAGCGTAACATCAAATGAGGAATAGCATTTTCTTTATATTCTGAGATTAAAGAGTCCAATAAAAACATACTGTTAAGTTTCATTCATTACGCAGATGAATCCATCAGAAGCTTGTGGATCAGTGTGCGTTCACTGACGCCTGACATTCAGGTACCTTTGTTTTCTGCAGCAATGCGTTGGCCTTGGAGAATTCCTCAGGAGCTCAGACGTCTTAGTCAATAATGAAATGAGAGCGTTTGCTGAAGCGCTGGTGAGTAACCGGCTGTGTGCGCTGCGTGTCCGGCCGCAGATGTCGGGCAGAGAGTTTGTGCTGCTGGAGGTCACAGTTCACATGGCTGCGGTCCTGCTGTGTGGAAATCTGCCTTTACTGCAACCACTGCAGCGTCTGGCTCTGACCCCCACCAACATGACGGTACGAAACCGCATGAGGAGAAAAGACACAAGATGACTGCATGAATGCGAGCGTGATATTGATCTGCCATGTGTTCTCCTCACAGGCTTCATTCATCCCAACTATGCCTGATGACATGTTGTCTGTTGCCCAGCAGGCCATGGGACAGCTTCAGTGGTATTGTGAGTGTCGTGCCACAGATGCCTGATCATCCAAACCAATCCATCGCGTTAGACTGCTTCATGTTATTCTAGTCAGAACCAAACAGAAATGACATTACAAACAAATGTCGTCTTTTGATGAATCTGTACAGTGCCCCCGACCACAGCCTTCACGTGCTAGCAGAACTATTGTAGATGTGTAAATAAAAACCAGACGTGAGTTGTGTTTACCGCCGGGAAGCTCCAGGGTAATTCCGGAGGGCCTTGAACTTTCTAGACATGGTATAGGGAAAACCGTTGCTTCTGGGACTGATATGATTTATTCAATTCATTTGATTCCTGTGGCGCGTTTACAATTTGCATTGCATTAAAGCAGCTGTACAAGAAAACCCAACATAAGTTAAACACACACACAAGATAAGACAAAGCTTCAAGGTATTGTGAAACCGAGAAGCTAAGGGAAAAAAGCACAACACGTAGAAACACACGGACATAAGCATTTTTGTGCATGTCAACATACGAATGAACCGTGTGAAGCGTATGGCATGTTTTATACACAATATTCCAGATAAAGATAGCACTGTTCATGTTTATGTGCTGCTCAATGATCATTCATTTAATTCCTGAGCCTGGTGTCCTCTGTGATGAAGAAGGACAAGTATGGAGTGAAATGTGATCTGTGATTAAATATCTTTATTCTATCTTGACAGTCTGTCCTAACGGTCATCCGTGCACTGTTGGTGAGGTAGGTTCATGTGACTTCATTCCTATGATTTGGCTTATCATCACTGAGTTCATGTACTGCATTATATATATACAGTCGCAGAAAGATTGTAATAAAAAGAAAAATCGTTTTGCTCCTCCATCTGTCCAGTGTGGTCGACCCACGGTCATCAGTCGCTGTCCAGACTGTAATATAGAAATAGGTGGCACCGACCACAATCCTGTTCCGGGCTTCCACGTCATGCAGAAACAGTAAGTTATCTCGCAGTCAATGCTTGTTGTTTCTGTCTAGTTTTAGGAAATATTATGGATCACCTCCCAGCAAACACAGTTCGTTCTGACGACGTCTCCAGTTCCTGTGACATTACTCTGTGACCACGTTCTGAGGACACTCATTTCTTTTCTAAAAACGTCGTAGCCACGTCCTCAACAAAACGCTGTGAATTAATCCCATTGAGAACGTTGTAGGTCTTCTGGACACTGGTCATTTGATTAAAGAATCTGGTCATTTCTATTTATTATGTTACTATACGAAACATTTACGATCAGAGTAAAATCGCTTTTATTGTCAAGACGAATGCTATTAATCCAACTTTTCACAGCTATTAAACTGGAGTTAAATAAGATACCACAATTAAAACTGTCACATGTTCATGTTAGTTTCTAGTGGACTTTTGGTTTGTACCTTTTGAGTTCCTGTTTCCTGTCTGGTGTTCTAGTCTTTGTAGTCTAGTCATGTCGTCGAGCCCTCATAGTTTGTGTGTTTAAACCCAGTCTTTCTCTCGTCAGTTGTCCGGTATTGTTGGTGTGGGGTTCTGTTTTCCCCTTGTTTTCAATGGTAATTTGCCACTTTGTTTAATTGATTATAATACAAATAATAAATTTCCATCATTTAAACGTTAACCGTCATTTCTTTTGACCTCACTGCCTGATATATTACTTTTGTTTAGGTTTACTAATATTCTTTCTTTACTTTATACCTTACCTTACATTTGTGAGCGTATTTGAGTGATTTTTGATTGATTTAGCGTGTTTAAAAGAACGGTCCCTGATGCTTGTGAGTGTCACAGAAGAAGCTTTGGATCGTTGTAGTCTAAAGAACACAGACATCCCGCTAAACGTATGTGGTTAGACAAGAACATAATGTTTATTCATCTCTGTGAGATGAGATTCCTACACTCCCACCACGAGCATGGGAATCACAAAGTTATGTTTCTGGAAGCTACTTGGTACGTCGTGGCGAGAATTATGGTCCGGGCAAAGATACACGGTCACAACATGACTGTGTTAGCTGAGCTGTCTCTCTGAAATACTAGATTCTGATGGAACAATCGCTGCATTGAACGGTTCACTATTTAACATATGAATATCTAACGGTTGACGCTTAAACACACAGATCATAAAAACATTTCATCCACGGCTTTATATTGAAATGTTTGGAATTAGTTTTGTAGACAGATACGATATACTGTAATTGTGCCTAAGCTTATATTTCTAGTAGGAACACTTGACAATAAGGTTCAGTTCATGAACTATCAGCGCACAGCGTCTTTTATCTTCGGTTAAGGTTCATGTAAATGTATTAATATCTGTGTTATTAATGTTTTACCACCTGAAAAAAATACAAATCCATACATCTACGAAGACCACAAAACATAAGGGAAGAATTATACTGTGGGAAAAGTACTGAACTACAAAATAAAGGTTTACGGAATATATAAGAGTTTATTTTGGATTACTGCACATCATTTCTTGCATGTATGACTGTATATGTAAGACTCGAATGAAAGATTGAGCTGCTAATGGTTTGTGGTGACAGATCGTGAGTTGTTGCTCTTTGCAGAGAGGACCGTACTAAGTCAGGACACATTCTGGGTGACGCCCAACGCCGAGACCACCCTGACATGCAGGACACCAAGAATATGTCACCTGCCCCCTTCGCTCTTCTCAGGCTGCTCGCACACGTGTCTTTGCTGTATGGAGCTCAAAACCACCCCGAGGTAGTTCATTCTGCACCTGATGATGTGTAGTTTTACTCCGAGCGTGATCATGAGTGTCGATGCATGTTTCCGTCCAGAGCCTCGTGCAGATGATCACGCCGGCTGTGACGGATCCGGCTTCGTTCCTCGTGGCTCATCTTTTGAAGGACATGGAGCAGCTGAGCAGAGCTCTGGGTAAAGGTGTGGATGATGTGGTCATTACCATCCATTTGACCATCCGCAGTCTACTGGAGCCCCATCAAACCAGCCAGTGTAAGAGACCACAACTCACTTTACATGTCACACTCGCCGTATTCAGCTCCTGCCGCGGACATTCAAAAAGGCTTTTTATTTGAAACAGGGCCTGCTTCTTATGATCCAAACCTGTCCACCAAAGATGCGAGAAATGCATGGGAGGATGCCATGAACACGGATGTCATCGCACATCAACTGAAGGTAAACACAGCACATTGATTTACGTCTGACAACAGAAAAGATGTTTTCCTTGTTGAGTAGTTGTTCGATCACACGGAACATGGCCATACCTGTCACACCCATCTCCCGTATTTCAGTTGTATTTGAGAGAGAACTCTGAATAAAACCAGGTTCATTTCTAATATTTCCCGTGCTGTGACCATAAAGGGCTCTTGTAAATAATAACTGCAACATGCAAACACTTGCAAATCCATCCATGTCAATAAAAACGTTCAGCTGACCAACAAAGTTAAAACAACCCAACTACAGGACGTGCTCTTTTAAACCGTTTTGTTGTGTTTCGGTCATGTCTGTGGAAGCTTTATTTGTTTCATCTCTGGCAAAATTACCTGATCGCAGGTAAATCGCCCTGGTTTTGTGACCCAATTGTTGAACACGGTTACGGTAGTTTCTGAGAAGAGCTGTTGACTGTTATATGATTTGATCTTTCTCTCAGGTTTTGGAGCACCAGCTGAAGGAAGTGAATGCTGTCATCAGGGAAGATGATCGAGTGTCTTGTAATCCTCTCATGAAGTTGACGTTTGGGGAACCAGGACTGTTCCTGCGCTCTCTGCCCCAGAACTCCCTCATCCATACTTCATCCATCTGGAGCTGCAGGAGGAAGGTGTCCTTGTCCAGTCTGAGTCACGTCGTGGAGCAGAACAATGGCCGAGACGCTCTGCCTGTGCTCTGGACGTTCCTTCAGCGGGTAAGATGTCCATCAACCAGAGTGAACAACACTTCAACTACACGTACTTCATAGCAGCTCATAAGGACGGGAAGACGCTGGTGTGTGTTCGGTTGGGGTCATGGTTTTAGAGCCCGGTTCAGGTGGATTCTGTTTGACGTGAGGGCAGGGGTCAGGGGTCAGGGCATGGCACCAGCAATGCTAAAGAACACTAGATTCATTTTGAACCTAATGATAAAAACAACCTAACTAAATAACTTGATCTTTACACTGGCTTCATGTTTCTCTTTGGAAGACATTCATTTAAGTGTATAATATTTAGAAAGTTTTGAAAGTGTTTGTTTCATCTATTTAGGTTTGTATCTCAGGCTTTGAAGGAAACAATAAAAGAAGATGAAGGATTCACTCGGTGTAGGAAAGAGTGATTGACAGCGTGATGCCATCGTTCCCCCCTCACACATGTGCAATATAAGCATCGAACATGATCGTTTTATTAATTTCTCTGAAGTTTCTGATGAGAAGTTCTGATTGACTCAGCGCAGGAGTGATTGACAGCGTGATGCGTTGGTTTTACCCTCTCACATACGTACAACAGCAACCAGGGATGTGATTTTTCACCTATTTTTTGATCTCACTGGGATCACCTGCGTAAATGGATCTATTTAATATAAATATCATTTAAGCATAAATTCAATTAATTTTTTATTCGTGACGAGGTTTGGGGTTGTGCGTGCAGTGTTGCCAGATTGGGTGGACCACTCCAACAAAAACCAGCCCAAATTTGAACTGCCAAATAATGTGATTGAAATGTATTGCAGTGTCAAGCAACGATGATAATGACCATATTATCTCCTTAAAACGAAATATGACAAGATGACAAAATAGAATAAAAACCAGGAAAACAGATCAAACAATGCAAATGCTTTAAAGAGAGTTAGAAAATATGAGTAATGTGTCCAGAAACCACTTCAAAGCGAAAAACAAGAAATTAACCAAGGACTGTAACCCTCTAAACAACACATACATCACTATACAAACTGTTGTGCAAAAAGTGTAATTGATCAGAAAGCAACACGAGTAGTCATTTTACTCTCGCTCATGAACTTCATTCACACACCACGGCAGCAAACACTGTTCAAACTCATTGATACATACAACAGAACAACAAAAGAACAGCAGCTACAATAATCCTTAACATCTGGCAGAACTACAGTAACTTTTCGTAAAGTATATATTGCAGAACATATGATGCAAAATGAATCAAGTCCAGCAGCTGTCAAGGACGAGTATGCCAGAGCACAGTCTGTACACTTGAAATGTGTGCTGATGATGAGCAGGTAGTTTAATCCCATATACAGATGGATTTTTATTCAATCATTCAACTGTGCTGTAAATTAAGTTATAGTTATATTTACAAAGTCGTCTGTCTCCACATGTGTAATCCACGCTGTGATATTTGAGTTACTCTCCCTACCGTGCAGCATATATTTGAGCCACTTCGGCTTTGCGATCGCTTCAATATACAAAATCTGGTCCTTTATCGCGTCAAAACCCCGTCATTCACGAGTCATCGCTTTTCAACGTAGATTGATTGACAGGTCTCCCTATCCTAGACCCAGACCTGATCGGGTAAACTGAACCAATGAGAAATAAGTGTTTATGCCTGCACTCACGACACAATTTTTTCGAATGATTTGAAATAACTTGACTTAATTAAAGAAAATAAAACGCAAGCTGCTAATGTAACCGGAACCACCTGCACCGCTCTCAGCGGGCCTCGAACCGTGTCGGTCCGGCATGGAGTCAGGCGCTGTAATGAGAAGGCTAAAGGCCACAGGCTCCAGCGTCTGTCGCTAGAGCGTCACTTGAGGTGGGGAGTGAGGTTTACACACTGCACAGCACTTGACTATCTGGCCTCCGTTACACTTGGGAGGGATTTTCATTTCATAAGCCGCCCAATTTTTGTCCACCCGCCCAATGCATTTTTCCCTGGTCTAAAGAAACATTCAGACAGAACGTGTCTCTGCGTCTAAAAGCACCAGACGCAGCGCTCGGATATCTTTTTTGTGCAGCCTAGAACGGAGGATCTGGAGATGCGGGTGTCTGGACACAGCAACTATGATCGCCTCCTCCGCCATGTTGCCGTCAAATAAGTCAGTTGTCATGCCAACTTGCTTCTGTAAACAGAAGCTCACAACGCTTGCCCCGCCTCCAAATTCTTCTCATTGGTTACTGCATGTAAAAGTAAAAAAAAATTGTAGACACGGTGTCTTAAATACGCGGGGCTTGTGTGTGAAGCGCTTCAAAAGATGCGAGCGTAGCGGTCATGCACGTCCGTCAAACATGTGTTTACATGTTGCGCATTGGAATGGAAAAATGCATTCTGTCTGAATGTCCCATAACATGTTCAAAAGAAGCCCAATAGGGCAGGATCCCGCCCAATCTGGCAACACTGATCCCAGACCCAGACCTGAATCAAGAAGGAATATGTGTTTATGAGTGCACTACACATTCTTTTCAAACGTTTTGAAATAACTTGACTAAATAAAGGCAAAGAAAAGGCAAGCTGCTTGTGCGGGATTTTAATTTCATAAACCACCCAAACTGTGTGCGTGTAGTCCAGAGCCTCAACACAATTGTTTTGGTACTCACAAAGTGTCATTTTTAATGAGGTGGGGAACTGAACAGCGTTTTGTAACGTATACAGAGTCTGGAAGTTGAGACGTCTATATGACATGCTTAACATTTTCTATATGCAGAGACTAAAATAGACCATTCCGTGATTTAATGGCTTGAAACTTAGCCGATCTCGACACTGTTGAAGTCTCTAACACCATGAACTAAAAGCATGCAGCGTTTGCAAAAACCTTCGTTACATGCGGACAAACGCTGCATGAATGACGTCGATGCGCCAGTGCTGCATTGCTGCTTCAGCTTGTGAAGTGAATGCTTTAACCAGCGCTGGGGAAAAGTGCGCAGCTGACGCGTGTGGTGGACGGGGCCGGGCCGGGGAAGCGGGGGTTAGCGGTTCGTATAGAAAGAGGTTTATTCCGTTGGAATATGGTTACACCCATCCTGCACAGGTCTCTGGTTAGTTGGAACCGTCAGCCGTCTTCTTCTCTGCTCTGAAACAACAGTGTGAGAAAATTGATATATTAAAGAAATGCATCGCACATAATGTTTGTGTACTGTATTATCCAAATGTATATCCAAAAGAAGGTAGACTTGGGTAAACATGAGTACTCTGACAAACAGGTTTAGATGAAGTGTTTCTTTTAGGAAGCAGAGCTACGGCTGGTGCGCTTTCTTCCCGACATCTTAGTCCTCCAGAGGGATTTGGTAAAGAAGTTCCAGAACGTGACAGACCCAACCTACAGCACCATACGAGAGTTCCTGCAAGAGCAGAAAGCAGGTACTGACCGTATGAAAGAATCAAGAGAGCTTTTGGATTTCACTCAGTTTGCTGATGGTGTTTGTTAGCAGTAATGCACGTTTTCATCCAACAGATTCACTCACAGCCTGGTATGAAAAACGCGTCAAAATCTTTTTGTCAACATGGAACCAAATCAGAGTGTCTCTGGCTACCACAGGTAAATCCACTGACTCAAGTGAAAGTGCCAATTCCATCCAGACACTAAATGAAGAAAGCAAATGAAGCTCAGAGCCTTCAAAATTCAATTCTGAGATCAGCAAAAAAGCTGAACCAGGCCAGAAAACTGCCCTGATAGCACAATCCATCTGGCTTACGTCTATTTGACGTCTGCGTTTACATCTGCAAGACACAGTTTGCTCATCTGCAATACGTCTCGGAGACGTCTGCTGTCAGACGTCATAATGACATCTAGAAGATGTCTGTTAGATGTGTATGATTTAGAATGGATGTAAAGCTGCTCTTTCTAAGATGTTTAGCAGATGTCTTTACGCAGCAGATCTCCAGCAGACGTATTACAGACGTTCAGACGTCTCCGAGACAAAGTGCAGATGAGCAAACTATGTATTGAAGATGTTTTGCAGATGTAAACGCATACGTCAAATAGACGTAAGCCAGATGGATTGTGCTATCAGCGTATAGCTAAAACTGTTTTGGGGAGGTGTGGTGACCCTGTGTTAGCGGTGGGCCGATGTCTTCTCTGGGTTCTGTGTGTCAGGAGAGATCAAGCTGGCGTCTGAATACACTCAGGAGGACTTGAGTCTGGACACTGACCTGCAGGTGCTGCTGCCTCAGAGACGAGGTCTGGGCTTGTGTTCCACTGCCCTCGTCAGCTACCTCATCAGCCTTCACAATCACCTGGTGTACGCTGTGGAAAAACACACCGGAGAGGAGTCTGGGTAAGACGTGACTCAAGAGATTCTGAAGGACTGGACTCTTTATAGGATGTTCATTCAATGAAACCTCTGCTCTGGCCATTGAAAGTAGACACATCAGGTCCTCTGTCCGGTCTCTTTCAGTTACACGGTCAGCCCGGGCGACCTGACGGAGCTGCACGTGATCCGTTACGAGTACGAGCGAGATCTGCTGCCTCTGGTGCTGGCCAACTGTCAGTACAGCATGGAGCGCGGTCAGGAAACACTGCTGGAGTGCGATCTTCCCAAGATTCAGCAGCAGATTCTCACCCGCTTCCTACAGGGCAAACCGCACATCACCATCAATGTATGTCACAGCTGTTGTTAGGCCTTCTTCACACTGCACCAGAAATCTCTAGTTGTTCGTTCATCATCATTTTCCTTTCAGGGGATTCCTACACTGGTGAACAGACAGGACAGAAATTATGAAATCATATTAAAAGATGTGAAGAGCAAAGTTCAACAAGTAAGTCACACTTTGAGTTTCAGCATAATATATGTTTCATATGGATCTTATACTCATTACATCGTTTACATGACATTGATGCATATAGCAGATGCTTTTATCCAAATTAGATTTTTATTTCATGTATCTGTATGTGTGTTCGTCGGGATTGAACCCACGACCTTTGCGTTGCAAGAGCAGTGACCACTGAGCCACAGGAACAGAAACCAAGTGCAGTAAATGAGATATAAAGTGTATTTACAGAATCTCACACACTCAAGCTCAGACTAGTATTTGTAGCATACCCTAAACAAAACCCTTCAAAAGTCATCGTTCAAGACATTGAACATGTGTTGTCTTTACCATGGACTACTTGATTCACTCAGAACCGATGATGCAGCCGCACTCCTAAGAGAAGGGAACAGATGTTTCAATCATAAAACAATGAGTTGAGATCTGCTCAATTTTACTCACCCCCTGCGGTTCCGACTCATGACCAGAGTCTTTTATTCGTTGCTGCCCCACAAATAATCCATGTTTTCCACACAAAATGATATTTATGATTTACGGAAAGCATACTGCTCTCTTCTGTACTAACACACACACAGAAACTTCCTTTTGACTTTATTCATCACATATCTGTAGCCCGCATGACAGGTGTGAATGTTTTTGAGGCAGATAGACGTTTAGCTTCACTGCTGTTGAGAAACAAAGAGACTCCTCCACGCTTGATCTGTCTTCAATAAGAGCTCCGTCAGTTGTCTCAGAACCAAACATCTTGAGATTCCTCACCTGTGGGTGATTGTGATCAGGTTGTGTATTAACCGAGGCTTCGTTGACCTCATTCAGGAGTGTCTGCAGCCTCTGACAGCCCATGATCTGGTGAAGGAGCTTCAGTCGTACAGTGACGTGTGTGAGGCGCTCTCTACAGTCCAGCTGGCTCTGGGTTTCCTCGCCATGACCGGAGGAGAGGCTCACATGCAGCTGGGCACCTACCTGAAGGACGTGCTGCAGATGACTGATCACATGGGGCCGCACGTCTATAAGGTGAATCATTTCTTCAGTGTTCGAGACGGTGTCATCACCGGACGTGCTTCTCTTTGGGGTACAAATAGAACAGAAGATGGAGAGATTTTCCTTGATGATTGTGACGCGAGATGATGAGAAAGATTCTAGAGCCGCACACAGATGAACTGACAATCCCAATTCTTCTCTTTCAAATAGACCTCACCATTCTCCTGCGCCTCACAATGACAAGCTTCAAATAATGTCCTTTACTAGAGGTGCCTGTGGGATGAAAATCTCTCTCTTTTCTCTTTTTAGGTCTTTGTTTGAAAATGATTTGTGGTCTCAATACATACAGAATATCAGGCTTATGCTATAGGTGCTATCTGAAGAAAGGGAATGCATGTGTGCATATGGGGCGACACTAGCTGGTTAACAAGGGTACAGCGCAAAGTGCAGCACAACATTGATGCACCAAAAAACAACCACACATTAATTTACAGAATTTGTTTAGAACAGAATATACCTTTATAATAAATACAAATAAAAACAAAATAAGTCACAATGTGTAAAATAAATGTCTGAAATGCAGGGGAACATATAGTCAAAACACAAGCCACAAATAGTCAAATGAATGAACATTTTCCTCAAACATCACGTAACAATGTTGTGCCACACAAACATCACCAGATCTCACCTCAAAACTATTTCAAAACTTCTTGATAATAGTGAATTATTATTCACAAAGGGGAATACAGCACATTCATTACAAATGAACTACAAATAAAGTGACTTTATTTAAACATGTAAAGGAGGAATGAAATAAAGCATCTCACCATTTAAACCATTTAAGTCTTGGCATGAAAACGTTATTAAAGATATAATTAATCTTCAGTTTAAGATAGACTTGTCGTTTAAATCCATTAGACGTGCTTTTGTGGTTTGGCCACATGAGAAAAACAATCATGAAGACAGTGTTTTTTAAATCATTGTTTCTCGTTACTTTCTCGAGCCAAACCGTATTTATTTAGCTCATAAACGATACACTTTGAGTTTAATTAAGCATTAACAGTATGTTTTGTGATGTTACAAAGCTTAGTTTAGTAAAGTTGGTGGTCTGGATGAATGTTGGATGTCCTCGCCTGAATTTGAGTTCCAGTCCACCCCTGGGTGACTGTAAAAGCTTATGTCAGACAGACCAGGCCCGGACTGTCCATCAGGAGAACCGGGACGCTTCCCGGTGGCCTGTCGACTGATTTGGCCTGCTGCGGCATTTTTTACAGACAAATGTCGATGTAGCATGTTATTGAAGCGCAAACAAACGTCGCTCGCACACAGATTTCTTTTGCTCTCGCTCAAAACTGGACGAGTGCTACTTATGACGGAAGTATAATGCTGTCATATCATAGCTACTTATGGCCAGGGCATCCAGGTGTGAGGAAAGCATCTTCCACGTGCGAGCGGAGAGCATCTCAGGGCGCGCGTCCAGTTCTGTGCCTGAGCAAAAGAAATCCGCTTGCGTGCGGAGAGGTTCGTGCACACACATCAATATTGACGTACTTTCGTGTTAAAATAACGCGCTTTTTCAATTGGTTTCTGGTTTCTCCCAACGTTTTTTTCTCCATCAATCAATAAGGGAGTTTTGGTTCCTCGCCACAGCAGGGCAGTGTTGGCTTGCTCACCGGGAGACTGCATCTATTAATTTATTTATTGGATATGATCTATTATAATGATCTTGCTTGTTCTATAAACACTATGGACTGTGCTGTGTGTTACCTCTGTGTTTTCTTATTTGCTCCTGTAAAGCTGCTTTGGAACAATGCACATTGTGAAAAGCGCTATATAAATAAACTTGAATTGAATTGCTTTTGACATTTGTCAGTAAAAGCACGCCATAAAAGACTGACATAAGGTTGGCTTGACGTTGGACATTCAATATTAGTGAATAAGGGGCCGTCAACAAAGTGACATTCACGTTTCCAACGTCAATAGCAGTTTAAGGGAAAGCAGTCACTAAGCAGTGCAGGAGAGATTACTGACAGCACTATTCAATTGTTTCTCTTCACACATACAATTAAAACATATAATGTGTTTTTGTTGTTTTATTATAAAACCTAAAAGATCAAGTGATTCTTTTGTTTAGATAGACTTACAGTATAAATCATATAAATGTGCTTTTGTGATTTGGCCACATGATAGAATTTGTTTTTTTGAACCTTTCTCAAGCCAAGCCGTATTTATTTTGCTCATAAACGATGCCAGTCAGTTTAATTAAGCATTGATGGCACGTTGTGAGTCTACATTTAAAAAATAGAATTGTGGTTTGTGGCCCTGAGACAGACTCATGTTAAACCACGTCACAATAACATGTCAGCTGTTACGTTATTCTCTTAACGCCTCGACACATGAGAGACATGTCACAGCCAAACTGGTGGAAAATAATGATGTGTAGTGCAGCCTTATGATTTGTTTGTGTGACACATCCCCATAGAGAAGAGCCTCCCATCATGTCAAATGCAGAAGGCTTTCTTAGGAAAAGTGGATAGTCAAGAGAGTTTAATGAAGGTTGACTTAAAAGTGTTCGGAGTGATAAATGTGTGTGTGTGTGCGCAGGCATTGAGCAGGTGCAGTCTGAAACACTGTGTGGCGCTGTGGCAGGTCATCAGCTCTCTTAAATCTGAGACAATGCTCCGTCTGAAGAGGGTAAGATACTCAACACGGCAAACACTTGATCCTCCCTTGTGCTTTGACTTTGACTTTTTTCATCTGCTTTGCAGGACCCATTTGAGGGAATCAGCAAAGAGTACAAACGTCCTCTTCAAGAAGAACACAAGAGAAGGCTCACTAGTTTTTTCACCAAGTCCAGCGCTGATGCCTTCCTGTTAGAGATGCATGAGTTTCTGCTTTTGGTCCTGAACAACCCCAAAGCCCCCGGACACATTCAGGCCAGACTGGGGGTGAGAAAAGAAACAGTGCTGCAAATGACACCTCTGGAGGGGGTCCGGGTTTGCCTCGGTTCATAATTTACATCAAACTTCTGAAATACAAGTGTATTGAGTTTTACCAGACCTCTCACGTGTTCTGAAAGCGCATGAAGGATCACTAACTGACTCCTGTAGTAATATGTAAGGGATGAACCACTGTGCATTGAAGGAGGATAAGAAACTCCCGACACAGAGCTGAGGCTCGCTGCTATTTCTGTGAGCACCGGCAGCTCTATGTCCGGTCTGTCAGAGTTATGGTTACATTACCTTATAGGCAGCGCATTTATTTCCAACAGTGATCAAGCTTACTGGAACCACCTGTGCGTTAAAGAAGGGATAATCCACGGCTAGCCGTGCATTAAAGGATTTTGACGTGGACGCCCATTCTTTAATGCACGGCTAGCCGTGGATTATCCTGCTTATTCTCTGGTCATTTGCCAAGTTAAAGCTGTTATTGATGTTTACAGTGTCATTTCTCTCCTGGGAAAAGCTTGGTCGCTGCAGGAAGAGGTGTTCATGTGGCCAGCAGGGGGTGCTCACCCCCTGTGTGGGGGTCCTTACGCCCCAGTTCTGTAAAAAAGCAGCGTCCCAGGAAAGAATCCCAGAAGAGCAGGGGTGTAACCCCGGCATCCTGGCCAAATTCCCCCCATTCGCCTCCGTCCATCATCACGGCCTCCTAATCATCCCCAGATGTACTAATTGGCTTCGTAACTCTGTGTCCTCTCCACTTATAAACTGGTGTGTGGTGGGCGTTCTGGCGCAATATGGATGCTGCACATTGGTGGTGGTTGAGGAGATTCCCCCCTTCTATGAAAAGCGCATTGAGTACCGCACTATATAAAAGAAATGAATTATTATTATAAACGCTTTTAGTGAGGTGGCTGGGTGGTTAGCACTGTTGTCTCACAGCAAGAAGTTCCCCAGTTAAAGCCGCGGCTGGAACAAGAGTTTGCATCTTTGTAACAGTTGGTGTGTGTGCACAACATTGATGCACCAAAAAACAACCACACATTAATTTACAGAATTTGTTTAGAACAGAATATACCTTTATAATAAATACAAATAAAAACAAAATAAATCACAATGTGTAAAATAAATGTCTGAAATGCAGGGGAACATATAGTCAAAACACAAGCCACAAATAGTCAAATGAATGAACATTTTCCTCAAACATCACGTAACAATGTTGTGCCACACAAACATCACCAGATCTCACCTCAAAACTATTTCAAAACTTCTTGATAATAGTGAATTATTATTCACAAAGGGGAATACAGCACATTCATTACAAATGAACTACAAATAAAGTGACTTTATTTACACATGTAAAGGAGGAATGAAATAAAGCATCTCACCATTTAAACCATTGAAGTCTTGGCATGAAAACGTTATTAAAGATATAATTAATCTTCAGTTTAAGATAGACTTGTCGTTTAAATAAGTTTGCATCTTTCCTCCCACAGTCCAAAGACATGCAGGTTAGCTGATTTGGACATGTTCAATTCTCCTTCCCCTTGTGTATAGATTGACTGGTTCTCACCATGGTTAGATAGCCTTAGATGCTGGAATGAAACTAAAAAAATACATAACTGGTTTTAATGCACACCTCCCAGCCAATCAGATTATATCAAATATAGTATACAGTATGAACTGATTATTATTCAATTTTCATGTAGTTTACAAAAAGACCCAGACCATAAAAAATGGTAATCATGACGTTTAAAAAGTACCATACTTCAACTACTATCATCAGAATAACCAAAATAGTTTGTCAGTGAACATGGGATAAATGAGCGAGACTTTGATGTTCAACAGAAAACTGCCGAGTAAAGTGTGTAATCCGTAATAACTGGCTGATTTCTGTCTCTCCTCCAGTCTGAAAGACACGGTTGTGTCCTACATGGAGCGTAAAGATGTGGACATTCCTCCTGAGGTGGACGAGTTCTTCCCTGAAGAGATCCTGCTCTCGCAATACACCAACACATGGGAGTTCTCTGTCCTTCTCAGACAAGAAAGAAACCAAAGATGAAGCGCTGCCGTTGTCTTACCGTATCGCTCGGATCAGGGAAAGCTTCGTTGTGATTTACAAATGCCATACTTCAGTGCCTTTCATGCAGCGCTACACACTGTGGTTCTGTATTCTTCCTTTATATTATGTCAAAGTCATTTCTAGATGATTAGCAAGTACATTACAATTTATTACAAAATACAAAACAATCATTAATGTTGCGTTTTTCTTCTTTAGAATACATATGAACGCTTGTAAGAAATCATTTCAAATACGCACTCCACATCATGAACCCAGAACTGGACGATCTTGTGTTGGTCTTAAGTTCTTTTTCCTTTTTTTTTCCTTTTCTGTGATAAAAACATTGTTTTATATACCAGCACGTATGCTGAAACAATGCTGTGTGCAAAATGTTTTGGAATAAAGTTGTGATCATAACATGTTTTGCTGTCTCGTTCCTCCCAGTGCCATGGTAGGGTTTTAGAAACGCCGTACTCTTTCCTTGTTTAGCCCAGAGACACCAAGAAACTCGGCCTTGTATCTATTGACCCACACAGCTAGTGTCTTTCAATCAGCAGGTCTTCATGGAGGAAAGCTCAGACCAGAGATCTTTCTGTGACGTGACAGAGCTCCCAGCCCCCCTTAAACCTGCTTTCAACCCCTGTTTTGATCCCCAAAAAAGGGAGCACACTGTTCCTGGAAGTTCTGCAATACTACAGTAGGTCGATGTGTGGAGTGGACGGAGCAAGCCCTGCTTCATCTCCGTGGTCCAAAAACTATTTAGTATATTGTGTCCAGATAGGGGACAATTCAGATATTAAACTGATGAAAGCAGATTTTTCTTTTTAAGTCTTTATTGGCCTGTTTTCCTAAAACACAGACAACATGTAAATTAATGTTTGAGCAACACGTATATAAAGAGCTATACATTTAAGAAGATGAAACATTTCTATTAAAAAACCTTCTGTGCCACAATGTGTTTTAAAGGGGCAGTGTTGGGTCATTCTAGTCAACTGAGTGACGTCAGTGGACCGTTCCAAGATGAAAGACACGTGTTTAGAATAATTCAAGTGAAGTACAAGGTTTAGTTGCAAGTTTGTTTTCAGATCTTGTTTGTTGGTTCATACTAAATACCTGGGGTCCGTTCTCCGTACCTCGCCAACTCAGTTAGCTGGATTTGATTGAATGCCGATTTCGCATGATCTTGGATTGTTCGTTCTTCAAGGCTCATCCTGGACTTGTTGTTTAGTTTAAACCCTCTTTGGAAGCAGGCTTATTTCATGTAAACAGGATTAGCAGTCAAGTTGGCTTCATTCATACAAAAGCAAAGTTGTTGCGCAAGGTACAAGGGCCAGTTTCAATAAGGAGGTTCAACTAAGACCGAGTTTAAATGTGAACTCTTTGTTTAAAACCGAGATGTGAAACTTTGAGTGTTTGGTTACAGAAGAGCTGATTTGAGTTAGATCTATCAACTCTGGGTAGTCTTACCCTGAGTTAAGCGCTTGCACCACAAATACGACAAGCCATGATCAATGGAGCTCCGATTTGACGATTCACCATGGCAGCGGCACCAGAAAAAGCAACATGGCGGCAGAAAGCGCTGGAGAGCGAGGGAACACTTTCCGCTCTTCATACAGTGGATTTGCTGATGTGCTTTAATGTGTAATGACTTAAGTTTCAATTGATAGAAAGATAAATGTAACCAATGAACAACCAAATGAATCAGTAAATGAATAAATGACACAACAGAAATAAATCTGAACCATTTAAAAAAGAATGATCTATCTCTCACTGGTCATGAGTACTGGTCATGAGTACTGGTCATGGTGTACGGGACACTTGTTAGTGTGTCAAACTCTCATGTCAAAGTCAGACTGATCATCGGTTGGAACCCTGATCGGAGCAGTTTTGGGTAGGAATGGCTGCACGTCGAAATGAATTGTTTATTACCTTTATCACTGCATTTGACTGTATTTCTTTATTCATTTCTTTATTCATGCACTTTATTAAGTCATTTCTAATCCTACATTGTGAGATGAATCTGCTCTGATGTAATACACGGCCATGATGGCTGATGTTATTGATGTAAGGATGGATGAGATATGTTTTGAAAAATGCACAGGAGAATGACGAAATTCCACTCGGGTACTAAATTGCTCTCCTGAAATCAAAGTACATCCCAATGAATGACTGCAGCCTGTTTCCTCTATAAAAGCACATATGACATTAGTCACTGAGATGATCAACACGTGTGTCATGAATGACTGTATTAGTGAATGAATGAATGAAGGAGTTACACCACTTGCGCTTTAAAAGGGGAGGAGATGGAAAGAAACTCTGAGTTTACCAAAGAAAACCTGCTCCTGACCAGGTTAGGTTCACAGAGTAAGTTACTATGGTTACCGAGTTTAAATGACCTCTCCTTTAGAAACGGGCTTGAGTCACCCGCTTTCTCGGGTTTGACATACCTCACATTCTGAAACTGAAAACCCAGAGTTTCCCTCATTTCAGGGTTAATATACTCCGAGTTTTCACTAAACCTGCTTTCTGAAACGGGCCCATGGATTAATAGAAAGAGCTTTGCCAATTTAACAACCCCATGTTTTGCTTTTAATACAATATTTATAGTAATATAATATATTTAGAACAATTTTTATCTACTGTGAAAAGTCTGGAATAAATAAATGAATGAATAAATAAAATATTGTTATTTTCTTGTGAAGGAGATATTTGCCATATCAATATGTCGGACCTTGATATTAAATATATATAAAAGCACAGACAGTGCATATGTACAGTATATATTAGAATCAGAAGAGCTTTATTGCCAAGTGTGCTTTTCCTTTGGTGTTGGAAGCTTCTAGTACAGACATTCAACACAATGACAATACAATATAATAAGATTTACAGTGTAAAAGATTCTAAAATATGCAAATATAAAATAAAAGACTATTGAACAGAAAATGGGGGATAATAACGTATAAGAGACACTGTACATGGTAGTATATAGTAGAATATACATATTAACAGATTGTATGTACACTTGTGTAGATGGATAATGTTGTAAGTAGAAGTAGTGTTGTATACATGTAGAAATACATGTAGATCAAATAAGGTATTATAGTGCACACTAGAGGAGTAGTGAGAGTGGAATATTGCTCTGTTCAGGAGGGAGATCGCCTGGTGAAGAAGCTGCTTCTGTGTCTGGAAGTCCTGGTGTTTGGTGCTATGAAGCGCCGGCCAGAGGGCAACGGTTCAAAAAGTGTGTGTGCGGGAGTGTGTTTTTAACTCTGCAATCGTACAGGTCCTGAAGTGTGTGCACCAATGATCTTCTCAGCACCGCCAACTGTCCGTATGATGCAGGGAATGTATTAAACACGCAGTCTGTCCTGCCATCGGTCTGAGGCCTCAGGTTATAATTCATATTAATTGCACCTACAGTATCACCAGCACTGAAGCAAAATGAGCTGAATCTGCACGAGTCAACAACCTTCAGTCACATTTATGATGAAGACACCCTTGCCTGTTACACCAGGACGGGATCATGAAATGACCTTTGGGCAACTGAGAGGAATGAAGGGTTTCAGTGCATGAAAATCTGAGTAATGAACCTGACACTACTCACGTCATCAGAGAAGAGAGGAGACCTGTGATGAAGAAGCAGCCTGACATGCTTAGGCCCACATGCATTTTAGTTTTAATCTCCATGAATAATAGGCAGGTATCAGTGTCATCTTTGACCTGCAATAAGAGATGTCTGGTCAGTAGAAATAGTTTCTAAATCTCCAATCTTTTTCTAACTGAATCTCCAGTTTTAATAATGCGTTCTTTATATTTTCAAAGTCAATGTATTGAAGTGTTTGCATATATTCAACCGTAAAAGACTTTTAAAAGTGTATACATAGATGTGCCTTGGGCCTTGGTGGAGAGAAATCAATAATTCACAATACATTACAAGCAATAAAATAGCACAACACAATCATATTTTCCCTGACTCTTTCCTCGGTGTTCTATGCAGTGAACCCTTATGGGTATGTTTTGAGGAGGAAGAACACCATCTCATTGCAATTAAATACTCAAAAAAAGAATTTATAAAAGTGAATTTACCAGTTATACAACTTCCGTTTACAACTCCTTTAAAATGTCATAAATATCTCTGAAAGTAATCTGTCTGTGCATTGTTTGAAGTGTTCCTGACATTTAAAAAAAGTTTTAAAGTTTGTCATAATTTTCAAGCAGTGGTAAAAAATATGGACATAACTACGTCTTTTGATGTAACAACTAGCCAATAGCAGCGCTGCTGATCACTGGTTCTTCTATCGATATATGCTGCCTTTCCAAACAGTGCGTGAGCGTGCAATGATCCCTGAGAATTGAATCCAGATATAATAATCATCAACAAACGGTGCGTTCCAGATCATGAGTAGCGGGAATAGGTCATCTCGGATGTTTCCTTTGATCTTGGATGTAGTAAGCGAGGTACCTAGAACAGGCCCCCGGGGCCGGCTGCAATAATTTATCACACTTTTTTGTTTAGTTTAGTTCAGCACAAACTTAGGCCTTTTCTAAAAGGTGGGTTATAAGTGTTGCTTTTAAACAGAGATTCCTTACAGATTATCCTGATAGAAAGGTTAACTATTCCACAGTTTGGGCCAAAAGCCCGGTCTCCCATTCTTTTCAACGAGATCTTGGAATCTTTATCAGTTTCTGATTTGAAGACCTTAAAAATCTAGCAAATATGTTGACAGTCACAAGCTCAGATAAATAAGAAGGGGCCAGCCCATTTAAGACCTTGTAGGCTGAGTAGGCAAACTTGTACAGAAACCTTTTTTGTCAAGCTGGTTGGAAGTCTCTTGACATCCTGATGGCAATCAATAAGTAAAGCGAAACATTGTTATTTTTATAATTATATATCTTCCGTGAAAGGCGTAGGGTCAAAAAACGTTGGACCAATTACTGCCCTCGGTTCGAGGGCAATGATACGTCATGTGTCCATTTTCAGTCAGGTTATTTTGCATCCCACTGCGCACCCAGTTTATGCAGACATCATACATCATCAGCGCGCTCATGTGCGATGTGCAGGCAGCGGGACAATGGCGGACAGAGAGCAGGTACCTGGAGATGTTCGTTATTGTAGTCATGTAATTCACTTTGTACTGTAATGTTTTCTCACCTGTGAATGTGACATGACTTCACAGGAACCGATCCAGCAGCCTCTGGTCTGTGCGTGCGCTCATGTGTTTTGGAGGAGGCGTGGCTTTGGATGGTGATTCGCGAGAGGGAGGGATGGTATGATCATTTTCCAAATGATCTACTCAGCCTTTAAAGGTCCAGTCAGTGAAATCTAGTGGCAAGGTTGCGAATTGCAACCAACCATTCACTCCACCTCTCCAGTTCGAAACACTGAGACGGCGGACAGAACATGAGGAATTACACGCAAGGGGACCCGTGGTGCATGTAGATAGAAACAGCTCATTCTAAGGAAATAAAAACATGACGCTTCACTGTGTGAGCTCTTTATACACCTCTGAAGGCTTAGTTATGTTTATTATATTGCATTTCTATCAATAGATCATCCCAAAAATTACACACTGAACCTTTAAAACAAAAAGTTCAATCTTGAATAATTTTCTAAAAACATACTGTCAACCAATGCAGAAAGAGTGAGAGGGGGGACATATGCTTATATTTGCATGTACCAGTAAGAAGTCTGGATGCTGCATTTTGGACTACATGCAAACGGTTCATATAGGATGGACTTATATCTAGATTGAAAATAGAATTGCCCATTAGGATATTTCCCATGCCTTATGCATGACAGGTGGAAGCAGTCAACAATATGAATAGAGGAAAAGAGTTCGTAGGGTAGGCATCCTCTGTGTTTGGGGGATAAATGAGTAAAGAAATATATAGCATATTTACCTTTCCTTGAATCCTCCAGATTAGTGGCTGTAGTCTCAACAACACTTGCTTAGATGTAAGCTCGGTGGCATCATAACTCAACGCAACCATATGCGATTACCCGTTGGCTAAGGCTGTTCTGGCCCCACTGGCTCCGTTATTGCATGCTCAGTATGCAGAAACATTAAAATACACAACACCATTTTATTTCATGGCTGCTTCTCTCAGCGACAGTGGCAAGTTCTTTGACTACCATTCGTTGGGCCTGTCCTCTGATCCCCACTTTCTTAAGCAGCCTTGTAGTGGAATTGGAAACAAAGCCCCTGCAGCCCACTTCCATCGGGAACACTTTCGCTGTCCATCCCCGATCTTCAGCCTTCGCTGCCAAATTGACATACCTGAGATTCTTTCTTTCAAACGCCTCATTAATGGCCTCTTCCCAAGGTACAGTCAACTCAACTATGAGGACT
This sequence comes from Triplophysa siluroides, assembly GCA_006030095.1. NCBI lineage: Eukaryota > Metazoa > Chordata > Actinopteri > Cypriniformes > Nemacheilidae > Triplophysa > Triplophysa siluroides. The sequence continues at coordinate 1,594,214 of VCII01000221.1, read as the reverse complement.
GTCCTACTGGAGCTGGACCACAGAACCATGTCCGGCCGCAGGTTGGTCGCTGCGATTTCCAAGGGGAAAGTCAATCTGTGGTTTAAATCAACTCGCATTTCCCAATCCCTGGCTATACTCAGCAGACCTGAATCTGGGGTTAAGGGCTTGGTCCGTGGTTTATGCCCCTCCCGTATAAAGGGTTGCCTTTTTAGCGAGTTAGTCTTGGCGTTTTGGGGGATGGCATTTGCTGCCACTTTCTTGGTCTCTACTGCTGCAGCCAAGCACTTTAGTACTTGATTGTGGCGCCATGTGTATCTCCCGCCCGGTGTCAAGTTCTTCTACAACCCACAAGAATATGTTTAAGGTTTGCTGGAGCTGCACATAGGTGGCAGGCTGGATCCTGTCCACACCAAACCATGCAGATTTGTTGGTGAGGGGAGCACATCATATGTAGCTCTTATGATAAAACTTAGCCTGTTTGATCCATACTCCACAGCTCACTCCAAGTGATTTTAAGCCGTTCAATGCCTTCCCACCTCATCCAATGGCCTTGCTGGGCTTGAGAGACCGCTCTGGCGCATCTACTTTTTTCCTCTTGACGCCGAACCTCCTCCACTACCAGGTGACGCTGTTCCTTTGGTGTCGCTTTTTGCCATGTGGGTGTGGTTGATGCCAAACCAAGTCCCTCTCTGCCATGTTGCAGTTGTCCCACGATGTCCTTATGTCTGAGGGCTGCCTTTGCATCTCCTACCGCTGTTGTTGGCTTCCATTTCCTCCCTGTCGCTACTGTTAGAGCAGCATCTCTTACACAGGATTCTTTGAGCGTCATCTCCAACCTTGTTTTGGTCTATACATATTCCTCCACAAGGCTTGAAATGGGAAGAGAGAGAGCTCCATTCCCGTACAGCCCTATGTTGCTAATGCATCATGGTAGCCCAAGCCATTTCCTCACTTGTGTACTCACCAATCTCTCCAGGTTCTTGGCGTGTGACACTGTGAGTTCATACATTGAAATTGGCCACATCAGGCGTGGCAACAAGACAAATTTGGAAGCACCAGAGTTTTAGCTTCCCAGGAAGAGCTGTATTATTGATTTTATTGAGTCCACTGGCTCTCTTTCCTGAGTTGCTCCACCTGTTCGCCGTCTTTAAGGTCTGCGTTGTACCAACGTCCAAGGCTTTTGATGGGCTTTTCCGAGACCGTTGGTATGGGCTCACCCTTTATCCAGAACCTGTTGTTGGTAAGCCAGCCCTTGACAATAGAAATGCTGCTGGATTTTCTGGGTTTGACCTCCATTTGTGCCCAACTAATGTTCTCCTACAGTTTATTCAGCAGCCGCTTTGTACATGCGTTGGTTGTTGTGATGGTTGTCATGTCATCCATGTATGCCCATTTTTCAAACGCTCTCCTCCAACCACTCAACGTGGTGCCTGTTTTATTATTTCCATTGCCATTGCGAAAGTCAGTGGTGAAATTGTGCAACCTGCCATTATGCCAACCTCCAGTTGTTGCCAATTGGAGATCCTGAAAATATGCCTTAATCAGCTTTGTTATCTGCTCTGGAACATGAAAGAAGTTCTGAAAGAATGAATTCCTCTCTTGAACTCAGCAGAAGTTAAAAAGTTTTTAACTTTGACCAGTAGTCTCAGCTGGAAAAAAACAATTTGACTACTACCTGCTTATAAAATAACAGGGCAGAGTCAAAGACAACACCAAGGTTTTTATTAGATGGCTCTCCATAAGTGGCCCAACACTTGACTTAAGCTGATGGTCCACACATAATTTCCTTACCGTGAGTTCAGACCGCCACCAGCGAGAGCGTCAAACTGGCCGAGAAGTCATTCATTTTCAATGTGAGCTGGCGAGGAGCAGAGGTGCAGTGCATCTTGGATGGTGTGGGCGTTGAGGTTAAAGTCAAGTTAACTTTATGGTAATGAGATATGACACGGCTCGGCTATTTATCACAAGATAAAACCGCAGGTTGATCCGAACTGGCTGAGTGTTGCATGATTACAAGGTCATCTGCCAGCCCATGCTGTATCCATCCGCCTCAACCACAGCCATTGGCTTCTTCTTTCCACGGCACTGGCCAGTTCTTGATTATCCTCCACTGGAATGGTCCTCTGAACCCCACTTCCTTTGACAATTAGCTCATCCAGATTAGTGGCTGTAGCCTCAACAACACTTGCTTAGATGGTAGCTCGGTGGCATCATTACTTAACGCAACCATACGCGCTTAGCCGCGTAAGTCCTCGACAAGTCCTCCGCTTGACTGGATTCCAGAGAACGCAGTCATGGAAACTTTGGTTCTGACCATATTAGTTCCCAAGCAAAATGGAGGAGAGGTTAAACATTGCTTTGACGGGTTTCCCAATAATTTATGTTCCTTTTACCATAAAAACAAAAGCCACACCACATAAATGGCTTTTCTTAGTTTATTTTGTTACCAAACATGTAACTATAATTGTTAAGGAATTTCAATATTAATTTCTTACTTTCACATTTAAAATATTTCTTGAGGATAACTTATTGCCCACTTGTGGTCAGTCTGCACAAGATCAACATGTTTGTTTGCTTTGCGGCCCCTTTTAAAATGTTTATTAAAGCTGATAGAACAAGCAAATGCAGAAACGTTGTTTGGAAACCATGTGGCACTCTTCCACAGGCAGGGGATGGGCGGGGCTGTGTGTACCGAGCCCAACACACAACTTACAGAGTGTGCTTGTAGCCGCTATGAGTCTGCTCAGGTAGCAGCAGCAGTAGAATTCCACAGAGTTCCAGTTAAGAGTTTTTTATACCAATTAAATAATTTTAGAGACATTATTTTAAGGTTGAAAACTACACAGTGTTGCTTTAAGTAGGATATGAACCATTCCAGTGCATGGCCTTTAATACCCACACAATGCTCAAGACTAGACATAAGGATATCCAGGGGCCTCATTTATAAAATGTTGGATGGAAACTGTCCGAAATCAGATTTTACGATCCTTTCTCAAAGTGCGTAACACTACGTGTGATTCATAGAATGAAAAAATCGATCTCACGAACCTTCTCTGGATCGGTACCACTTTTGTGGAACGATCTGCCCGCGGCAACAAGATCTGCAGATTCTGTAGTCATCTTTAAGAATCGTCTGAAAACACATCTCTTCCGTCAACACCTTAACAATTAGTCCTGACTTCTATCTCTTTTCTACTCTTTCCTACAAAAAAAAATAAAAAAAATAACTTGGCACTGTATACTGTGGTAGGCTTTATGAAGCCAGTTTTATTGATTGCACTTTTGCTTTTTGTTGTACTTGCGTTGTCCGAATTGCTTCAATCCTTCTGTAAGTGGCTTTGGATAAAAGCGTCTGCCAAATGACTAAATGTAAATGTCAAAGACCGTTTATATAAATGTTGCCGTGTATTTTTGCGTACACACACTTTACGATTAAATCTGTGCGTACGCACGTTTTATATATGAGGGCCCTTGGCTCACCAGTGCGACCATTTCAGTCGCAGATATTAAAACACTACTACTCCTAAATGGGGACACATTTCTGCACGAGTGCCCTCGTAATGGTTTATCCGTTTCACAGGTTGCCTAAACGTGTCAGAAACCAACGTATGTTAGGCTAGAGCGTCGATCTTTATTTTGTTCACATTATTCCAAGTCACTTTCACATCCTGAATATATACTTCAAATGCATATCGCAGACCGCTTTTGGTTGAAAGTACACATGATTTTGTCCCAGAAATGATTATTTCACAATAAATATTCTTGAGCGCAGTCGGAGCGCTGAGGTCGGACGTAACAAAAGGGGGCGGGCTTTGCGAAGGGTCCAGTGAACAGGTGTCTAGTGGCCAGTGAGTGTTATTCCATGTAACAGTGTTTTGAATACTAAAGTGTTAATATTAGTGCTATTAACTTTGATGATGATGATGTTTATTAAAAGCATCTGTAGACGTTTTCGCACACGTTCTCTTTCACCTCAACATCAATAAAGATGCAAACTTACCAATCTGTGTTCACACATCACAAATAATACACCAATATCTGAACCAAAAATGTTTAATAGATACAAAGGAAAGTGTGTGTTACAACAGTTCAGAGCTTCTTGAACACAATCTCATAAATAAACCAATTGAGTGAAATGGGGAGAGACGTGCGATTGGTCAGAGACGTGTGATTGGTCAGACTTAGATGATGAAGAGATCTCTTTACGCTGCTGGACCATGTTAACCTTTGAGTGACGACATCCCGGCTCTCATGATCTCATCCACCAGAAGAATGTTACTGGCGATGACAGTGCTGTGTGAAGCAGAAAGAAACAGACAAACATGAGACGGCTGATGTATAGAGATGAGAATGTACTCGCTCTGATGTGCCTGATGATGACTGTGTGATGGTCATCATCTCTATTGAAATGCACAGAGAGAGAGGATGATGTGGCATGGTGTCTGGCTGTGTGCACTATAGACAGAGTACAACAGAATTCAGCCATGCTGTTGACGCCGAGCGCTCGCGTCACACTCACCACGAGTGAAGCAGCTGTTTCTTCACGCTGTAGTTGTCCCACACACCTGCTTCTGCTGCCACCATCGGTTCTCCTGGAAACAAGGAAAAACGTCAACACACAAACACATAGTACAGGTACACACAAATGAAAACTCCTGACCAGAGCCGAACACACTTTCCATTTTGTTAAAAATATTTTTGCTTATTTTGTCTTGCCTTTCAAAAGACAATTATTACTACAATATAACAAATAAAGGAGGTTAATATTTTGCTTAGGTTTGTTTGGTTAATTTACTTCTAATACCAACAATCTTTTTGAATAATCTATATTAGGCCTAAAACTGACTGCTGAAAGAATGTCACGTACTCTGAACACCTACAACAACATCAAAATCATTCAAATGAGGTTCACGCAACAATAAGATCTAGAACCCTCAACAAAGACAAATATATTTGCTCTATTAATGTACTAGCTGAGACGATACGCTTGTCTCCAGATTCAATACTATCCTGATACCGGTGTGCAGATTCATTATGTATTGCGGACAGGGACAATTGGCCGTGCATTAAAATCCAAGAACCACCTGGCACAAATGCAAGGCTAGCTGTGGATTATCCCGCTAATAACATGGTCATTTGCCAAGTTAAAGCTGTCATTGATGTTTACAGAGTCACTTTTGATCAGACAGGCGAAAATGATTTTGTAAAGTTATTTTCATCAGTTAATTTTAAATGTTTGAAGCTACCCGGGCATTAAGCGATTTTAATGCACACCTTCCAGCCAATCAGAATCCAGTATTCAAACAGATCATGGTTTAAAAACTATACCGCAGTTAATTCTCTCCACCACCTCTTGAGTAAAATAATTACATATAAAAACTATTGATTCTAAAATCGTTTAAAAAGAATCACGCAAGTTAGGTGAACAAAATTAACTAACTATTATTAAAGCACAAAGAAATGAGAACTGTTGGATTATTAGAGGGTACTGCAAGATGATTTAAGGAAATAAAACATTTCAGTTCATGTCCGTCCTCTAAACGCTGCGCTTGTGGATGTAAAGCACACACATGGACCGGTTGCTCAGGGAACTGTGAATGACATCACTGTTGCTGCGTCCCAATTCACATTCTAACCCACCCTAAATAGTTTTCGAAAATAGAATCAGTATGTCCCAAATCCTAATATGCTGCAAAGAGTATTCCAGCAAATATTCCCGGGTGACATTAAATATGCAAAATGCAGAATGATGCAGACTTTAACGGCTGATATTCCCCACCACTCCACTCTATTAATAAATAACTGATGCGTCACTAAATCAATAAATATAATATGGAGTTAACATTACATATGAAACTATGAATTAACAAATACTACAAGGGAAAGAAGAGCTGGATGTTGATGTGAGTGACAGTTAATGGCCACAATGTTGTCTAGGCAACAACAGCCACTTCTGCTTCCTGTAAGTCTGTCCCAGTGGGTGCAGAACTTTGCTTCAAACTGAAATGTATATACCTTTAGTGCATTGTGTAAGTAGGAGAATTAGGACTCAGCATATGTGATGTGAAAGTATGTCAGGAGGGGCGGGGCTATTGTCAGACCACCCACTGCCATCTAAAGTACACCAGTTACTGATCGCTACCGCTTTTGTTGCCATCTCTTTAAAATGCTTTAACACAGACGACATGTTGCTGCACAGCATAGGTTTATTTTACTCTTTGCTCTAATAGCTGAACTACAAGAACATTTTCCCTCGCACTGGCAGCACAATTCCCAGAGAACACACAGAACGATATCACACGTGTGTGTGTGCGCGTTACATGCCTGTGCCCAGATCCACTCCCACCAGATGTCCAGACTCTTTAAATTCACTCTGCAGCTTCACAAGGGTCTCCTGTGGGTCATAGCCTGAATTCTGAGCCAGAACCTTTAAAAAAAAAACACCACCACATAAGACGCAATCTTCACTTCTACATCACAGGTGTGAGATGGCATGATGTTACCTTAGGGATGATCAGAAGGGCGTCAGCAAACGCCTGCACTCCCAGCTGAGCTCGACCTTTCACCTTGGGCTTGTGTTTGATCAGAGCGTCTGCCACGGCCACCTCAAACGCACCGGCTCCGGCCACCACCGAACCTTCACAGAGAGAGAGAGAGATGAGTCCACCCTAACCTCTAGTGATGGACACATCACAGCTCTCTCTTCCGCACATACCATCTTCAATGGCGTTTTTCACCGCTCGGAGTCCGTCTCTGACAGCGTCTTTGATCTGCATCAGCGTGTGTTTGTTGGGTCCTTTAATCAGCAGCGTCACAGAGCGAGGGTTATCGCACTCCTCGATGAAGGTGTATTTCTCCTCAGCCTAACACAGAGACAAACATGAGCCGTGTGCCGTGATCTGACACATTGACACACAGCGAGAGAGAAACACAGCTCCTCACCAGCGTGTGCTCGTACACGAGTCCAGCATGACCCAGACACTCAGCCGTCAGATCATCCAAAGAGTTCATAGCGATACCGCCACACGCCAGAGTCAACCTAACACGAAAACATCAAGTGTTAGAACCCTTGACTGAGGTCACGAGTCGGGAGGGCAGACGCCATATCAGTACAAATCATGTGTGGCATCTCTCATGCAGAAGTGATGGCAATGGTTCGATACCATCGTGACATGTGAGGAGTGATGCTGATGATGTGGCATGGTGTCTGACTGTCTTTCCCACTGACAGAGTAACACAGAATTCAGCCATGCTAGCAGAGAAGATTCTAGAGGCCTCACCTCTCCATGTTCCTCCTCTTGGCCCGGCGCAGTGCCACGATGCCTTCTTTAGCCAGCGCGTCCAGAGAGAACGGATCGGTACCCTGAGAACACATTCAGCGACACCAGTGACTACTGCATTCCCCGCACAACGTTTAACGCTTCAAGTTACTCGTGGTTGAGTTTATTTCACGGCTTTAGGGGTGTGGTTTCCATACACTTCAGTATGTGCTGTTGAAGGAAAACCGACTACTGACAAATAATCACACTACAGATAACAGCACCAGTAAACCACCCGAGCACATCTTCAGTGAATCATTACAGAAGCTTTTGAGTCATGAGCAGTGAGTGACATCTCAATATTAGCGCCCTGTCTGAACCGTGTGCGCTTCACATATTCTGCATCCTCTTGTGTTTTCACGTGTAAATGAACAAGGCAGCGATGAGTTTAGTTTAAACAGACGCGAGCCGTTCAGAGTGATGAATGACTGGTCATTTACAGCAATCCTACTGAAAGTTGTCTACATGGTTTTGTTTAAGGTATTGGGTAGCTTAAATGTGTATCCATAGACAAACATACACGAGCCAAACTCTGTTTTAAACCTTATTATCAACCATATTATAGTCATGGCCAAAAGTATTGGCAGTGCTGTGTTTTGAAAAGTTTCTGCTGAAGCTGTTGTGTTGTCGCTTCATTATGCAGAGTGATCCGATGCATTTAAATCATCGACCCCAGAGGTCAATCCCATATAGAGAACCTGCGCTCAATCCTCAAAAGGTGAGTGGACAAGCCCAAGCATCGTCTCCGAGCACTAAAGGAAATTCGGTAGAAAGTTCGGCATCAGTCAGGATTTGGCCCAGAAGCTAATGTCCAGCGTGCCAGAGACAATCACAGAGGTTATGAAAAACAAGACCCAACACTTTAAATATTGACTCTTTGGATCCATGATATGTTTGCCAATAAAAGCCTTTAGAACTTAAGACTCTTGGCCACGACTGAATATGTGTCATCAGATTTAAGATGAACTGGAAGCGGAAAGTGTCTCACAATCCTCATCCCCAGATGTGAATATTATAAATACACTGGACTCATTTCATTTTTTCATTGGTGTCCGTCTCATTCTTTAACTCACACAGCCAGATCTGAGCCCTTTAAACTTGTTATGATCATTCTTATCAATGAAGTAACAAGCCTCAAGACTTTTCTGTTCTTTCCAAACATATCAGTATATCTGCTCTAAAGCACGTCAGTGTCTACATTTCATCTTAAACAATGAGAGTTTTTTTTGCGTTTGCTCAGTGCCACAGCAGGATCTTCAGTCTTTAGAGTCGTGTCTGAGAACCGCTGACTAGAACACCTCACAATGGAGCCCTAGATGTTCCCCTTTCACATGTCCGTCACACACCGACTCGTCAACAAAGAACTTTATACACCTCATCCTTCAGCGTGTGACGCTGCTGAGAGTTTGAATAATCGCTTACCTTCTGGTTAATGAGCACAAATCCCTTCTTGCTATCTGCACAAACTTTATTCTTCAGCTCGATGATCTTCATCACACGATCTTCAATGAACTTCCTCTCCGCCTTCACCAGTTTATCTCTCTCATCGGCGCTCTTGTAGAAGAATCCAGAGTTCACCTCTCTATGAGATGACAGGAATATTTCAGCTCTCCGAACATCAGACAAATGTGCAGCCAAGTGAACGGAAGCTTACGTTTTCTCATATTCTAGAGACACGTTGCATGTGAGAATGTAAGCGTCCTCCACCCTCTTCTTCATGTCAGGATGTCTAGCTCCATGATCCAACACCAGACCTCTGATCAGCCTGAAAAACACACATCACATCACACCTCTGATCAACCTTCTGCGTTTGTTGAATATCTAGACAATGAGAAGCTGACACAAACTATTAACCCAGCTCACACCTTGTCAAAGACCACTAATGAGGACGAACTCAAAACAAATGATGAGCAATAGCACAAATCCTCATGTCAAAGCAAACATACAAATGAAATGATCTGTGTATTTCAGGTTGGTCAAACAGTAGTTGCAAATGTTTTGAAAATAATGATCTGTACTGTTTGACTTAAATATAGATTAAAGCCGCAGTATGTAGATTCAACTAACTAGACAATATTTATTTAAAACTTTTAAGGTGGGGCCAGTGAAAATGTTGGCAGGGCCAGGCAAAATTTGAATCACCTGCCCGACCGAAATCTTTAGCGTGAAGCTTTGGTTTAGCTCAAGCTTCTTTGCCAGAAGTATGCCACAACAATCTGCGACGACTACCACTGGTTCCTGGTCGACTATTTCGACCAGCTGCTCGGGAAGCTTTGGATCGATGCGTGTCTGTTTCCGAAACTCGTTCACGTCATGTGGGGACAGCCTCGAGCTCCAGGCCACCCCCAGCAACCTCTGGTGTTCATCATCACAATGTAGGTGTGAGGTCAACATACAAACCCTTCAGCATCGGAACCCACAACCTCCTCCACCTCCTAGGCGTAGAGGGATCCAACGGCGTGGACATCAGTCTCGCACACGACTAGGGATGGGTACCAAGAACCGGTACATAATTGGGTGGATACCAGAGTATCGATAAGCTTCATGACAAACGATACTGTTATGGATACTTGTGTTGTTTTATCTCTGTGTATTCGGGTGTTAAATGGCGAATTAGAGGCTGCTGCCTGTCATTTTCCATCCCTGAATGATGTCCGAATGGCCAAAGTTTGCTCGGCGTGTGTGTGATATCTAGGGCTATATGATTTCAGCGATGCATTTGTAATCTGCGTGTTCATGAGTGAAACGGTTACGTTTGTTGAGCTTTCAGCGTCCGCGTCTTACAACAAGGAATCTTCTGTCAAAAACTCCTGCGGTAACCCGTCAAAATAAAAGTCCTTTATTTTAGAACAAGTTATTAAATTAGTAAATTGAAATAAATTTGCTAGTAAAAGTATACATTTTTTTTACATGTACTTAAAATCTTACTTGCTTAGAAAATAGTTCTTAAATTTATGTAGACCTAAAATCAGAAAGGAAAATGTCTACCAGCCAAATAACCATAGTGAAGTAAAGTAAATATGTTGAATTGCATTATGATGTACTCCTGTGCTCATGCTAAGTGCTGTAAGTGGTATGCTAAGGAACACACACATGTTTTGTTATGTGGCATTTTCTGTTTGCTCAGAAGCATTTGTAAACTGCAGTTCTAAAGCTCAGCTGTAGTAAAGGGACTTAAAATGGTTAACATCTTTTCACCTCATGTGTTTTTGCATCAAATTATATAGCGTAGTATCGATAACAGTATTGATAAGTACCGCCGTCGATAAAATCTTAACGATACCCATCCCTACACACGACACTCTGGACCCCAACACATCGCCCCACCTCTATTGAAAGGCGTTCACCGACAGTGGGCTGTCACCTGGAGATCGATAACAACAAACCAGTGGCTGCTGACTAAAGTTTCACTGTCGACCCCCCGTTCATATTGGCGTGAAGTTCGTGTTTCTGCGCGAGGGTGCCATAGAGTTAGTCGACCCTCAAGTTCACCCCAGGGGATTTTTTTCCACTTATTTTCTGGTCGCAAAGAAAGACGGCAGGTTCCAGCCGATCTTAGACTTAAGAATTTTTAACTGTTACCGTTCCGGATGTTGCGCACAGTGTATGTGTTACAGGCCGTTATGCCACAAGTTCAATTAGTGTCAATCGATTTAAAAGATGCCTATTTCCATGTTCCCATTGCTCAGAAGCACGGCCAGTTCCTTCGGTTTGCATTCGTGGGACAAATATCTCAATTCAGGGTTGTGCCGTTTGGCCTGGCGCTGGCACCGAGAGTGTTTTCACCTCAGCCAATCACATAACAGCCTCTAGTCTACTTTCCTGCATTCTGCTGAAGGTTTCAGGCTTTCCATTTAGTGTCTTTGGCTATGTGGATTTGACTCTTTGACAGGCGACTCTCAGACATGATCTGTGCTTACTATGGTGATTATCTCACGATTTACAAATAGCTGGAAACATTTGGGATATTGCAAGTACTCAACAAAACAAAATATAGAACACTAGACTAGTGGTTTTTGAATATTTTACTGTAATAATGTTACATACGCAGCCTTTAAACCTTTCTTATGCCTTTAATCCCAGCTGTTTAGGCACACGTAAAACATACTGGGTTCCTGTTTTACAAGGATATTTGTCAATATGGGCATTTAGGCATAATTTTGTGTGGATAAGTCTGTTTAAGAGTAAGTATTTTCGTAGCTATCTGGGTGTGCATACGAGTAACATCAGGAACAGCCCACGAGAACCAAATCTTCTTGAGAACATTTAAATAAGCAGGGCTTAAAAACGTGCAAATCATCATTTCTTTGAAAATGTTTGAGGAAGAATAATTCGATCAATCATAAGAGGCAAAAAGACTGTCACTCTCAATGGGGTAGAATGTGGCCGCCCGTCGTCTAAGCTGAGCGTAGCTGCACCTGGTCATAGTTTTAGATGGTGTAAATATTTATCACACGTCTAGACGTAGTTGGGTCCCAGGTTGGGCTACCACACAACTTTTCTACGTCCAGCTGGTGCAACTGGCCCCAGATGACCCAACATGCGGAAAGATGACACCGGCCCTTTCAAGGACTTCAGATGACGCCAGCTCCCGACTATAAAATGATTCAGAATTTTCGATTTTAATTGTTTCGAATCTGTTTGTGTTTTATATTGTGTCCGTGTGTAAAGCTGCTTTGCTATAGTGTTAACTGTGGAAAATCATCCGCGTTGTGTATTGATCATCATCATCATAATGTGATGTCACAGTAAAGAAAAACCACTGAAGAATCTCACTGTGTGTCACTGTCTGTTTTGTGTTTCATCTCCATGATTTCCACCATGTAGAGGTCGATGGGTTCATTGGGTCTCCTGATGGCAAGAACAGCATCCACTACAGCCTGAAAGCAAAACACAAACCAATGAATAGATAATCTTACAAAAAACTAAATCCTTATCCCCAATACATCTGCAACACACTTAATTGATGTGAAATGACGACAATTCTGAGATGTCCATCACCCAACAACAACACAAACACGTCACAGCAGTCATCAGCGTTTCTTCAGTCACGTCTGTGTTGTCCAACACACAAAGTGCAATATAACTGTATGAAATCAACCGTTTCAAAGTTCCTGTAGATCTAGGAACGATCGTGTGATTGTTCTGGTGCAGCTTCACGCCAGCACGGAGCACAGGATGAACTCAAAGCCATTTATGAACAACATCACCAGTTAAAGGAACTCTTTCACAGGCATAAAATAACAAATAAAAGACAAAAGCAAAGTTTTGTTGTTCATCCGGGTGAGGTTTAATGCTTCACCTCTGTCAGCAGATCGGCCAGCTCGGCATGCACTTTGGTTCTCAGTGATGTTCTGGCTACGTGGATGAGCGTCTCTCTGTCCATCTCTTTGGTGACCTTCACCTCCTCCAGCACCTCCAGAGCCTTGTCTTTAGCAGCCTCAAACCCCTCAGCGATGACCCTCGGGTGAAGACCCTTCACACCGCAAACAAACACCGGTCAGTTTCAAAGAGAAAAGTCATACAGCAGAGAAATCTGTGAAAAAGGGAAGTGCACATGAACCTCAGAGACGTAGAGGTCGGCCTGCTTGAGAAGCTCTCCGATGATGAGAACGTTAGATGTGGTGCCATCGCCCGTGATGTCGTCCTGGGCCGTGGCCACCTTAGCGATCAATGAAGCGGTGGGATGCTGGATTTGCTGCAACAGATCAATCACATGGCACACAGCCACAGCACGAGCTGTTATGACGCGGTCCAGTCATGTGACACACACACACTTCAGACAGCAGATGAATGAACGGACTAACATCTGATCACATCAGTGTGCGGAACGAAACCAAATGAAGCGCTCACCATCTCGTGCAGAAGAACATTGCCATCTTTAGTCAGTTTGATGTCTCCAGCACCCGAAACAAGCCTGCAAAACACACCCAGGGTTACTGTGAGCGACGTGTTTCAATAGCTGACGCGTTCACGTAACGTCACATTGATGCGTACTGCTATAACGAGCGGAAGCTACGCGCTAATGCTAACAGCCATGTGCGTTCTCTGCATTAACTGTGTGAAACACACGCCACTCTTTCATCCACCGCTTGCGCGCTAACGCTCAGCTTGAACATCCGTTTCTCGTGTAGACGTGTGTGTGGTGCTCGTGTAGCGCGTGTTCATGCGGGATTTTAACCGGTTAGCGGATTAGCTCGCGCTGAATCACGCGCGTGCGCGAACAAAGCGCCGTACCGCATCGCGTCAAACTCACATTTTCATGGTTCCTTTGGGTCCCAGATTACTCTTGAGCACGTCCTGTAGCCCGCGAGCCGCGCTGATGTTCACGGCCAGAGCCGCGTGAGCCCGCGCCACCTCCGCCTTCGGATTGAGAGCTTTCACCGCCGACATCCTTTCTGACAAACACCGAAGGAGTGACCGAACAACAGAGTGCGCGCACAAGACACCGCGAGCTTCCAGAAACCTCCAGCGCGCGAGCGCCCAGTCCCGCCCCCTGCCGCGCTCTCATAGGACAACCCACGCATGACGCGTGTCGATGCCGTCCATTTATTGGCTCGCTGGAGCGTCCGTCTTCATCCAGCTTCGACATTTGTCACTGCAATTCATATGCGTCATGGATGCTCAGTACTGTACAAAACTCGTTTACTGATGTTACATGTGAAATATTGTTAAAAGAGCAAATGAAAGCTATAAAATACTACATTTACGTGTTGCATTATCCATTAGTTCGAATGTTTTTGCTCAAGCATAGAACACAAATGAACAGAAATATTTTTTTATAATATAATGTGTGAGTTCACAGGTTTATTTTCTCATTCTTCCCTGAAATATCATCGACAGCATAAAGGCTTTATTATTGATATCAAAGAAATGATTAACGGTGGAGAGTTAATAATAGCTCAATAAATACAGTCATGTCTTGTTATACAGACAATATTGTCACAGCTAAAGGCACGAACGCAACATTCCTGAAGAATCTGCAAATTGATCTTTATAGAGAGAGAAAGTGCTAAAGTGCTATTCAAACCTTAAGAGATCATCACATGTAAGCCCAAACCAGACAAGATCGCCATTCGTTCAGTTAGTGTTTCATTGTGATCAATCATTTTCAAGTTATTCATGAAGACTAAATGGTAACTAAATGACAGTTAACATTGCCTAAATCAAAGATGTGACAGGTGAACAGACAAAAATGTCTCTAACAAACTGGAAAGAAGCCATCAGATATCTACAGTTTATTATCTGATGAAAGGCGTCATGTTTTTTTAATGGTTAAACAAAAGTCAACAACAGCCAATAAGAAACGCCATTGAAAAAGAATTGAAACTTATTTCAGAGGAGACGTCTTCAGTGGGATCATGATCCTCGACTCCATATGCTGAATCAGAGGAACTGCCAGACAAAGAAGAAAAAACAACTCATTGGTTTTGAAATCCAGAATCATTTGGGGTTCCTGTGGTTTGTGTTCTTTAATATCGCAGAGCTTTATTTGAGCATTGTTTACTGTTATTGTCTGTATAACTTTATTGGCTGACAATCTCCCTGCATTGTGTTCTCATCCGCTTCTGTCTGAACCCTAATGTGGTGGTCATATGTTGGCCTGTCAGGGGAAACTCCCCTGTGTTCTAATTGGTCAGCCGCACAAACAGAGATGCTGCATGTATTGTAGTGATGATGCAATATCATTAAATGTGTGTGTTGATGGACCCTGGAGTTTTGAACGAACATAACACCCAACACATGACACCTGGATAGCTAACAGTCTTCCTTTACTGATGTCACCTGCATCCCGAGGTTTATTATTGGGTGACTTCAAAATGTTTGTTTATATCTATTCTTAGTCAACATCAGTGAACAAAAACATCACCAAAACGTTAACAAAGTGCAGAACTTGTTCGTTTTTTATTGCAATTGACTTGTTTGTTTGTTTCACCGCTGATCACGAGCTCACCACAGATGTGCCTCACCTGTGTAATACACCATCTCGTCCCAGCCGTCATGCTTCCACGCTGCGTTTCTGGTTTCTTCTCGTGAATGAAGGTCTTTGTACGCTGAAGGAAAAACCCCGTCACATTAGAATAGATGCGTGTAAAATACAGAGTCATAAATAATGCTGCTGTCAAAACAGTCAAAGTGGTCCGTTCTCTCACCCCAGAGATGATGCACCATGTACAGACGACCGATCTGAGAGAAAAATCCACCGACAGCCTCCTGATTCTGCTGTCGAAACTCAATGGCTCGAGCCCTGCACAACACAACACAACACAACAACTACTGTATGCCACTGCATTTCTTCAACATTCTCCTTCTGAATTCTTTGTGTTTTGAACAAATCAATATTGTTTCAAGAAATGTGCAGATTCCTTCATATGAGGATTATTGAACCGCTTCAGACCGTACGGTGCAGCATTTTAAATGAAGTCAGGCAGAGCTAAATCAGCGGCCCAAAACATATTTAGACACGTTTTGCTATTGAAACCTTCAACACAACACAAGACTATAAACACAGAGCTGAACAATCCATTGAGTTAGCATTTCAGTCCATCAACTTAAAAATGTGATATTTTATGAATACAGAAAAATGTGTTCAAGTGTTCTAATGTCAATGTTACACTTTTGTTTCATCCCATATTTGGAAGGGTTAAATCTAATGAGCATTACCATCACTTCCTCACAATTCAGCAACTAAAGGTGAAGAGAAGAAGGAGGAATGTCTCACCAGTAGTTTCCCCACTCGATCATGGTTCCAGGCTGTGAGAAAAAGAAATAGATCAGCATGCATCATCACAGCTCAGGACACAGTCACTCATTCTCTAACACAAATGGTTATATAATAAAATATTCTGAGCGCATAAACACTTTTCACATGTAAAGCCGTTTGTGAGATAGACAGATGAAGGTACACACCCCGGAGCTGATAGGATCGGAGCTCATATATGTTGGGCCCGTCTCTGGGCACCGGCTCGTTCCAGAAACTGAACTCCAGCAGAAGTTGATTCCGGCGGGACAATAACATCTTGCCTCGCTTCTCTCTGTACTCCAAAAACTCCTGAACACAATTTATTGACAACGTTAGAAACATATAAAAAAGAGCACAAGTGTTCATTCAGATCAAATGTCTTTCTCAACCTCTGTTAAGACTTTTGCATTGCTCTACAGCCACTTAAGATTCTTTACTGTATTTTACTGACGTGTTGTCAAAATCTGTGGGGATACATCACATCATGTGGACTACACTTCTCGTCTGTTATGTCAGGGATAAAGTACAGGCAGCCGGTTGTTATGGCAGAAATAATCCCCGACAGTGTGATCAGGACGTGAAGCGGAGGGTCTTGTGTCACACTGAAGGGGCTTATTTGGCGATAACAGCCGGCTGCTTGTACATTATCCCGCTTATAACGCGGCTACTTGCCACATGAGAATAAACTGGACATGAAATGTGAATTTGAAATATTTTATTAGCTAATTTTTACCGAATGCAGACCTTCTGTGAGGAAAAGCCGTTAAGTTTAGGTTTTAAAGTAAGAAACGACGATCAAACTTCACAAACAGGCAATTTGGTTGAATCATTTGTAAATATAATGTTATTAAAAGACATATTTATAATTATTTTTTGTGTAATATTAACTGCCCTTCGGGTTACGGGGTGTTATTCGTTTTGAGCGGTTGTTATTTGAAAAGAACCCTTGGAATGTCACGGCCGGCCAATCAGAATCAAGCAATCAAATGAGACGTGTGATAAGCTTGGTGTACAGTAGGTATTTCTTCCACTTATACTCTTTTGTTTTTAACAAAACCTAGAGAGAATGTTTAAAAATGTAAAAGCAGCTTTAGCACGTGGTCTCTAGTCTAATGTTTATCAGATTAAACGACCATTGCAGTTTGTTTTAAAATACAGAAAAAAATGTGGATTTACCTCATCTTCAGATAGCAAATCACTTATATACAATCAATTGAAGCATTTGATATTGAGTCACAGCTGATGTAGACAAAAACTTTAAATAACATGGAAAATACTGCCTAGCTTACTTCTTCAGTTTAGAAGCACCGAATGTTCGGCCACTGAAAACGGGCGAACATATTCAGTGGCCGAAGATTCGGTGCATCCCTAACAAGGAGCGAGTGGATTTTGACTATTATAAGCAGTTTTTTACACAGTGTCATTTCAATTCTATTAAAATGAAATTAGAAATACAATGAAATTAAAAAAGAGCAGCAGCAGCAATGGGATAAGTCTCTGTTACTATGGCAGCAGAACAGAAAGTTGAATGTAGTCCAGACTAAAGCACTGAAACATTCACACATGCATGAACAACAACACACCTCATTCTTCTTGAGTTTATTCATCACATCAGTCAGGGCCGGATATCCTCCTCTGTATCTCCACAGATGAACTGACGGACACACACACACACACACACGTGTTGTCAATAGTTACATACACACACATGACATCATATTGTATGTGCAGTGTGGAAATAATGGTGATGATTGTTCAGGTCATTTACACTTAATTAAGTATCAGCGGGGGGCTAAATAATGACAGCTCACCCGCCTGATCCTGTTCTCCATACCATGTGTTCCAGGTACCCACCAGTTCACACGGGTAATTGGGATCAGCGTGAATAGATGGCAAAACCTCCTCGCTGTATGTACAAACACAAACACACAAATCTTTCATGAGCCAACCCATAAACACACCATACACAATACTGTACACCACGATAAATCCAATCCAATAAACATCCCCTTGATTTTAATCGAAGGCATTTTTATCTAAGGTCATTTCAAGAGTTTGGTTCCAATAATATAAATTTCAAAAATCATGTTTTTTTTTCATCATGTGTTTTATTGTGTTAGTTAGCTGTATTTTTGGAGTTATTATGGCTTAAATAAAAACAAACCAACTGCAGGATGATTCATCTTCAATTTCTGTCTGTTATCATCAAACACGGAGGATGAGTGGACATATATCTTATATAAGACATAAAGTCCTGAGTAAATAACAACATTTTCATGTATGCATGACTTAAAACAGACAAGAAGTTATTTGTGCAACATACATTCCAAAACAATATGTAGGTGATGCACTTAGACGTGAGTGAAGAGATTTGAGGATGAGCTGTGATGTGTGTGAGATCTTACCAGAGTTTGTTATAATCATCCAGACACTCGGGCTTGACGTTATGAACTGTAAAAGAGAAACATGAGAGAAACAGATAAATTCCCCTCACACTCAGAGATTCCTCCCGTCCAGTTACCATTCTGATGATCCATTCCACAGTTGAAGTAAAACATTTAGACATCAACCGGTCATTTAGCCGGCTTATTGACTTGTTTGTAAAAATATATATATTTATGAGCTCGGTTTTGTATACATGTACACATAGAACCATGTTTTCTCGGATTTATTACAATTTGTATTACCAAAGCTGAAGTACATCATGGTTCAACTGTAGTAACTATAATGAAACCGAGGTTAATTTGTGGTTGCAGTGCTTTGTAATGCATATATTATAGTTAATCTATGCTTAAATATCGTTCATTTTCATAAAGGCTTTTATTGAGATATCTCAGATCACACAACGCGTGTACTTTTCTGAAGATATGCACACAGGAATTGATAAGAGGAATTAAAATTTGAATCTCAAGTATCTGCTTGTTATTCCTTTAGTTTCCAAATCGGATTTTATTTTCGATTCCCAACCCTACTGACTGTATTGGGGCAACATATCATTTACACCTGGTGTTTAGAATTATAAATGTAAATGCTTGTTGGTTTATGAATGTCGGCGCTTCTGTGCTTGTGTCTAACTAGTCAACAGCGAGCAAGCACGTGACGTCACTGCGATCTACTAGAAGTATTCAGTGTTTGCCATTCATTACTTAAGACCACAGAAGACCGACAGTCTTATTTGTTCCACCATAGTATTAAAAAGAACGCTTTTTTTCTAATGTTGTTTTGCAACGTTACATCACTGTTACTGACTGATCCCGCTTACACCATGGTTATATGCCAAGTTAAGCTATTGGTGTCATTTTAGATCAAACAGGTGGAAATGAGGGTTATTTTGTCAGTTCATTTTAAATGTAATCAAACTGACTGGAGCTACCCGTGCGTTAAAGGCTTTTAATGCACACCCTCCAGCCAATCAGAATCCAGTATTCAAACAGACCATGGTATAAATGAACATAAACATATGTCTCTGACAACATAAAACATGTAAAGGACAATGTCGGGAAAGTCAACTTGCGTCTGGTTTTTAGTGCAGGTGAGTGAGTGAAAGCACATGAACACAAATGAACCTTCACATGAACTGTAATGCAGCACACACACACACACACACCACACACACACATACACTGAATTTTGTAGAGGTTGTTGTCTTCTTTTTTAGCGAGCAGGTGAGAGTGAGCATCTTTTCTAGGATCCACCTTTCGTACAAACAGAGATTTGATTGAAGACGCACTCCTAAAATGAGACAGTTCACAACAAATATATCAGAAATATTCCTGCTACACAAAGTATTCGACATGCTCTCCAGTATTCATGCGTGTTGTTGTCATGACCCTCTAAACTCTACAGCGGTGCAGTGACACGTGATCAAACAGTAAACATTCATGTTGACCTTCAGCACGAGTCAATAATCAGACACTGTCCGATCGCATCACACACTTCCGGTAAGAGTCACAGTAACTCATCTCAACTGCGTTCGCTGTACTCCGTATGCATGCAGAGACGCTGTTTTAAACGCGATATAAAGCTTCTGTTTGCATGTATGTGACAGAAATGAGTCAGCGCGCAGATAAACGTGCGTTTAAAACGTGATGATGATGATGAATGACTTCATCTGACCTGACAGAGAGCCGCGACTGCGGGTTCGACTGAAGCGTCGCGTGTCTCAGGCCGCTTCCCAGCGCGTGCAACACTCTCGCCGCCATGTTCGCTGCCATGAGCGCGCAATGCCTGTTCACGTGCCCGCCATCCCCTCAAGACGGTGGCCGAGAAGGGCATACCAAAACAAGTTGCAAAACCAATAACAAATCTGAAAAGAACATCTAAATTACAAACCTAAACAAACGCAATATCAAATCTATTGTGTACACACACACAAGGAATTTACAGGAGCAATACTAAACACACAGTATGTGCATAAATATACGAAGTATTGAAAAATGTACATTTTTATAAATTGTCGAAATGGAATAATATCTGGGGGTGTTGTCAAATATGTGTACTGTACTGTATATTACACATTTATATTTACAAAACCAAGATATTGCGCTTTAAAAAGTAGGACAGGTAGTGGTGGATGTGCCGACAGTTAAAGATGGAGATGGCCTGTGAAACGTTCTTCGCAGAGATCTGTGCGTCTGCCTCATGGTAGACATACATTTCTAGGTACTCATTTCTAGTAATTGTGCAGTTTATTTTCATATTGTAATTTAAGAAAGTTTAGAAATATCCTTTCTCTACCAAAATTTTGTCAATACCTTAACACAATAATATACACTGACCAAAATATAAACGCAACACATTTTTCATGAGCTGAACTCAAAGATCTAAGACTTCTACGTACGTACACAAAAGGCCTTTTCCCCTCAAATATTGTTCACAAATCTGACTACATCTGTGTTAGTGACACTTCTCCTTTGCCGAGATAATCCATCCACCTCACAGGTGTGGCGTATCAAGATGCTGATTAGACAGCAGATTATTGCACAGGTGTGCCTTAGGCTGGCCACAATAAAAGGCCATTCTAAAATGTGCAACTTTACTGTATTGGGGGGGGTCTGAAAACCAGTCAGTATCTGGTGTGACCACCATTTGCCTCACGTATTGCAGCACATCTCCTTCACATAGAGTTGATCAGGTTGTTGATTGTGACCTGTGAAATGTTGGTCCTCTCCTCTTCAATGGCTGTGCGAAGTTGCTTGATATTGGCAGGAACTGGATCACGCTGTCGTATACGCCGATCCACAGCAGAGCATGTGAGGGGAGCGGGGAGCGAGCAGGTCGCTGAGCGTGCGTAATATAGAGCGTGGAGCGGGTTTTTATCCAAAGGTTCCACTCCAATACCGCTCACACCACGAGTCTAGGGCATGCACAAATCCACCCAGAATTTGTTGTTGTGTTTGTTTAAAATAAATATATGTTCTATTTTGAATGATGTTGCTGTGAGTTCTTTATAGGATATAGGCTGCGGGGCGGACGCGTCGCGGAGAGGGTTTGCTGCATGTTAATTTTCCATTCCGCGCCTACACCGCGCTGGTGTAAACACAAGCATAGACTAGAATGACCGTGATCAGTTCCGGTAGCAGCGTCAGAGCCGTAACGTGCTGCAGATGCGTGCGGTGTAAACGAGGGGTAAGGCTTCGGTTGAAAACTGAAAATGTTTAACTTGAGCGAGTATGGAGCGATTTCATGAAATTGTAGGTTAGCGGGGAGCAGAATTGAGCGGTGGAGCGGGGGAGGCAAACAACCACGTGAGCGGGGAGCTCCGCTCACATGCTCTGATCCACAGTTAAGTCAGGCTCACAGAGTCAACTGAGTGGTTACTGACTCTGAGCATAAGTTACCTCTCTTTTATATACGGGCTTGAATTGCTCTCCTGTTTTTGCCAAGTGGATGATATCCTTAGCACCTCGCTAACTTAAGGTCTTTGCATATACAGTCCGAAATTTTCGTATGAGTTTTTTCGTATTTGGCTCTCGTTTGTATGGTGTCTCTGAATTGTTATAAAAGGCCACTCAAAATGCTTTCTACGGATGCGAAAATGCAGAAAATCTAACCCGGTCCGAATTTTTTTATGACGGATAAAAATATAGGAGGCAGTGTAGTGGCAGATGCAAGCACCTCACACACAATGGACTTGCTTACATAATTCACAACCGGTATTCACTCAGACAGAAGCCATACGGCCCCTTTAAGGAGGCGGAGCCTGGATTCTGTTCCTGTGGTGTTCTTGTGTTTTGGTTGACTTCTTTTCGATTAAACGGGCTGCGTTGGCAGTTGTTATCACACGGTGTTTCCTCGTGTTTCTTTTAGCACAAGTGCTACATTGGTGACCCCGAGTCAGAACAACTAACGCAACAAGCGCCTGTGTGGTTTGCCCAAGCCGAGGCTCAGTTCGCTTTACGAGAGATAACCACGGATGACAAGAGATACTACTATGTGGTTGCAGCTCTCAACGGTTCCACGGCCGCACGAGCGTTAAGCATCCTGGAAAATCCCCCAGAACGACACAAATACGCTGCACTAAAGACTTACCTGCTAAAGACTTTCAGTTTATCAGAGACCGACAGAGCACGTCGTTTGCTCTCGCTGCCGGGTCTCCGAGATTCCCGGCCGTCCGAGTTGATGGATCACATGCTAGCACTGCTCAGTGAGCATAAACCATGTTTCCTGTTTAAAGAGTTGTTCCTACAACAGTTGCCACAGAATGTTCGCACCTCTCTTGTGACTTGGTGACTGACTACAGAGAACTAGCACAGCTGGCGGACGAATATCACACAGCTTCGCGCAAATGACTCAGCAGCCGTATCTGTGTATCCCGTAACGAGAGCTGCAGCACGTTGTCCAGACGACGAACGGCCATCGTTTCCGGCAAGGGAGTCAGCCGATCAAGGATTTTGTTTCTTTCACGCCCGTTTTGGAGCAAAAGCCAAAAAGTGTCGTGCACCTTGCACGTTCAGTGAGAGTCGTGGCATGCCAACAGTCAGCAGCGTAGTGGCACATAATGCTGAATATCTCCTGTTCATCACAGACTCGCAATCCGGCCGACATTTCTTGTGTGACACGGGAGCACAAGTTAGCATGATTCCTGCGTCACCGGTGGACAGACGATCAGGCGAAACTGGCACACCACTCGTAGTGGCCAACCAAGGAAAAATTAAGACGTATGGGAAAGGCTAGTCCCGCTGTGTTTCAATGAATAACGTTTTACATGGGAGTTTGTTTTGGCAGAGATGAGCAGATTTTCTGTGTTCTTATGGACTGTTGGTCGATATTTCCCATTCATTGCAAAAACTCTTGAACGTGTTGTATGTAACCAGCTCTCATCCTATCTCACCCAGAACAACCTCCTGGACAGCAACCAGTCTGGTTTCAAGAGCGGTCATTCCACTGAGACAGCGCTGCTCTCTGTCATTGAAGCACTGAGACTGGAAAGAGCTACCTCCTTTGACACTGTCAACCATCACATCCTCCTGTCGACCCTCAAGGCTATGGGTGTCTCTGGAGTGGTCCTAGAATGGTTCAGGTCTTACCTCTCAGGTAGGTCATTTAGAGTATCGTGGGAGAGGTGAGGTCACCGAGTCCCAACATCTTGACACAGGGGTGCCTCAGGGCTCAGTGCTTGGTCCGTTGCTATTTTCTGTATACATGACATCCCTAGGCTCTGTCATTCGGAAACATGGCTTTTCCTATCACTGCTATGCGGATGATACACAACTCCACCTGTCTTTTCAGCCAGACGATCCGACAGTTTCTGCACGCATTTCAGCATGCCTAGCCGACATCTCGCTCCGGATGAAGGACCATCACCTGCAGCTGAACCTTGCAAAAACAGAACTGCTTGTAATCCCGGCCGACACAAAGACTCATCACAACTTCTCTATTCAACTGGGCTCATCAACCATCACACCCTCCAGAAAGGCCAGAAACCTGGGAGTGGTGATCGATGATCAGCTTAACTTCACAGATCAGGTTGCCAGCACCGCAAGGTCCTGTAGGTTCATCCTCTACAATATTCGAAAAATTAGACCCTTCCTATCAGAGCATGCTACGCAAGTCCTAGTCCAGGCTCTTGTTCTGTCTAGACTGGACTACTGCAATGCGCTAATGGCTGGACTCCCTGCTTGCACAACCAAACCTCTACAGATGATCCAGAATGCAGTGGCAAGAGTGGTCTTCAATGAACCGAAGAGAGCACACGTCACTCCTCTCTTCTTAAATTTACATTGGCTCCCTATTGCGGCTCGCATCAAATTCAAATCCCTCCTCCTGGCCTACAAGTCCACCACTGCTTTGGCTCCCCCTTTTCTTCTTTCGCTTATGCAGACGTATGTACCCACCAGATCTCTGCGCTCTGCAAACGAACGACGTCTTGTGGTGCCATCCCAAAAAGGTAAAAAATCGATCTCACGAACCTTCTCTGGATCGGTACCACTTTTGTGGAACGATCTGCCCGCGGCAACAAGATCTGCAGATTCTGTAACCATCTTTAAAGTACTCTTTTCTACTAAAAAAAAAAAAAACTCTAACCTTACTTAGCACTGTATACTGTGGTAGGCTTTATGAAGCCAGTTTTATTGATTGCACTTTTACTTTTTGTTGTACTTGCGTTGTCCGAATTGCTTCAATTGTTTACCCCATCTGTAAGTCGCTTTGGATAAAAGCGTCTGCCAAATGACTAAATGTAAATGTGATATTAAGAACTGTTGCTTAGTCACTGCGGAAGGTTTCAATGTGTTACTGTGGTGGAGTAGGCGGGGCGAGACCGTGGTTCGAGACCGGTGAGTAATTGTTAAAGAGCGCCAGCTGTGCGCGCAACCGGTCTCGAATCACGTAGGGGATCGGGAGCACATAAGAGAACGAGCGACCGGACCGTCACTGAGAGAGGACCGGGCCCGAACATGTTTGTATTTGTATTTATGTTTGTGTTGCCGGCAGTCGTCCGTGAGGGGCTGCCGGCTCTTTATTTATTTTGTAATTAAATGTTTAAACGTTTGCCGGTTCCCGCCTCCTTCCTTCCTTTTAATGAACCTTGCTACAGTTACCTTGTTCACAAAGCACTTTTGCAACAACCACCCTGTCTAGAGCGTTGACCGGGGAGTGCGAGTTTGCTCGAATACTCAGTGAATTTCCCAATCTCACTAAACCCACTTTCTCATCAGCCTCAGCCAGCCATGGGGTCGTACACCATATTTCGACGTCTGGACCTCCAGTGCATGCCCGAGCCCGACGTTTGCATCCTGAAAAGATGGCGGTGGCTCAGGCGGAGTTTGCTAACATGGAAAACCTGGGAATTGTGCGACGCTCCAACAGTCCTTGGGCCTCACCCCTACAAATAGTCCCCAAAACTGATGGTGGTTACCGCCCGTGTGGGGATTATCGTCGGCTCAATGATGTTACCACGCCTGACGATACCCTGTTCCTCACATTCAGGATTTTTCAGCCCACCTGGCAGGGGCATCCATCTTCTCCAAAGTGGATCTGGTGCGAGGATACCATCAGGTGCCAGTGTTCCATGAAGACATCCCCAAAACAGCTGTGATAACACCGTTTGGCCTCTTTGAGTTTTTACGGATGCCTTTTGGTCTCAAGAAAGCGGCCAAAACATTTCAGCGCATAATGGACTCAATTTGACGGGATTTGGACTTTATATTTGTGTACATAGATGACATCCTGATCGCCATCTCGTCCACACATGAACATCTCACTCATCTACGCTTGCTGTTCGCCGACTCAGTCAACACGGTTTGATAATTAACCCTGCCAAGTGTCATTTTGTCCTGAGGGCTATCGACTTTCTTGGTCACCGAGTCACAGACATGGGGGCCTTCCCTCTACAAAACAAAGTCGACGCCATCGAACAGTTCCCTGTGCCCCACACTATCAAAGAGCTGCAAGAGTTTCTGGGGATGGTGAATTTTTATCACCGTTTCATTCCTCGGGCTGCTGAGCTCATGCAACTTTTGTACAGGGCCGTCAAGGACACAGCAAAAATAAACCGATCACCTGGTCAGAGGAGATGACCAAGTCGTTTGTGGACACTAAGCGAGCTCTAACACAAGCAACCATGCTGTTTCATCCCATTCCTGGCACTCCTATCGCTATCTCCACCGATGCCTCAGACTGGGCTGTAGGCGCAGTACACGAACAGCTTATAGGAGGTGTTTGGCAACCCCTTGCATTTTTCAGCCGTCAGCTACGCCCCAATGAGCAAAAGTACAGCACATTTGACAGATAGTTGCTCGTCCTATACCTAGCTGTCAGACACTTTCGTTTCTTTCTGGAGGGTCGTGCATTTACAGCGTTTGTGGACCACAAGCCCTTTGTTCATGCGATGGCCAAAGTTTCAGAGCCTTGGTCGACCCGCCAGCAACATCACTTGGCTTTCGTTTCTGAGTTCACAACGGATATCCAGCACATTGACGGAAAAAGCAACGTTGTGGCAGATTGCCTTTCGAGAGCTACAGTGCAGGCAGTGCATTTGGGTATGGACTTTGTCCGTTTGGCTGTGGACCAACAGTCCGACCCCCAGGTACAGGCATACAGGATGGCTGACTCAAGTCTGAAAAGTTTTCGAAAAGGTCCACAGTTTGTCACACCCAGGGCGGAGAGCTTCGCAGAATCTGGTCTCATCAAATGTTCGGGACTGAGTCGCTGCTTGTGTGGCATGCCAGCGGGCTAAAGTACAAAGGCACGTCAAAGCACTCTTGGAGACATTTGAGGTACCAGAGCGTCGTTTCGAACATGTCAACATCGACCTGGTGGGTCCATTGCCGCCCTCCCAGGGGTTTACTCACCTTCTGGCCATGGTGGATCGGACTACCAGGTGGCCGGAGGCAGTTCCATTGACCTCAACAACAACGGACAATGTAGCACGGGCTTTCATTGACAATTGGGTTGCACGTTTCGGCACACCTGCAGACATGTCTTCGGACCGTGGCCCGCAGTTCATGTCAGAATTGTGGTCGGAGGTGGCCCGCATCCTCGGAGTGCAGCTCAATCGTACTACGGCATTCCACCCGCAGGCCAATGGCCTGTGTGAACGTTTTCACCGCTCTCTTAAGACTGCTTTGAGGGCCAGTCTAATGGACGACAGATGGGTCGAGCGATTGCCCTGGGTCCTTCTGGGTCTGCGGACCGCTCCCAAGGAAGAGCTGCAAACCTCTTCGGCAGAATTGGTGTATGGTCAGACACTGCGTGTCCCAGGCGACTTCATTCCATCCTGCACTAAACCCTGGAGCCTGTTTGCTGGACGGTCTACCCTTGTTGACAAGATTAAGGCTTTTCAGCCTGTGCCTACCTCGCAGCACGGCATGGGACAGTCATTGATACCCCGGGACCTGTCTACGGCTGATTTTGTGTTTATTTGCTTTGAAGCTCACCGACACTCCCTGCGTCCTCCTTTCCGATGGACCATTTCGCGTGCTGGTGTCTGGAGATAAGACTTTCCTGGTTGACATTCGAGGTCGTCCAGAACGAGTTACGGTTGACCGACTCAAACCAGCTCATGGAGCGTGAGGCTGCCCACTGGTTCCTGCTCGGGCACCTAAGCGGGGTCGCCCATCCACTCACAAGAGTACAGACTCCAGGGAGGCATCCCAGCCCACTCAAGCTGTGCCATCGGCCCCTGAGCCACATCTTTTCACACGTTCTGGCAGACAAGTTCGGTTCCCAAACAAGCTGATGTTGCCGGTGTTGGTGAATTCTGGGGGGACCTATGTAGTGGCAGAAGCAAGCACCTCACACACAATGGACTTGCTTACATAATTCACAACCGGTATTCACTCAGACAGAAGTAAAGAGGCGGCGCCTGGATTCTGTTCCTGTGGTGTTCTTGTGTTTTGGTTGACTTCTTTTGGATTAAACGGGCTGCGTTGGCAGTTGTTATCACACGCTGTTTCCTTGTGTTTCTTTTGTTAGCACAAGTGCTACAGCAGTGTGTAAATGTGATTGACACAACGTGAGGTGGTATTTATTTTTTAATGTGCGGAAATTTCGGACGCAAATTTCAGACTCAATGTGCAATGAGCTTTACCCTGCGTTCCATTTCGAAGGGCTCATCCTTATGCCTTAAGCCCTTCGATTGGATTACCCTCCGGAGTGAGAGCTTTGAAGGGTTAAAGGGTGTAGGTGACCAAACAACTGTTTCTTGAAGTGCCCTTCTGTGTCATCATCCCGCGCCCATACGGAGGCGGCGTCACCACGCAAAGAATATGTGCAAAGAATCATGGGAGCCCGAAGTGACCATCAGCTGTACCCTTCAAAATCCTTCATTCTGAAGGGCCCTTTGACAGTTATGAGCACTTAGGTTTGGAACAATCCTCCAGTATGGCGGCCATGATTGTTGTCACTCTGAAGGGCCCTTCGGAGGGTGATATATCCCAATTGGAATGCAGGGTCAGTGTTACAAAAAGGGGCAGGAAGGAGAACAGGAAGCGAATCCATATGTCACTTTAGGCGTTATATTTAAGTCCATAGAGTAACGAAAGGTCCAGGAGTAACATAAAATCCAAGAATACACGAGACACACGAGGGCGTAACCTCAAACAACGATTGACAACAGACAACTGAACACAAGGGCTATAAATACACAGATGCAGGGACAAATTAATTTCAATTTTATTTATTTAGTGCTTTTCACAATGTGCATTGTTCCAGCTTTACAGGAGAAAATAAGAATAATAGAAAAACACAAAAAAGGTAAAACACAGCACAGTGCATGGTGTTTATAGAACAAGCATTCTAGTAAATAATATGTAATAAATGCAGTCTCCCGGTGGTTTATTTAGGATATTAGGCATTAGTGAAAGCTTGGCTGAAAAGATGTGTCTTTAATCTAGATTTAAATAAGGAGAGTGTGTCTGACCCTCGAATAGTATCGGGAAGGCTATTGCTCAGTTTATGTGCTTTGTATAAGGAAGCTCTACCCCTTTGGTGGATTTAGTTATTCTAGGAGTTATCAAAAGTCCTGAGTTTTGAGATCTTAGAGAACGTGATGGCTTGTAATCAGAATCAGAAAGAGCTTTATTACCAAGTATGTTTGCACATACAAGGAATTTGTTTTGGTGACAGGAGCATCCAGTACACAGAAACAGCAACAACAGTACACAGAGACCATAACACAATAGAAGACATAAATATCTGTCTAATGTGATAGAAGCTCTGTTATGTAGGTAGGGGCTAAACTGTTTAAGGCTTTATAAGGGATGATAACATTGGGGTTATGTGATCGTATTTTCTGGACCTGGTTAGAACTCTGGCAGCAGCAATCTGAGCAGCAATCTATGGCAGTAAATTGGTGGATGAGATCTGACATTCTTTCAAATGTATTCTTGTTCAGCATAACAAATAATTATTTTGCTCAGCTAGAATTATTAATGTAATAATGGCAAGTTAAATGCAGTAAATTTAAATAAATAAAAAAAGGGTAAATATAAACAAAATGACAATGATATGATGATAGCTAATGATACGTTTTGACAGCGGTTCGATTAAATCCTAATATAATGAAGTTTTTTGGCTTATTAATATGTATTAACACGACATGAGCTTTCCAATGACAGGACCCAAGTAGGGCTTTACACTACAACTATCTCGGCCTAAAAATCAGCGCGTCAGGGGGTCTTGGTCTGGCAGTGAATGCACTGAAAGAGAAAGACGAGCGTTTTACGCCATCAAAGGCAGATTCACCATAACAGATATTCCAGTTCCAGTCTGGTGTCAAATCTGTGATAGTGTTATTATGCCTATCGCTCTATATGGCTGCGAGGTTTGGGGTCCACAGGCAGATACCCCCTGATAATACACATCCAAAAACATTCCCTCAAACTCTGGACTCACCTTACAGTTTTTCTCGATTGCTAAGACACATTTCTTGAAAGCTGCTCTCCTTTTCTCTAAACTGTGAACACAAAACCCAATTTTCAAGCTACATTCATCAAACCTCAGACTCTTCTTGCAAAACCAAACTTTCACCTCAAAACAGTTCAATCTGTGCTCAAAACTGAACTATGTTGTCAAATCGTGCCCCGAGTCAATCAAAATTAAAAACACTACGGAACAGTCACTAAACACTACGTAGAAAAATAAAAAACACAATGCTCAGGACATGAAGCTGGAGAAATAAATGTTTATTGTTCACTATAGGCTAAATGCATGTTGCAAAACAAAAAAACCTGTGCATTTAGCACTTGTACAAAAAGACAAAACAGAAATCTTGTGCATTTACACGTAGCACTTGTAAAAACAAACAGAAATCTGCGTTTGACACTTGTGTACAGTAAGCCCATGTAAAAATAAAGTACAAAAATATACAAATAAGTGCATTACTCAGCCACAGCATCATGTCTCCGTACTGGGTCAGGCCACAGGACTTCATCCACATCACAGGCCACATTTTGTCTGGCCAGGCAACGGGGGAAAAACCCCCTGCATGCCGTATCCAGGCTTGGCATGCCGCCACACCTATGTCTCCACAGGCAAGTCCCATGGCTTGCAGGAAATTTACCCTGGTGTAAGGTTGTCGTTCATATACCTTCCACCGCCATGAGAGAAGAATTCCTCAATGGGGTTAGGAAAGGGGAGTACGGTGGAAGGCAAAGATTGATAAAACCTTGGTTATATTGAACCACTCTCTAACCTGGAGGGCTCTGTGAAAACTCACATTGTCCCAACAACAACATAGATGGGATGCTCATCCTGCTGCCCTAACAAAGCATCTCGCATGTGATTGAGGAAAATGAGGAGCTGGTGAGTGTTGTAGGGCCCCAGGTTGGCATGATGTGGACAACCCCATGATTGCTGATGGCAGACATAATGTGACATTGCCACCCACGCTGCCCAGGAACACCAACAATGGCCCGATGGCCAATCACATTACGGCCTCTCCTTCTCCTTTTGGTGAGATTAACCCAGCTTCATCATGTATATGTATTCATGGGTCTTTCCATTGCATCCAGTTGAAAAACCCTCTGTAGAAATAGATATAGTTTTGTAAGTGATACGAAAAAGTGATTTAGGCCACCACAGTAAATCACTACTAAGAGTAATTAACATTGAATGTGTCTGGATATATGCCAACCTGTACATACTGGAATCTTTGCTCTTTGACTCTGTCTGGAGTTGCGATCAAAGGGCACTCTGTAAGCTGTTTCATGCGCAGTGTTGCGCTTGAGGACACGATCAACAGTAGAGAGGCTGACACTGTTGATTCCCCTCAAATTTACATGGTCCTCAATGATCTTCTGCTGAATTTCACTCAGTTTAATAGCATTGTTCTCACGGACCATATCAACAATTAGGGTCTCTTGGTGTGGGGAGAACATACCTCTCCTCCCACCCCCATGTGGCAGTCTTTCAATTCTACAAAAAGAGAACGTGGAGTTACAAAAAATATACATGGAATACTAGGCCTAAAAACAGTTAGACCAACCTCCATTACAATACAACAGTACATGGTACAGTGATGTACTGAAACATATTTACTTACAGTATACTGTGGTGCAGTATATAGTATGCCATACAGTAATTGCTGTCAACATTTACATACTGTACTATAATGTCAAAATAAGGTAATACCTGTTCTCTTCTCTAAATCTTCGGATTATGGTTGACACAGTGAATCTACTGATGTTTGGTTGTACCCTTTGTCCAGCCTCCCTCATGCTCATACCATGGACAAGAACATGGTCAATCACAGTAGCTCTGATTTCATCAGATATTACTGTTCTTGTCTTCGCTGACCACCTCGACCACCTCGACTCCCTCGACCTCCTCGACCTCCTCGACCTCCTCGACCTCCTCGACCTCCTCGACCTCCTCGACCTCCTCGACCTCCTCGACCTCCTCTCACAGGGCCTCCATCCATTGTAGGGCCTCACAAACCAGTGCTCTCTGAACTGGCTTACTGTATATGTTCCCTCACATCATTAGCCACAGTGTTGTCTATTTTGAGTTGTTGTGTTCAAGTGGTGACACCTGTGCTTTAATTGTGTTTGACTTTTGTCACCTGTGCTCACCATTATGCAGCACGGGTGCATCACAAAAAATGTTTGGCAAGTTGTGTTCTAAAAAGGTGAAATTATAGTTTTGCCAAAAGAGTGAATTGATTCAATCAGTGGGTTCAGGCAACTGAGCATTTGGTCAGACAATAGGGTTTAGTGTTTTAGCAATTGAGAAAAACTGTAACTCAAGTCCTCCAGACACACTTCAATATGAAGCACTTAAAACCCAAGCTGAGACCTAAAGCCAGTCCATATGACACTTCCAGGCACAACCCACAAACCACATAATAATTAACCAATGAATAAAGATCGAGAGAGAGAAGACGAGAACTGAGACATGGTAGACGAAAGAGAGAGAGACAAGAGAGAGAGCGCTAGAGAGAGAGAGAGCGAGACGAATAGGCACTAACGAACAACACTTCACTCGTCGCGAACCACATCACCCCTCTCCCTCTTAACGGATCAAACCGCTGAGCTAGTCTCAGAGCGACCTCTCTTTCGTGGATCGAGGAATCGAGCACTGAAGAGAGAGAGAGGAGAGGAGAGAGGAGAGAGACGGAGAGAGGAGGAGGATGAGAAGACGAGAGAGAGAGAGAGAGAGAAGATCCGATGAGAGGAAGAGAGAGAGAGGAAGAAGGTGAGGGAGAGAGCAGATGGAGAGAGAGAGAGAGAGAGAGAGGACACATCAGCTGCTGCTTCATTCATCTATCAGCTGCACTAACCGCTGCCTTCATCTGCTACAGTCACTGCACATGCGCACTCTTGACTTCAGTTCATCCATGTTTGTGCCTCAACTCTACTTTTGATATTTCCAATATTTCATTTGTCTGCTCACATATACTTTATTCTTTATGCCTTACTCAGCACCTTAGTTTAATTTGACTCTAATGTTTGTACTTTGAAATTGAAAATTGACAGGAGCGAAATTCATAATGATCATAAGGTTATGCATACAATTCCAATGGCGGTCCAATGGCGTTATTGCTCATGAATATTAACAGCGGCGTCATCATTGAGTTCGCGCGAGCGCCGCCTTCGTAGACCTCACGAGTCCACGAGAACAATGGCGAGCACGAGACTAAAGTTTAATTATTAATGTTCATGGTTTCATGTACGGGTGGATCCTCTGGAAAGAGACATTAAGGCTCACGCAGACGTGCGCACTCGCTGGATATTAATGTATTGCTGTGTATATGAAAAGAAAGTATAAAGACAAGATCATCATGTGGTTCACGCGGACGTTCACCAGACTTCGGGGATGTGTACGTCCGGGAGCGCGTGGCAGTCACGCAGAGAGCGCGAGGGGAAACGCATGCAGCTATCAGCTGTTGCACGACTGCATGGGTGAGATGCACTTCTTCCACTGCAGCACTATTCCTCTCTATTGTCTTTACTCTTCGTATGCATTAGCAAACATAAGTAACACCCTACACTGTTCTGCAGTGGAATACATATGAGGAATGACCGGTTGTTTTCTCACAGAGCTGAAGTTTGGTGGTCTTGTCATGCACTTTGATTACGTGTGGCTGAGAGATCACTGCCGCTCAGCTTCATGCTTCAACTCAAAAACAAACCAGCGGAACCTGGACACTGCCAGCATTGAGCTGAACATCAGACCCTCAAAGAGCAAAGTGGACGAACAGCACCTCTACCTCACATGTGAGTGCTCCCCTCACAAGGAAAAGAGATGTTTGCTTGCGTATGGAAGTCCTAGTGTAGGAGATGTATCGGTGAGTGTGTGAATAGAGAGAGAGAGAGAGAGAGAGAGAGAGAGAGAGAGAGAGAGAGAGAGCGAGAGAGAGAGAGAGAGAGAGAGAGAGATAGAGAGAGAGAGAGAGAGAGAGAGAGAGAGAGAGAGAGAGAGAGAGAGAGAGAGAGAGAGAGAGAGAGAGAGAGAGAAATCCCGCTGATAAAACAGGCTGTCTAGCTGCATCACTCTGGTGCATTTTGAGAACCAATATCTTGTATGCAATTTTGTGCTAGTAGTAAAAGAGTCATTGTTTGCATACGAATGAACATAGAGCACAAAAGTAAAAGCCAAAAAAATAGCAAAATAGTTACCCTTCGTTAAACTGACTTGAATACAAATTTATTGTGGATTATAAAGTTCCTTCTATTATGAAACAAAATATATAATGCAATATATTACATAATGAAAAGTGTCGATTCTTTTTGTATCATTTAATATATTATGAATTATTTATTATTATTAATAGTTTTTCTGGACTATTTAAGTTTTGTTTTAGGGTATATTATTTAATGGTCGGCTGATGGTGTTTAGGTAAAATGATCACACTGCATAAATACATAAATAATAAATAAATGACAATTACTTTTTTAACACCCGTACTTTTACTTGTGATTGAGTAGAATTTCTGAAATGTAACAGTACTGCAATCCACATTTAAAGCACCCTTTCACCACTGGTAATAAAATCATAACGTTTCATTACGTTAGGTCTTTATACACCTCTGAACACATAGTCATCTATATTATGGTGCATTTCTGTCAATAGATCCTCCAAAAATTGCACACAGCAGACAGCACCTTTAATTGTGAATACATGAAACCATTGAATATATATATATTTGAATACAAGCAGACTAATACTTTGTTAATATATGATATAATAAATTGTGTTAATAGGATTACAATATAGATTTGTTGAATAATGCTTAAAGAAATGCTGCTTTTATATATAAAAAAATATAGGCCCCTGGTGATTATTTATTATATTGGATGATATATTCCAGAATATTTCCATGTGTTTAAGATCGTAAGGGAGCTCACAGTCACTTCAGCCGTTTGTGAAGTTTCAGATTTCTGTTGCTTCAGTGTGTGTGTGTCATCTCTCTGACAGCGAACTCTTATTATGTCAAGATAAGTTTAACACAGCAATGATGGACATCTGATCCTTAGATAAAGATAAAACTGTGAGAACTTGGACTCTAAAGAAAGGTGCTGGAGGATCTCACAACATGATATCATTTCACGGCTAGTTACAGAGTAACCACTTCTCACTTTATTACCTTTGCTCAGGACTGTGGATTGGTGACATATTTGCCATCGACGAGGTGCGGTGTGTGATGATACATACCACGATTGGTGTCAATACATAATCGTTTTTTATGCAGATAGAGCTACTTGACCCTTTGGTCCGCTCGCCTTTGAATTCATCAAAGATCGGTATAACAGGCTATGTCATGCATTCTGACTTTACACTGTTAAATGTGCTGGCTTCTCGGGGTGGGAGAAAAAATCTATTTACATATCTAGCCGTTCAAATCGAATAAAATTTGAATTAAGTAAAGACAGAAGTCAACCGCGAGAGAGGTGCAGCAGCCGGTCCAGTTAAAGAGCGCACACCTGACGCAGAGATACAGCGGAG
This sequence comes from Triplophysa siluroides, assembly GCA_006030095.1. NCBI lineage: Eukaryota > Metazoa > Chordata > Actinopteri > Cypriniformes > Nemacheilidae > Triplophysa > Triplophysa siluroides. The sequence goes on along the minus strand of VCII01000221.1, from coordinate 1,558,784 downwards.
CATACACGGCAGTAGAGAAAGAGAAAACCATTCAGCCCCCTGTACTAAACTTCAAGATAAAGAAATACATTTCAGGATGGTCTTTCTCTGCATCTACAGTCGTGGCCAAAAGTTTTGAGAATTACATAAGCAGCAACTTTTCCAATTTCCAATATTTAAGTTTTTATAATCCCCGTGACCCAAGGTAGTTCGGACAAGCGGTAGAAAATGGAATGGAATGGAAAAAAAGTTTTTTTAATAGCAATTTGCATATACTCCAGAATGTTATGAAGAGTGATCAGATGAATTGCATAGTCCTTCTTTGCCATGAAAATGAACTTAATCCCAAAAAAACCTTTCCACTGCATTTCATTGCTGTCATTAAAGGACCTGCTGAGATCATTTCAGTTATCATCTTGTTAACTCAGGTGAGAATGTTGACAAGCACAAGGCTGGAGATCATTATGTCAGGCTGATTGGGTTAGAATGGCAGACTTGACATGTTAAAAGGAGGGTGATGCTTGAAATCATTGTTCTTCCATTGTTAACCATGGTGACCTGCAAAGAAACGCGTGCAGCCATCATTGCGTTGCATAAAAATGGCTTCACAGGCAAGGATATTGTGGCTACTAAGATTGCACCTAAATCAACAATTTATAGGTTCATCAAGAACTTCAAGGAAAGAGGTTCAATTCTTGTAAAGAAGGCTTCAGGGCATCCAAGAAAGTCCAGCAAGCGCCAGGATCGTCTCCTAAAGAGGATTCAGCTGCGGGATCGGAGTGCCACCAGTGCAGAGCTTGCTCAGGAATGGCAGCAGGCAGGTGTGAGCGCATCTGCACGCACAGTGAGGCGAAGACTTTTGGAAGATGGCCTGGTGTCAAGAAGGGCAGCAAAGAAGCCACTTCTCTCCAAAAAAAATCAGGGACAGATTGATCTTCTGCAGAAAGTATAGTGAATGGACTGCTGAGGACAGGGGCAAAGTCATATTCTCAGATGAAGCCCCTTTCCGATTGTTTGGGGCATCTGGAAAAAGGCTTGTCCGGAGAAGAAAAGGTGAGCTACCATCAGTCCTATGTCATGCCAACAGTAAAGCATCCTAACACCATTCATGTGTGGGGTTGCTTCTCATCCAAGGGAGTGGGCTCACTCACAATTCTGCCCAAAAACACAGCCATGAATAAAGAATGGTACCAAAACACCCTCCAACAGCAACTTCTTCCAACAATCCAACAACAGTTTGGTGAAGAACAATGCATTTTCCAGCACGATGGAGCACCGTGCCATAAGGCAAAAGTGATAACTAAGTGGCTCGGGGACCAGAATGTTGAAATTTTGGGTCCATGGCCTGGAAACTCCCCAGATCTTAATCCCATTGAGAACTTGTGGTCAATCCTCAAGAGGCGGGTGGACAAACAAAAACCCACTAATTCTGACAAACTCCAAGAAGTTATTATGAAGGAATGGGTTGCTATCAGTCAGGATTTGGCCCAGAAGTTGATTGAGAGCATGCCCAGTCGAATTGCAGAGGTCCTGAAAAAGAAGGGCCAACACTGCAAATACTGACTCTTTCCATAAATGTCATGTTATTGTCGATAAAAGCCTTTGAAACGTATGAAGTGCTTGTAATTATATTTCAGTACATCACAGAAACAACTGAAACAAAGATCTAAAAGCAGTTTAGCAGCAAACATTTTGAAAACGAATATTTATGTAATTCTCAAAACTTTTGGCCACGACTGTACACAGTGCAGTGAGCGGCAGGCAGAAGCAGCACGTTCAATTCACCATACCGCAGCTGAATTGAGTGCAATATAACGTTTCCCAAAACCTGTCCCTGTTTAGACTTGAGAACATGATCATACTTGTGTAAATATGCACAGTCTGTTAGCCAGCTCACACACGCTGTACGAGTATATAAACAGTATAGTGCCAAAATCACCTCTCTTATGTGTATGATGATTTTGTCAGAGGATGTGTCAATTTGTGAAAGTGACTGCCGTTTGACATGTGGCACTAATGAATCGCGTTTATTAACTATTATACACTTGCTATACCGCCCCCTTGTTTTCCACTTTTCCCTCTCGCACCGGTTTCTCCTTTCCCTCATCACAGCTCACCTGCTCTCACTCTCCAGTTAATTCGCCCCTTACTTAAGCCCTCTTCTGTTCTGCCATGCATTGTCAGATCGTTAGATTGTCTGGTTACCGTGAACTCTTGTCTTGGATTTAAAACTGTTGTCTTGGAAACCTCTTCGTAGTCTGTCTAGTGGGATTATTAACTATCTTGTTTGTACATATACCTTGTCCATGCTCAAGCGCTGTTAGTATCCTGCACGGTGCTTCTATATTTCTGCCCGGAGGACCTCGCCTCTTCGGCTCTTTTCGAGTGGGGTGTCTCGTCGGATCTTTGCTTCCAGTGCCATCTCCAGTTTGCTGTGGAATCTACTGATCGTCGTCCCCTAGGAGCCGTGTTCCATGGCTTTTCTGCCATCCTTGTTGGATTGTTCAAGTGGTTTACCGGGTAGTTATTCGCACTCTTGCGCTTGCGGATTACTCACTTTGACTTCGGTATTCTCCCCTACGAACACTTGAGGACAATCTTTTGCCCCAGCGGATTCTTACCCTTGTGGATTATTCATCATTGTACGAACTGAGGTCACTCTATTTATCATCTCTCACCAGTGTCAGGACATTTTTGAACACTTATCCCCCTTGTTGAATCAGCCGAGCGCTCGAGGCTCTAGTTTAAGATTCTCAGGTTATTTGCTGTTGTGTAACTGCTTGCATGACCATCGCTCATGTTTGACTCTTGACTCTGTGATTATCGTGATTCTCTATCCCTGAATTATACTTAATAAAGAGATATTTTGCATTCCGCATCTGACTCCGGTGTCTGTCATAACAGAACTATCTGACCAAGATGGAGTCAGCAGGACCAGATCCTCTCCGCACCGCCCTTGTACAGCAGGGGGTGTTGTTAGGGCAACAGTTACAGCAGCTCAACGCCACCGCACGGGAAGTAACTTCCCTTAAACAGCCAGATGGCGGGACTATCCACTCGCTTGGAACAACTTCAAACCGGATCACTCGGACAAGCTCCAGATCGCCATGAACCTGAGCCTCCTGCCAACAATCCTCCTGTCTATGATGGTGACCCTAAGTCCTGTCAAGCCTTCCTTTCTCAGTGTGCTTTAGTCTTCGCTCTTCAACCTCGCCACTATGCTGCAAAAGAGACCAAGGTGGCATACGTCCTCACTTTATTCACAGGTCTGGCCAGGGAATGGGGAGTGGCAGTCTGGAATGCCAAGGGCCCCGTTCTGTACCACTTTTGAGGATTTTCGTAAGGAGGTGGAGAAGCTTTTTGATCGTTAGGTGCGGGGGGACGAGGCGGCTGCTCTACTGTCCAGGTTGACGCAGAAAGGAGGGTCGGTAACGGATTATGCCATCCACTTGAGAACCTTAGCGGCAGCATGTGACTGGAACGATAGCGCCTTGCGCGCCCCCGCTTTTTTGAAGGTCTCAACCCGGCCATTTCCGACGAACTATCTGCCCTAGACTTACCGGCAGACTTACCTGCAGAATCTCTCATCAACCTTACCCTGCGCATTGAGGGCCGACTCAGTTGTCGACAGCAGCATCGACTGCCTCTCACCACCTGGCATCCCCGACCGACCTCAGCCTTTGTTGCTACGTCCACTCCTGCTCCTGAACCCATGCAGTTTGGCCGCCTTAGACTCACCCCACAACAGAAACAAGAACGCCTGAGTCAAGGGTTATGTTTGTATTGTGGCAAACCAGGTCACTTTGCTCTCCAGTGTCCTTTAAAAGCCACAGCCCACCAGTAAAACGGAGAGTCCTGGTGGGCGCTATTCCCTGTTCAACCTCTTCTTCCGGACGCACACAGTTACCCATTAAACTGGTCTTCCAGGGGATCTCTCACACTGGCCATGCTCTGCTCGATTCTGGAGCAGAGGGTAACTTCATCGACGCTGCCACCCTGCCCGGGATTGGGGAATTCCGGCCGTACCCCTCGTCAAGCAGATGGAGGCTCAGTTGTTCACGGGCAGTCCCCCTCACTACCATCACCAGTGTCACCCCCTGTGTAAGTCCATTCTCTTACGAGAACCATTGTGAGAGGATTGTGCTGTACATACTAGATTCCCCCATTTAAACCAGTTAGTTCTGTGACATCCGTGGCTTGTACAGCACAATCCTCACATGGATTGGGGAAATAATTCTGTGTTAGCCTGGAGCCAGTCTTGTCATGTGTCTTGTTTGGGTCCTGCCTCTACTGCTGTCTCCTTGTCTTCTGTTCCGCAGGTTTAACCCACCGACCTATCCGGCGTCCCGGCGGAGTACCACGATCTTGGGACAGTGTTCTGCAAGTCCTGGGCTACCTCTCTTCCTCCACTTCGCTCCTACGATTGTGCCATAGACCTCCTCCCAGGCACTTCTCTCCCCAAGGGCTGCCTTTACTCCCTGTCTGAACCCGAGCCAGAGGCTATGGACAAGTATATTCAAGAATCTCTTCTTGCTGGTCTCATCCGTCACTCCTCCTCCCCTGCCGGTGCAGGTTTCTTCTTTGTGCAGAAGAAGGACGGCTCCCTGCGTCCCTGTATTGATTACCGAGGTTTGAATGACATCACTGTTAGGAACAGGTATCCCTTGCCCCTCATGTCGTCTGCCTTTGAACTTTTGCAGGGAGCCCGGGTCTTCACTAAATTAGACCTCCGCAATGCATACCATCTTGTCCGCATCCGTGAGGGGGATGAGTGGAAGACCGCCTTTAACACACCTACGGGACATTTTGAGTATCTGGTTCTTCCTTTTGGTCTAACCAACGCCCCGTCGGTCTTCCAGGACCTGATCAATAGCGTTCTGGGTGACATGATCAATCAGTTTGTCTTCGTGTATCTGGATGACATCCTAATATTTTCCCCCTCTCTCCAGGTGCACACCCAGCACTTTAGACGGGTCCTCCAGCGTCTCCTCAAGAACCAACTATTTGTCAAGGCGAAGAAGTGCGAATTCCATGCCGAGTCAGTTACGTTCCCTGGCCATATTATCTCTGCGAAGGAAATCAAGGCTGACCCCGTCAAGATAAAGGCTGTTGCTGAATGGACCATCCCCGACTCCCGCAAAGCATTACAACGCTTCCTGGGTTTCACAAATTTCTATCGTCGATTCATCAGAAACTTCGGCCAAGTGGCCAGAATCGGACCGCTCAAGTCCCGTTTTGTCTCTGCACCTGTTCTGTCTATTCCAGATCCTGCACTCCAATTCATTGTCGAGGTTGATGCGTCTGATGTCGGGCGCAGTCTTATCTCCGCGATTCTCCAGTGATGGGAAGGTGCATCCTTGCACCTATTTCTCTCACCACCTTAGTCCTGCAGAGCGTAACTACAACATTGGCAACCGAGAGCTGTTAGCGGTGAGACTGGCCTTGGGTGAGTGGCGCCACTGGTTGGAAGGAGCAGCGCGGCCCTTCTTGGTCTGGACGGACCATAAAAACTTGGAATATATCCATTCGTGCAAGGATGTTGAGCTCACGACAGGCCCGCTGGGCACTCTTCTTTGGCCGCTTTAACTTCACCCTCTCGTACCGGCCGTGTGTTGCCTGTTCGAGGCCGCTGAGAGGGAGACTACGACCGACACCATCCTCCCTGAAGGGTTGGTGGTCTGGGCTCTCTCTTGCAGCATCGAACGACGAGTGATCGAGGCCGTTGGTTAATCCAGTGGCCGTCAAGCTCAGATCCCTCCTTACCTTGGTCGGGTTCACCCTGTTTTTCATGTGTCCAGGGTCAAGTCTGTGTGCTCTTCCCCTCTTCATCCCCCTAGCAACCGGCCCGCCCCCCCTCCTCCTCGTCTGGTGGATGGCTCTCCGACCTACAGGGTTAGGAGATTACTGGACATTCGCTGATGTGGCAAAGGATTTCAATACTTAGTGGACTGGGAAGGCTATGGCATAGAGGAGAGAAGCTGGGTACCATCCCGGGACATTCTGGACCAGTCCCTGATCGTGGACCACTTCCGGCGTCGAGGTGAGCCCCCTCCTATGTTGCCCAGTGGCACCGCTGGGGGGAATACTGTCAGGGCTCGGGTCTGAATTCCTGCTTGTTTTGTTTGTTCATCTCTGTATTGTCTGTGTTGAGCACATGGGAGAGTTACAGCTCACCATGAGGTCAGAGTTTGTGTATGCCCCGCCCCCTTGTTTTCCACTTTTCCCTCTCGCACTAGTTTCTCCTTTCCCTCATCACAGGTCACCTACTCACACTCTTCAGATAATTCGCCCCTTACTTAAGCCTCTTCTGTTCTGCCATGCATTGTCAGATCGTTGGATTGTCTGGCTACTGTGACCTCTTGTCTTGGATTTAAACCTCTTGCCTTGGATTTAAAACTCTTGCCTTGGATTTAAAACTCTTGTCTTGGAAACCTCTTGCGTAGTCTGTCTAGTGGGATTATTAACTATCTAGTTTGCACATTTACCTTGTCCAGGCTCCAGCGCTGTTAGAGGCGAGGTCGCAATAGTTGAAACCTGTCCGTGTAGCTCGTTTACACAAAAAAAAGGTGGGAAAGTAACGTTAGCGCTGCAGGATGGAAAATCACGTTGTCTATGAATGGCCGGGCCAGTCACTGTAGCTCTGCTCACAGTGCGCACATACATTGACCACGTTTACATGGACAACAATAATCTGATATTAACACGATTAAGTTAAAACTCTGTTTAAGAATGTACCATGTAAACAGAGCTTTTTGATTGGCTTAATCCGTCTAAATTCATAATGGTAGTAAATGTACACACCTTAATCGCACTATTACTGGCGCGTAGGAACTTTCGCGGCACTTTGTGAAAGGTTACACGCACGCACGGCAGTGGACAGCTGTTTCGTTTTACAGCAAACAACATGACTTCAAGCAAGAAAGCACAATTTTGGTCCGAACTGAAAACAAGAAAGATGCCAACAATTCTACCAAATAAATGAATCTCCAAAAACTGTTTGTGCTACCATGGCGAAGACGAAATGTTTGTTGATACATGAAATTATGGAGGGAACGTCAAACGGCTTCGAAGACTGTCCCTAGACTACATATACCAAATTTTGTTTTAAAAAATTAGTTTTGAATGAAATTCAACATGGCGGACGGGAGGTGTGGTGGAGGATGGTAAATGTTTTTTCAGTCATCTCAGCTAGAATCATGCCTCAAGGAATCGAACAAGACCACTCTCATGATTTTACACCAAACTTTTCAATAGTTTATAAGTAAAAATAGACATTCTTCAGATCTGCCGAAACGGTCCAGACCTTGATGACACACACAAAGTTTCGCGTTAGTACACAAAAGATTGGGGAAGACTCATCATCTAATCCGTTGTGTCGTTCTCGTGGTTGAATTCGTTGACACACTATAGGAGAACAGATTGGCCAATGGAAAATCTTTGAATACCTTTTTTAATCCCCAATCATTATTGCCATATTTACTTTCCCATTGCATGTTGCTTCATTTCTTGCTGTTCAGTTTTCTCAACAGTATTTGAATGCATCATTGCATTGAGGGATGCCATGAAACTCAACTGTTTAGTGATGATGTTATCATAAAATATTTGTGTATTGTTGGTGGTGCTCAGGGCCGGACGGTCACGTGACACGATACAGTTTGTCGTGGCTCGCTCAGAACAGCTACGAGGGCCAGAAAAGAAGTGCGGTGCAACCTCGTATTCTGTGGAGCTCAAACATCTACAGCAGCGCTCAAGTTCCCTCTGCCCGCTGGGAAAAGTTCATGAGCTGCGATGAAGAGCTGAAGATCTTCCTCAATCATTTACTGCTGTATGGCATCGCTTTTGTCGAAGACGTGCCGGCGACCCTAGAGGCAACAGAAACAGTCAGCCAAAGAGTGAGCCTGATCAGGTGAAAACACACACGTGTATATAATGACTACTGTCTCATCATTTACACGCTTTATTCTGACAAAACACAAAACCACATTTAGTCTGAGCTGCTGACTCTTTTTCTTGTATTAGGAATGTAGTTCATCAAGCATCGTTTATTCTTACATGCTCATTTGAGTTATTTTATCTTTCATTACCTCAACAGAATAATGACCTGAATAAAGGTTCATTGTCATAATGACGGCCCAGTTTAGATGTCTGATCTAAGGCATTCTTTTATGATTATTTTCAGAGAGACCATGTATGGACGGATGTGGAATTTCACGTCAGATTTTTCTCGAGGAGATACAGCGTACACAAAGCTGGCACTGGACCGTCACACAGATACGTCATATTTCCAGGAGCCTTGCGGGTACAGTTCATTTATAACAGCTAACTTGTTTTGACACACATTGTTAAGCAAGGCTTCGCAGGGATTATTGCTTTTATTCCGTATCCGTTGAAAACAGAGTTGCGTCACACTTTGATCTCACCGTCGCGTGGTTCATGGAGCTCTCCATAGTTCCAACCTGTCAGTTAGTTTGAAAGGGTTTAAGCGGGAGAGACAGTGGAAGCAGCTGTATGAATGTTCCCTAAATACCAACACATTATATGCACTGATTATTATGTTGATTATAGGAGTGTAACGGTTCAAATTACTCACGGTTCGGTTCGGTTTGTGTCCCGGTTTTAGGGTCATGGTTTCGGTTCGGTTCGGTTCAGTTTGGGCTATGTTCAGGGAAAAGGGACTACTGACAAATAAAGATAAGAACAAATAATCAAGCTTCAAGTCACAGCACCAATAAAACAACAGAGCAAAGCAGAAAATAAATGAAGATACTGTATAGATACCTTTTAAGGTAGAAATGGATTAAAGTAATCAAATACAACATAACATTGCATATGTACAAATTAAATAAGATGAATCATTATTGAAGTTACAGAAGCTATTGAGTCTCAAGCAGTGAGTGATTTCCTTGACGTTTAACAGAGCTGCTGTCGCTTTAAGAGGAATGAAACAGATCCAGTACACTGATACTCTACACGTGCCTTGTTTTTCGTCTGTTTCGTCCGTTCACTTAAAGGTACAGTGTGTAGGATTTTGAAGGATTTATTCACCAAAATGTAATAAATAAAACAAAACTATGTTGTGAGTGGTGAAGAAATACCTTACAAAATGAACCGGAATGTTTATATTACCTTACAATGAGCCATTTTATGTATATACACCGCGGGCACACCCTTACATGTAATTGATCAATGTGCACAGCCATGTTTCTATAGTAGCACTACACGGACAAACTGAGCGCGTTTCGTAAATCGAAGGATGCACGGGACTAGTTCTTCTTCTTCGGCTGTGTTTTGAGGCAGCTTGCAAAGCGACTTCATAGAAGGATTAGCAGAAGAAGAGGAAGAACAATAACAGCATTTACTTGTCGTGTTTTTTATTAGAAACATAAACGGTTCTTTGTTGCAGTAAGAAGCAAAATTTGCGCTAATGGCGGACCACACATACTCTGCACAAGAGCCGATAGAGCGTCAATCTGTTCGTTCAAAAAAGAGAAAATACGATGCAGCAAGGCGAAGTCGAGACAAAAAACGGCAGAAAACCAGAATAAACATTGACGTGACTTTTCCCAAATGGAGGCCACTGAAGCAGGACAAGGGTTTGCTAAGCGACGCCGAAGTTGCCAGCTTTCTGCTGGACCAGTAAGTTTGTCTAATTTCCGCTATATAAGTGAACTGTATATATATGTGTATGTATGTATGAACTAATAAATATATATAGACATCTACAGACTAACGTAACCGTGACATTGCTATATGAGCACAGAGATGAGATGTTAATAACGCTGCCATTTTATGTAAACCGGTCTGAATATAATTCCATTGCAAACCTCAGTAACAGCTGTCCTGTTCCGCTGGAGGGCTTCCACTCTTCTACATCCTCTCTTGTGCGGTCCTCCCGGGTAACGTTAGCTCCTCTGCCTCTCCTCGCCCTGCCTGCAGCTCCTACCTCTCCGCCTCTCCCTCCCCTCTACCTTCCTCTACCTCTCCGCCCTCTTCCTCTCCCTCTTCCTCTCCCTCTTCCTCTCCCTCTTCCTCTACCTCTCCTCTTCTCTCCCTCTTACTACTACCTGTGTAAAGTCCTCTGATTGACTCTGTGATGATGAGAAAAACGTCTGCTAAGACTTTCGCGGTTAGATTACACGCGGTTTAGCTAATGCTAAACATTTTACAACAGAACTGTTTGCAATACACACTCACCTTACATCGCTATTCTGCCCAAAATAAACATAAACCTTGGAAAAAACATCAAGTAACAATTAATTTAAACATACATGTAAACTAAAAACGAATCGTGCACATTGTACACTACAAAAGGGGTTACGTTAGATGGTCACTTTGACTGGAAGTCATTGGCGCTCTCTGTCAGTTGGACACCAAGATGGCGGCACGAACACTTCCGGTGGCTTCACCTCCTGCCGTTGGTTTAGCGTTCTATGTGCAATCCAGTCATTTATATAGATCAGTGACTATTCCATAATAATCACAAAAAACACGCAAAGAAAATTGAATGATAATAATTTAAAAACAACAACGTGGTTGCCAGACACAGCAACATACAGTGGTGCAGTGATACTTATGTAAGGAGCTGTTCACCGTCAGCATGAAGGACCAGAACAAACTGTTTTATAATCAGAGTGTAGATTATTATATATATTATAATAATATGTGCCATTTTTTGCCCAACACGTCTTGGCCAGGATTTTGGGGTCACATTTGTCCACCGAATACGTCATTCTCACAATTCAGTTAGAAAAACATTACAAATTAACATTTATTTCTCTTCAGAAGTATAACCATTGTAGTTTTGTTCTTACCTTGAAATATAACGGTTGCTTATCTGAAATAAAACCTGGAATGAGGTCTATGCGGTTTGGGGAAAAAATCTAAATTGCGATTTTTAGGCCGATCGTGGCCAAGAAGTCCAGAACTGCTTTTCAGTTCCAGTCCAGCCCTGGCTGTCACTGATGTTATATTCATTTGTTTTGCAGATTAAAATCAACTTCAAATCTGCAAACTCCATTGTGAGTTTTTCTGCATATCAAGTCCAAAGCACAAATGATCATTTGTAGGGATGCACCGAAACACTTGGCCAAAGACCGAATAATACCGAACACTGAACATGTTGTTTTGCATTTCTTCTATTTATTAAGCCATTTTTTTCACTATTGCACAAACTGAATAGTCAAAATGTGCTTTTTATCATTTGTCTTGCTTTTCAATAAAATACAATACAGCTTAATATAAAATTGAGCAAAACAAAGTACATTAGAACAAAATGTAGCCCTCTCCCTTCATGAATAGCCTATATAAATTAGGCCTATAACTGACTGCTAAAAGAATGTCATGTAAGTTACTCTGCACCCCTACAACAAAACACTTCATTAAAAACTGTCATTCCACATTAGGCTTATAAACTAAAATACGAATAAACAAAAACTGTTGTATTATTATAGGATACATTGCAAAAGGATTTTAAAAAAAAAACATTCAATGCAAGCAATCATTACTGATGCTGACTGACAACCATATCAGTTCACGTCTCTCCTCCAAACTCCGCCCACAACAGCTGACTGTCCTATCAGAAGGTGCGCTCGTGGCCGGGATGCACAGGACATACTTTGACAAGTTGTTTAGTACAGGGAACTGTGTGCGTGCGACCGCTGTATGATGTCAAAGGATGACGCAAAACTTTGTTTTGAAAAGTGGTGGGACAAGGACGGGTGCTAGTCACTAATCACTATGCCTTTGGAGAGTCAAGCTTGCATTGTACATACAAGGCCCCGGAGCGCTCTCTGAAGTCACGCCTCCCCTTATAAAGCATGCATATACCAAGCAGGGGCGGTTCTAAGGTAAGTGGATATATCCGGGGCTTAGCCCAGAGACCTCCGCATACCTAGTTTGACAGGCAAGCACATCACCCGATCATTGTAATCAAACCGAATGATGGACATGCATAGCGCATCTCCCAGAAAACATTTATATATGTCACTATATGATATATTAATAATATATATAACACTTAATTTACTGATTGCTATCAGCCATAGACTTTCAACCAGCACAAATCGCCAACCCTGCTTTTAACAACAAATTTTCCTAGGGATCTGCTAAGACTGACACGCAATGTAAGTTGCGCTTTTCAATAACCGATTGATGTAAGTTACACATGCACACAAGAAAGTCGAATGATCCAATGGTCACACATCAGAGTAATAAAAACACGCAGGATAAATACAGCGATCTTACCTTTTCAGCCCAGCTTCAATTCTTCAGCTCAATGCAATTCTACATCTAATTACATGTTTTTTCCCTGATAATACCAGCCAGGACAATTTGCGCCACATTTGGATACACACATATCCCATGAAACATTGCGTGCTGGTGTCTCGTCTCGCCAGAGTTTCACAGCGAGTTTTTCTTATCGAACAGCCTACGTTAGTTAATGTTAAACATAGGAAAATAATCTACCAGTCGTTGTTCTTAACAATGTATTACCTTTCTCATTACTGTAACACCCATTTTCAGTGAAGTTCAAAAAGTGGTGGAGACAGAATCGACTTTGGCAAAAAGTGTTTCAACGGTCCAGTGACTGAGCTGAGGTGCACCGGTCGATCAGAAGTGGAATCTGAGGAAATGAGAGTTGATGTGGATGAAAGTGAATGAGAGTTTTACTCCGCTCTGCTGGATTGCCATTAAACTCTAAATCACGTTGTGTTTAAGAAACTTGAGCTTTCTTCATGTATAATCCGAGCTGCGTGTCATTCTAGAGCGCTTCACCCGTGCGTTGAATCTCATCCGGGACTGAGCTGTATGTTGTGTGTGATTTCTTTCTGAAGCATTCAGGTGTTTCACTGTTTGAGACACGAGGGCACGGGCGGCAGAACGCTGCTGGTGGACGGTTTTCACGCTGCTGACCGAGTTCTCCGGCAAACACCCGAGAACTTTGAGCTGCTGTCTCGCGTGCCCATAAAACACGAATACATCGAGAAGCTCAGTGACCATCGAAACCACATGATCGGCATGGGCCCGGTGCTCAACGTCTATCCCTGGAACAATGAGGTTTACATGATTCGGTAAGAAACTAAATCTCCTCAGAGCCAAGTAAGTACCCTTCTTCCTCAAAAGCCGAGTCCTCGTGACGGAAGTCATTCTGTTGTTCTTTTTGAATCTGTGCAGGTATAATAACTACGACCGCTCTGCCATTAACACGGTTCCTCATGACGTGGTTCAGCGCTGGTACGTGGCTCACAGACATCTGACCACAGAACTGAGAAGAGCCGAGAATGAGCTGTGGGTCAAACTCAAACCAGGCAAAGTATGCAGGAGCATTGTGTGCGCGTGTCATCATACTGAACAAAAATAATATGTCATAATCGCCTTGTTATTGTTTGTGTTCAGGTTGTGTTCATTGATAACTGGCGTGTGCTGCACGGCAGAGAGTCTTTCACGGGTCTGCGGCAGTTGTGCGGCTGTTATCTGACACGGGATGATGTGCTGAACACCGCTCGCTCTCTGGGCCTTCAGGCCTAAGTGCACAAACACCCACAATCCCAACCAACCCTTTCTTTCTCAAGAGCAGTCCAACACAAGTCTACAGAATATTTACAGGACTTGTTTGTCAGTTCACAGACGAGGATTAGACCAGAAAACCATTTAAAGTGACAGATCACCCAAAAAGAAAATGATGTCATCATTTATTCACCCTCATGTCTTGTATGAGTTTCATTCTTCTTCAGAACACAAAAGAAGATCTTTTGAAGAATGTTGACCAACGCTGAACCCCATTGACTTCCATTGTATGAACACAAAAAACATGAATCAAAATATCCTTTAAGTAGCTCTTATAACCGGGCCTTGGTAGAGAAACATGACTGGCGAGCAGCTTGAGAGAAAGCACTGAGACACAGATGTCTGCCTCTTCCAGCATGATGAAAAGAATGAGTTTTTGAAGCAGTGTAAATGTTCTAAGAAAGACCAAATCATAATCATTTTAGATAATGCAAAAGAAATGTATAATGGTATTACTGGTTGAATTCACAATGATGTTATGACATTCTGTAAGGAAATATCGAATCAGAAAAGATGTTGTTTCACAGAAAGGAAGTGTGTGAAATGATGGTGAAGTGTCCTCCTACATCAGTTATGATGGCTATAAGATATGTACGGTACTTCATTCATCAGCAGGAGATCATTTATATTCTTTTTGTTTATAGACGTGTAGCATTTGACATTTTAATAATCATCTCAAATGAGTGTTTGCACAACACATACCAATGTTACCTCCAGCAAATAAATTCTGTGCGTTCATGTCTTGCTGACTTTGATTGATGGCGTGTGAGACACGAGCAGATGCAGTGAATACAGCACGCGTGTCATCATTATAACACCTGCTGAATGTACAGCACCTCTAGTCAGATGAAGTTTGACTGAGCAGCGAAACACAACTGAGATTCATTCATAAACTGAAGTGTTGTTTCTTCAGGATAGTTTAGAATCGTCACAATTACAGGATGGAATTAGTTTTCTATGATTTCACGTACACACAGACACGCACAGAGAAGCACACATTTGAGATAAAGGAGAGAGAAACAGGTCAAATATTAGACAGACTATAAATTCCTATATGCAATATGAATTATGTAAAACTTCTGAATTCTAACTGTAAAGCAGCCCCCCCGGCCAGGCAAACAGTGCAGAACAGTATGCAAACGGTGGCGAGGAACCCAAAACTCCAATGGAGAACAAAACCCTCAGGAGAACCCGGACCCAACCAGGGATTCAGTTCCCCTCTGGCAAAAGCTGGACAGTTTTAATAAGCTCTAAATAAAAATAAATAAACTTACTAATAAGGTCAATTATAGATGTAAGATTATCATTAATAATCTAATAGCAGTTGACATTTTGTAGTGAAGTCGTGTCAAGTCGACTCGCCGCGTCCTTCTTTATCCAGCGCTATCATCTCAGCTCTTGTGAGGTCACCGCATCCCTCTCTCCGCTCTACCATCAGGTCTGGACATGAAACAGTGGCTAAATAAGGACAGAGATAAACATTCATCAGTTTTTTTGTGTTTCATTGATGCATCAAAAGCTTTTGATGGAGTAAATCATGAAAAGCTATTTCTAAAGTTGAAAACAGAGGAGTGCCTAAATATATTGTGAGAATTCCGACTTATGCCCACCAGACAATGCAAACAATGGTTCCAAAACCAAATCACTGAGCGTGCATCTGAAAGAGAGGGTGCTCAAAAATGTGTTTTTAAATGATAAACAATGGCTCATAATCTTCACCTGTACTACCAGACATATGACCTGGAATTTAGCAGAAAGAATTACTACTTAAAACATGCAGTGAGTCCACCGCGTGAAGCAGGCGTGTTACCCACAGGGCCACAGTCTAACACAAGTGAAGACACCCTGCTCAGACCACACCCGCTGGTCTCCGTTACACACGCATAATTAATGCGTTAAGATGATCAATCATAGTGAGTCATAATCGCGTCATGACGCAAGGAGCTGTTCCCATGTCGCGTTTTTGCGCTGTCGTCCGGTGCTGATCTGGTCATTAACTGCCTATGTCGCCGGCCCAGGGGTCAACTCCAAGGTTCTTTTATTGGTGTTTAAAAGTCTTCATGGGCTTGACCCCGTGTACATCTCAAATCTCCTACAGTATCGTTGTGAGATCTTCTCAAAGTCTCGGTTAAAACCGAAGGGAGCGCGCGTGCCTTTGCGGCGGCTGCACCGCATGTCAAACGCCGCCGTTCCACCGAGCGCCTCAAATCCTTGTTAACGACTCGATCTCTTCACTGATGCTTTTAACCATTACGAGCTCTGGGCCTGTTGCTTTATTGTGTCGTGTCGTGTTTTTATGTTTTAATTGCAATGTTGGGTCTGTAAAGCCAACTGGTGTTGTTTTTAAATGTTTAATTTTTTTAAATCTTTGTTGTTTGGTTTCCCAGCGGCAACGTCGCGTGTCCCTGGCCGAAAATAGTCGCGGTAGGACGGCATAAATCCGTAAAAATATGTGATTCAGAACATTTCCCAAAATGAATTCAGATACACGTGAACATGTCGACAGTTCTCTGGGGTTGCGTGGATAATGGTGACTTTGACTTTTAGCTGCGTGTACTTCTACAAATCCCCTGTTGTGAATGACGTCTTTTTTGCACGTGCATTTTTAGTCCATCGCATTAAATACCTATTACATATGCAAAAGCAATTGTGCTTACACCTTGATTAATACTGCAACGAAGTGCCCCATTACTGCTGTAGTTTTTTGTGTAGTTATGTTCTTTGTGTATTTGTTTGTAATTGGTTTCGAATCTGAAATAAAAGTTATGATGATAATGTATTATTATATTTATAATTATTATACGACATTAGATATTGGAGATTTTGCTGTTTGACCTTTAAGTCAATGATGCAGTAATTGTGCGTGTTATATTGTATATAATAATATATTATTTGATTTGTACATTTGTGCCTTTATTCTGTAAAGAACATGCCGCCGGAGTATCGCGATACTTTCCGCAGCAGGATTTGAGGCTTGAGACTGCGACGCATGATAAAATGCGCATGCGCCTTCCGTCACACGTGTTGGTGTCTTCAGGAGCGTGCGGTGAAGATGGCGGACATAGACAGTAAGATCATTTAAGACGTGTTAAATTTGATCACAATTTATTAAATGCGGCCTTTTTTCCCTCTAATGTGTTAACATTTTTCAGTGATGTTCGTATTAGAAGTCAGTGGTAGCGTTTAATAAGAACGAATTGTCTTTCTAGTCGAACTCGAGTAAGATGATATAAGCAGATGTTAATGAGAACTGTTTGTTTCATATTTGACGGAATTATGTAAACTTTAATGTTTAAAAACAAAAAAAAAACAGCGCGTGTTTGTATCCTTTGAGTTACAGCGACGTTTAACGCGGATACTTTTAAACACACGATCTACGGTTTTGGTGGGATATTCACGTGATCATCGTCAGTTTGCACAGCCTTGGTATTATTTAGTGAAAATGTTTAAATAAGGTCTGAATGTGCAGGGGCTTCATGAAAGATTTCAGAGGCCACGTGCTGACCCCCGCGCGCCACGTGCTCGAATCCGTGTTAACTCTGTTACTGCACTGATGTGTGTGCGATTTAAGTTTTTTCTTTCTTTTCTGCATGAATATAAATGATAATTAAAGCATATTTTCTTTGGTCTTTTCCCTCAGCTGGTTCAGCCAAGAAAGAGAAGAGAAAGAAGACGAAGAAAGTTTCAGATGAAGAAGTTGGGGTGAATGTCTCTTATGTTCAGTCACGATATCTCTCTCTTTTGTGTTGCATATGTTTCTGAAATACTACAATGTAAATGACCTTTAAGACCCTCAATATATGATCACAGTTTGATGAGTTCTTCATAGACATTGAGATCATAAGCCGCGGTTAGATGTTACACACTTGAGCTAAAACTTTGCTGCAATAAATTGTGAGTTTTGAATGTAGTATTTCCAAAAGGTGTGTTCTGTTAAAATGTGTTTTTGGCACTCAATAAATTACTGGAGTTGTGAATCGTGTCCATTAAAGTAACTTGAACTGTCGTTTTCAGGAAATTCAGGAGAGCGGTGATTTTCTCATCAAACCCGAGTCTCGGGTGGCCAGTTTGGACACGTCTCAATGGCCGTTACTTTTGAAGGTACACGTGTGTGTGTGTTCTGATGATGATGATGACGATGAAGTATGTGTGTGTGTCTCGTGATGAACGTGTTTATCCATTCTCTGAGTGTCTGGGGTCTTTTCTGCCCTCCTGCGGTCCGTTCTGGCCCGCGGGTCACAGACGTCTGTTCTTCCGTCTCAGTGTTCTGCTGGGCCGGATGAGCTGATGTCAGGGTTCAGATCCACCCAAAGACAAAGATGATCGCACACTTCTGATCTCGCACACGCAGACGTCTCGTCTGTTCAGCTCTTGTGTTTGTGTTTATTCATCGACGTTTATTGATCTCCGCAGAACTTCGATAAGCTGAACATCAGGACGGCTCACTACACTCCTCTGCCACACGGCTCCAATCCGCTCAAGAGAAACATACACGATTACGTCAGGTAACGTTTTCACCTCTCGCCCCGTCACCGCAGTCCTCAGGGTGTCCCTTGATATGAAGTGTGTGATGTTGAGTTGAGGCCACATGATGTGATGTAGATGACACGAGCACATGTTGTGCAGAGATGACTCCTCATCTATCACCCTGTACTGATGGCTTCAGCTCAATGTCCTCGTGGATCACACCTCCAGCTGTTGTTCTCTTCATTGAGTTTGTGTTTCGTGCGCTCAGGACTGGTTTCATTAATCTGGACAAGCCCGCTAACCCGTCGTCCCACGAGGTTGTGGCCTGGATCAAGAGAATTCTGCGCGTTGAGAAGACGGGTCACAGCGGGACGCTGGATCCTAAAGTGACGGGTTGTCTGATCGTGTGTGTGGAGCGGGCCACGCGTCTGGTGAAATCGCAGCAGAGCGCAGGTACGTCCGCAGGCTGGAGAGCTGTGGTTTTGCTTTTCCTCCCAGTAAACCCCAGCGGCCTCCTCTCATTCCTCTTCTGCCGTGTCTTTCAGGCAAAGAGTATGTGGGAATCGTACGGCTGCACAGTGCACTAGAGAACGAGCACCAGCTCGCCCGGGTGAGTTCTCTTCTTCAGTAGCCCGTGCGCAGTGGTCACATGACTACAGGCTGTTCTTAAAGGGACAGTTCACCTCATTTCTTCTCATGTGCTGGTGAATCTGTATTTCTTCGGTGGAACACAACACAAGATATTTAGAGAAATGTCTTCCAAAGTATCTTTTTTGTGTTCTCATGAGGAAAAACTCATCCCGTACATAAGGGTACATTTTGTTTAATCACTTTGAAGTGGGTAGCTGGTAACCGGTGACGACTGTGTGTGATATGATGAAACTGTTCATCCATTCTCTGAGTGTCTCTGGACCGTCTCTCTCTCGCTCTCTCTCTCTGTGGGTTTGAGCGTCAGGACCGGCGCTCTGTGTTCTCTGCTGTAGTGTTCTACTGCAGCTGATGATCTCAGAGCTCTGCTGGGTTTGATGGTTTAGATTCATCGAAGAAGACTGAACACGTCTGAACACGCACACATACGTGTGAGCTCAGACGGCAGCGTGAGTCTGGATCAGATCTTCATCCCGCTTTCTCTCTCTCTCTCTCTCTTCAGGGTCTGGAGTGTTTAACAGGAGCTCTGTTTCAGAGACCACCTCTCATCGCCGCCGTCAAGCGACAGCTCCGAGTGCGCACAATATACGACAGCAAACTCATCCAATACGACCCGGAGAGAAGACTAGGTATTGCTTTAAACGTGCGCTGCTGCGCAGATCCACCTGCGCATGACAAAGTATCTTGAACCACTCAAGCTGTGCTTTCTTAGGGCCGGATGACTTCCAACTTGTGAAAAATGTGCGTGGAACAATCGAGGCTAACGGCACAGATTCTGGCTAATGCAGTACGTTTAACCAGAAAGTCGACATCTACAGAATTCAAACTGTTCTGTGAATAAGGTTGTTTAGATGCGCGTTAAATATGTTAACTGCTTGTGTAACATTTACATTTAGTCATTTGGCAGACGCTTTTATCCAAAGCGACTTAAAGGTGCAGTAAACAATCGAAGCAATTCGGACAACGTAAGTGCAATCAATAAAACTGGCTTCATAAAGCCTACCACAGTATACAGAGCTAAGTGTAAGAGTGAAGGAGGGCCGTGGTTGCATGAACTGCATCCAAGCTCCTGTCAAACACCCTTTGCTGCGACAAAAACAACTATATGGGGGGTGGTATCGTAAAATGTTAGGACTGGTCTTTTATTTTGACATAATTCCACCACTTGGTATATTATTTCCTTTAGTAAAAGTGCTATTGAAAAAAAAGGACTTTATTCTAAGCACCATTTTAAGGAAGTATTACTTTAATGTAGACCTAAAAACAAAAATGTACTGGTAAGATACTGGCTTATTAACATGGTTGTTCCTACATAAACAAATTGGAGGCGCCACCTCAGTTAAATTTCGTGCCGCCTCTGACTCTCGGCAAAATGATGTTGAGTGTCTTCACAAAAAGACAAATGACGGTCTGTTTAATGCCTGCAGTTGCAGCATTACGCCACAATGGAGGAGGTGGGCCTACATGCACGTTGCACTGCCTCCATTTTAGCCAGGAATAACCCTGACATTTGACCCTATTTTTACAGATTTCCACCCTGTATGTTATAAAGCATCTACTGTAGGTCTTTTAATATAGTTTATAAGAGAGTATGTGGTGAAATATATTACTGTTGTCTAGTAAAAGACAGAAAACATAGAATCCAGAAAAGTAAAAGATTTGGCAGGGCTGTAGTTTCTCTCATGCTGATGGATCTGCGCAGCACTGCTGTAAACTGTGGAGGCCACATGATGTGATGTAGATGACACGAGCACATGTTGTGCAGAGATGACTCCTCATCTATCACCCTGTACTGATGGCTCGGTTTCATCAGAGTGTGTGTTTGTGAGGTGTGTTTGTGTGTAACGTTGTGATGTCGTGTGCAGGTATTTTCTGGGTGAGCTGTGAAGCGGGAACATACATCAGAACGCTGTGTGTTCATCTGGGTCTGCTGCTGGGGGTCGGAGGTCAGATGCAGGAGCTGCGACGTGTCCGTTCGGGTGTTATGGGAGAAAAGGTGCGTTCAGAGAACATCTGTTGAAGAGCCAAAGTGTTGAGTTCAGTTCTGGGCTTTCTCCTGGTTCTGGTAATAAATCTTTGGCACATGAAAACGGCTGAGTGTGAAGAACTCGTGAAGCGTTTGTGATGTGACGTCTTCATCAAAACCTCAGCCGAACACAGTCTAATCTTAAACTGATGCTGTTAAAATCCTTTTTCTCAATGACATGAACTTTAACCTTAAGTCTTCATGTGAACTTGATTTATAAATGTTGTGTAGAGATTACACTAACTCGTGAGTAGTGTTGGGTGTAATTAGTTAATGTCATTTAATTAATTTGACCATGAAAAAGTAAAGGGATTACTCGTATAGTTACTTCTGATGTAATTCAACTAAATACTTTGAATTTTGTGTGCAATAGTGGAATTGACATCATAATTCATAAATGCTTTGATGTATAATCCTCACATTTTTATGTGATCCTCAATTATTACAGGGCTCATTTGATTGCTTGATTCTGATTGGCCGGCTGTGACATTCCAATAGTTGTTTTCAAATAACATCCTCTAACTCGGATGCTGCAAATCATTTTGAGAGGGGCAGTTTAATATTACACAAAAATTATACAAAAATGTCTTTATATAACGTATCACATTATATTTACAAATGATTAAACCAAATTGCCTGTTTGTGACGTTTGAACGTCGTTTCTTTAAAACCGAAACTTAACGGTTTTTCCTCACAGAAGGTCTGAATTCAGCAAAACTGAGCTAATAAAATATTTCAAATTCACATTTCATGTCCAGTTTTTTCTCATGTGGCAAGTAGCCGTGTTATAAGCGGGATAATGTACAAGCAGCCGGCTGTTATTGCCAAATAAGCCCCTCCGCTTCGCGTCTGGTCCTTAAAACACTGTTAGGGATTATTTCTGCGATAACAGCCAGCTGTTTGTACATTATCCCTTACTTTATGTAGTTTTAGATTATTTATTTGAATGAATTAAGAGAGCCGTTTCATGTCTATCCCTAGTAATTCGTTTTTCATATTCAAGTAACTTGCCCAACACTGCTCGTGAGGAACAATACTAAGTTCATGATGTCGTCATATATCGCAATGTGAGCAAAACTGAACGTATATACAACTGAGATTTTAGTTTTTTTAAGAACTAATTTGGTTTGTGTTCAGCTTGCATTAAACCACAAAAAGTTGTACGTACAAGTTGTTTAATATCCCGACTTGTGATGAGTTTTCATGCATCAGTTGCGTGTTACAGCAGTTGTATGACTCTAATGGGTTAATGTCTTATGAAGTGGAACCCTCGTTTGTGAGAATTCATTATTTATATTTTTGTCTTATTATTTGATTGATGCATATTGTGTACTATGAGACTTGTCTGTTTGCTTAACTGTGCGCATGTGGTTTAGTTGGAATCGAGTGTGGCATGCGTGGTGTGTATTATGTGATCGTGTAAATTTCACCCTCAACTTGATCTGGGAGCTTAAAAAGAATGATCTGTGACGTAGCATCTGTTAGCCACTGCCCCAAATAACTAAATATTACATTGTGTTGTCAGGATAACATGGTGAGCATGCACGATGTGCTGGACGCTCAGTGGCAGTTTGATCACAACAAAGACGAGACGTATCTGAGACGAGTCATCTACCCGCTGGAGAAACTTCTCATCTCGTTCAAGAGAATCGTCATGAAGGACAGCGCTGTATGACCATTAACACACTACACGCACGCATTCTGTGTTCATCACAGCATTTTACTCGAGTCGGCATGAAATCATCATTCTAATCATTTACAAAGTGAAGTATTTGTTATAAATGACTTATCCCTGCACATCATTAAAAAAAATACATTTGTGCTTGATCTTTGATCCTCCTGTCGGGAGGAATGGCGTGAGGGCGGGGCTACAATGACTGACAGATCGCAAACTGGCATTAAAGCTTTCACCTTTTAACGATCCAATCAGTTGTCAGTGGATGAAATCGAGTCCAGCCATAAAAAAATTGTCTCAACTCAGAAGTCGGTTCACTCGTGTACACGTCATGATACGGAAAAAAGACGATCACCAGTTCTGTTTCATGCCGACTTTAAGAATCATCAGACCCTTGAAGGAGCATTGAGCAGTTTCTTTCGTCCACAGGTGAACGCCATATGTTACGGTGCTAAGATCATGTTACCCGGCGTCCTACGATATGAAGACGGGATTGAGATGAATCAGGACATTGTGGTCATAACCACCAAAGGAGAAGCCATCTGTACAGGTAAGCCGCACTCATGATGCGAGCGGAGATGACCGTCTGTCTTTCACTTAACACCTCTGATGTTATTCGCAGCCGTCGCTCTCATGACCACAGCCGTCATCTCCACGTGTGACCACGGTGTCGTCGCCAAGATCAAGAGGGTCATCATGGAGCGAGATACCTATCCACGCAAATGGGGCCTCGGGCCGAAGGTTAGGACCCCACACACTTGATTATTTTAAAAACCAAGATGGATTCGACCCTGCGCTGTTGTGCTTGTGATGTGAAGTGTTTCTGTTGTTTCAGGCGAGTCAGAAGAAGATGATGATTCAGAAAGGACTTCTGAGCAAACACGGCAAGCCCAACGAAAGCACGCCAGCCAACTGGAAGGACGGTTATGTGGATTACAGGTACAGAAGTTTCTCTGTTACGGTCCATCAGTTGTTCTGACCGAGTCTCAAGCGACTTTGGAGAACACAAGTGAAGTGTTTATAGTGCTAGTGTAATCCAGAATCTTCTCTCTGTGTTTTCTAGCGCTCCCAAAGCACAAGACCTGCCGGAGACTGAAGCCGGAGGAAAGGTGAGTTGTGTTTCTACAGCACACGTGTGGTGTTTGTGTGCGGATATGAAGTGAACTTTGTTTCTCCAGAGGAAGCGAGACGACAGCGGCAGTGACCATGATGCAGCTGCTCAGACAGTCAAGAAAGAAAAGAAAAAGAAGAAAGTGAAGAAGGAGAAACAGGCAGAGGAGGTGCCGAGTGAGCCTCCAGCAGAGGAAGACACTGAGGTGAGTTATTCATCTGATCACAGCCGTCGGGTCAGCTTTAGATCTCAAGTGCTGGAGCCTCTGAAGCGAGGACACACAAACATGATTCATGATGAGTGAGTTTGTTCATAAGGTTGTGTGCTACACAGGTCACAGAAAGCGCAAAGAAGAAAAAGAAGAAAAAGGTGAAGGACTCAAATGGAGCGTCAGAATGAACACTGGGACTGATGATGGAGAGGCTGTGAGATCAGATGTCTGTCCGAGCTGATTTTCAACAGATTTTTTATGTTCTTCTCGTGAAGCCCCGATTGCTGGGGTGTGTTCATATGTGTTTTTTTTATTGTAAATAGTGAATGTAATCCTGAACATATGAAATGAAAGCTGACTTTGTTTTATAGTGGTCTCGTGTTTTGTTATGTGCAAATGATCAAATCCCTCAAGATTCTTTACAAGAAGTTTTCCTGCAGACATGATTCAGATCAGAGTTTCTAACTGAACTGCATTAGAATGCTACATTGTGGCTCTCAGAAAACAATTCCTGCTGGGCACGTTTGATCAGTCCCTTAATATGCTTTAGTTGAGACGCTTTGTGCTTTTATTTGTCGCCCTAAACGTTAATATCCATCCTAACAAGGTTATGACAAACATCTGTAGCTGCATCAGAAATGGCAGAATTTGAACAAGTACCAATGGACCATTACAACAATACCTTCTGTGTGGTAGATATGCTACACAATCTTGCTTACTTTAATGTGAACACACCTACTTTCAGACTACATTCTAAAGTATTTTAATGTCCATTATAAGTGACCCACTTCCTGTTGCCAGTATGATCAGGCCTTATGCTTACACAGATCTCGTGCGTACATTGAATGATTTGGATCAAACTTGGGCTGCTTAAGACACTTCATGTTTCTATGATTTCGCCATAAATGTCTTGCCTCGCCATGGCAGCATCATTTCAGATCTCAAAAATCGGTTTGTTCAACATCTTTGCATAATGTTCATCGAGTTTAATGAGAATCTACTGAATCCCCACCACGTGTAGTAAAGAAATCCACCTCTGCTCGACGCCTCCCAGCACAGGTGTGAAACTCAGCTCCCGGAGGGCCGCAGGTCTGCACAGTTCAGCTCCGACCCCAATCAAACACCCCTGATTCAGCTAAACATCTTCAGGGTCACTAGAAACTTCCAAGCAGGTTTGGGTTAGAGCTGGCTGGAGCTGCGGCCCTCCAGGAGCTGAGTTTGACACGCCTGCCTTAGAGCGTCTTTAATATTAGAAGTCTTAAAAAGTTTGAGAAATACCGCTTTTGTCTAAAGGTGGCGCTATGGTTCCCTTTCCATGCCCATTTCTGAGGTAACACAGCTAACTACGTTCACACCGCCGCCGTCGAGAGCGTCAAAAATCGCTCTGGCCGCCCTGCCAGCAACGCTGTAGAGAGACTCATCGACGCGCTGACGTAGTTTACAGGGCTGCGTTCTCTGGGATCCTCTCAAGCGGTGGACGTCTACGTTCTGATTGGTTGCCGCCCATAGCTCATTACCATAAAGTGGACCTGATTTCAACGACCAAGACTGTTCTCTCGAAAATGAATGACTTCCGGCCAACGTGACGCTCTCGACGGCGGCGGGGTGAACGCACAGTAAAGGACATCAGTGTTGTGTGAGACACATTTCATGACATTTTAAACATGCCAAGAGCTTTAACAACACCTAAATGTGTGACCCTTGACCTCAAAATCATACGGGCCAGTTTTTAGAAGCTATCCGTTGATGTATGGTTTGTTAGGAAAGGACAGTATTTGGTCGAGATACAATTATTCTAAAGTCCTTTGACCCAGATAGCACAGGTACATCTGTAAGATGTCTGGTGGAGATCTGGAAAACATCTTCGACAGGTGCATCAGACAGCAGATGTCGATTAAACCGTACTGCCAGATGTATGTGTGCCACCCGGGGAGGTTGCTCTCAGTGCTGTAGCAGGCCGTAGCTAAGAAGAAACCCGTTTGTTTCAACGCTCTCTATTGGCTATCCGCTGTAATGACGTGAGAGTAAATGAACCTGACAGCAGAGATTCTGCGTTCGAGAAAACTCGGGTTTCGGATATTATGACGTCAAATATCCGACTTCAATCCGTTCTAGTCACATTCGCGAGTTGACCACGTGATGTCACTGAGACGCCGAGAGCACGTTTTATGGAAGCTATTCAAACGTAGGCATTGGTTCATAAACAGTTTCTGGAAATATTAACTTTCATGTTTATACATATTACATGTATTGGGGAGGGGGCGTGGCCAGCTCGAAATGCATTTTCAGGTCCACATTGAGTTTTGCAACACTCAACGCGCTGTGTGTAAATGAAAATGCAATCCCAAATGTTCAACCTGTTAATGTTAATGCATTTAGCGAAAATAACATTTTCATTTTCTTACAGTTTTGCTTGACTATCTTAAACATATATATTCAATCCAGGGAATGCATTTTCATTTTCATTTTGCAACTTAAAGAGCATTCAAAATATCAATTTAAATAACATATTAAAACCAGTGTAGGAACTGACAAATGTAATTGATGTAATATAATTTAATTTGAGTAATTCATTGGTTTAGGGCTGATTTGTGTTTGGTATTTATTTGTTTATGAAAGGGCATTAGAATGTTGAAATAAGCGATATATAATATTGTAAAGGGCAAATACATATAAAACACAAACGTAAATAAACTGCTGAAACAAAGCTCAATATCAATGCTATATTTCTATCAATTCAAACTATGGACAATATAAAACACTTATTTCAGATATCAGAAATGCAATTCTTACTAGTAAAATATAGTTTGATATCAATAATGTGATTGTTACTAGTAAGAAAGCCATTTTAGATATCTACAATAACTCTCAGATTTATTGATATCTGAAATCTATTTCCTGATATCTGAAATACCAAATGCAACATGTTCAAATTCATTTACAGATATGAAGAATGAGCATTTCAACTGAAATACATATCTGAAAATGTAACTACTGATATCTTAAATAATATTTTAACTAGTAAATGTACTTTTATAGATATCTCGAAATGCAGTTTTACTTGTAGAAATAGCTATAGTAATGAGTTAATGAATATTAATGAGTGTGTGTTCTTTTTTCACACTACATCTTTACGCCACCTACAGGCAAAAAATGTAGGAACAACATCCATATGAAGAAGTTTCTTATGTTACTTGTTTTATTCATTTATTTTAGCTCAGTTCCTGAGATGATAAAAATTAATCTGGCTTGATTTCGCTTTTCTTTTTTTCATTTTTGTTTATTGTTTAAAGTTTAATTTAGCTACATTATGTGCATGTGGCCGTTACAGGCTGTAATTTACAGTAATAGATTTCTTTACACAATTATATCCATTTGCATTAACTATGAAAACACCCCAGAATCAACACAACATAAGCAACATAAGCATAAATAGAGCATTGGGTTTGATTAGGTTGAAGCGGTAACTGGAGCCTGCAGAGTTTAGACCATAATCCCACAATATTTACTTGAAATAGAAACAAAGGGAAAAACACATGCAGATTAAGTTCATTTTAACTGTTTTTAATTTGTTTAATAAAAAATAAGTTTAATTGAAATATTAAAATACTTTTACTACACTGCTCAAAACATTTAGGGAACACTTAATCATCAAAGCACAACACAGTTATCCTTCATGAATATCAATCAACCCAGCAAGCATAGGTGAGTGTGAATCATTGTCACTTGTTTTGGTGCAAAGGAAAGTGACATGAGGTACACTGTAGAGGCAACAGCAAGGCTCATCTGGGGTGGACCATTTTTGGAGGGTCTCACAGACCTCCATGTGCTATGAAGTATCGGGCTGAAATCCCCAGATCTAATCTTATGCAGTTGCAGTGCTGGGTCCTCATTTTATTACCGAAAGTATACAATACAAAGTGAAAAGAAGGTTTTTTAAGATTCCCCTGCATACTTGCTTGTTTATTTTAACCAGTGGTTCCCAACTTTGACACGGGAAGCAGGTAGCCTAATCTGACACCAATTTTTAGTGGAAAACACATTCTGTCCGCAGATCACAAAAGCGATTTGAAACATTATTAGCAAATCCAAAAGGCTGCAATATCAGATATATCAATATAAGTCTGTGCCAGAGCAAAAGCGAGTTTTGTGACAGACAGTTTCAGCCTATTATCGAGCCGAGTGCACCTCTGTTCTCCCCAATCAGTTCTGCTTTAGGCTACTCTAGAAATACTATTACATACTTGTGTTATTTTGCGCTGTTTCTAATTCGTCTATGATTTTTTTTCCGCTATTCTCAATACAAAAGAGACCAGGCAAAGCCCGTCTCACTGAATGTTTTTCTTCCTAGATCATGGCTTCTGTACCTCGCGTCGCATCAACCAAGACAGCACAACCGACGAGCACGCGCACAGCCTTGTGTCTCTCAATGCTTGTAAAATTGGACAGAAATGCACACGCACATTGCTCTGCTAGACTAGGCAGGAATTAGATGGGTCTGTACAGTTAAAGGCATGTGTGTACTTTTGTTTTCTTGTTTTCATAAAAAGTATTAAAGGAGCCAGTCTTTTGCTGTCTTTGAGGCTTTGCTTATGTTTTTTGGGTGTTTAACAATGAATGTTCTCATTTCAAAAACCGCTGCCCCTCTTCTAACAAAACGACTGGATTTCTTCCGGTCTATATAAAGTCCCTCCTTCTGAAACGCTCTGATTGGTAAAGCTGACCAGGTCTGTCGTGATTGGTTCCCCGCTTAGAGCGTGTGTGTGAAGATGTCCCACCCATACCATATCAGCGAGCTTCCGCTTCTCAGGCTGTTGTGATTGGTCGGTCCCCTCTCAGTGCACGTGTATTCATAAACTTTGGCTTTTAGCAATAACAGTAAGAATGGCGTCAACTTCACTTCATCAGTTAAACACGTGCGGATCCATCGAATTTTTGTCCTTCTATGGCGAGGGAAATGACACTGGACCGTACGGTGTCAGACCGGTTATATTAATTAACACTAATAACAGAAGCGTTAGTTTTGCCTTTTTATATTGGACTCGAGTTGGATAATAAAACAAGCAGATTGACCAGGAGACATTTGCAAGCAGGACTTCAAAGGACGTTTCATAGAAGTGTTTTAGAGGTATACGCACACACACAATATCAGTGTGTTACACAGAAACAGCAGCCGAGGTTAAAGTCATGAAGCTGTTATTTGACCGTTGGTTATCTTAGAATGTGTGTCGCTGAACTCTTATGACCAGCTGTAGGACTGTGATGAAAGTGACCGTAGTTTAGCGTGTAGCTCAGTCAAATGTTTACGATCTCTGATAACCAAACACTACTCCAGCGGCTCTTCCTCTTCTATAAGGAAGACGTCGCCTATTTTTGGCGTATTCCTTTGGGCGGAGGATATTAAAAGCACTGGGAATAGTGACATCATGTACCCGGGAAGTAGAGGGCTGTAGTCCGATTCCAGCCATTCTCTGTAGTCCTTTATAAGCGAATTCTGTTAAACACAATATCTCACTTGGCACTGAACTTTGAGCTTTATCATTTGCAGGTATAGTTTATGCTCTACAGCAACATTACAAACTTAAGGTTGAAAAATGCGATTGCAGGGAATGCTCGCTTTAGAAAAAGAACTGATAAAAATGCAGTTAATTTACCGGACAAATAAGCAGAATTGCTTAGAGCTAACCATCTGTTGGACAGAAACTCCCACGCACATTGCATCTGTTAGACAACAAGGTAGTGGTGGGTTATGTAGTTATATTAAGAGTGTGTGCTGCATGGAATATGATGAGGCATGTCTTTGCAATTTTTCTGACAGATTGTGCGACTGCAATTAGGTTTAATTTGCAATTAGATATTTTTCCCTACATCGTGCTGCCTTAGAAAAAACATGTTGTGCATGTTGGATGTACTTCATGCAGCGCAGTCAAAAATCGCAGCGGAGGAGCCAATGAATGGACCTGAAGGCCATGCGCTCTCCCCCTGTGATAAATAGCCTATTTCCAGTTATTATGGTTAATATTTTCGTTCTAGTTATTATATTCATATTTTCGTTATTAAAGTATTGTTTTCCCGACCCAGGACCACTAAACTATTGGGACAGAACACACAACTGGGCTAAGCTGACCCATCAAGTGGGGTTGATTATTTCATCCCAGATTTTTTTTTTTTTTTTAACTGCAGGGTTTATTTTTTTTACAATATTTGTTTATTATTATTTATATACTACAGTATAAACATATGTCTGTCAAATACATTATAAACACAATCACATACAGTATGTCAATATGGTATCTCCTTAATTTTTTTAGTACACATAATACAACATTTTTAGTACAAGGGCAACAATAATGGCATTTTCCCCAATCAATAAAATCAAAGAGCTTAGAATAAACCCAAGTAAAAATAAAATGTATTTATTAACATTTATTTTACCAGAAAAAAGTACACACGGGCACGCGCACACACACACACTACATTTTAATGATCTGAAAAAGCAAGAAATGCAGGTTTAAATGGTATTAATCAATCTTGTTGGGGATTGCCCCACTGGTTTCAGATATTATTGACCGCCACAGAACTCCGGCCAAGGAGTGGAGTAATCAGATATGTTTATGACCACGTGTGCAGCTGGTATTTCTGTAAACAATACAACAAAATAAGAATAAATAAACATGAAACTTTTTAAAAAGGAAACATTATAAGTCGACATTTTTAATAAAAAAACACTTATAGTATGCAAAGTCATGTAAACATAAATATAGCAGCATAACGTTGGGACATACTGTGCTACAAAAACAGACTGTAATAACCACAAACTATATGGTTATTTGATCATATTTAGCACCAGATTAATTTACCGAAATGAAGCACATAAATATTAGAATTATATTAGAATATTTAAATCGATTAAAGGCCTCATGGGCGTCTTACATCACAAAACTTACACACACACAAACCCTCATATAACACGTAGCAATCTCTGAATGCTTTTGTAATTGTCATCAACATATAAGCATGATTCAAACTTGCATCATCACAAACTTTATCGGCATAACAAGCTGCTTAATGTCAATGATTTGACACCGGAAAAATTGGGCTAGTTTTCAAACTTAACAACTGCCAAAATACGTTTATATTGCTATATTTACTTATCTGAATGGTTTCCTACGTACACTGTAAAAAATCTGTAAAATCAACAGTAATTGATTTTTACTGGCAACAAATAGCCAGCAAGCTTCTGTATTCTGAAACACAGGAATATTACCATAAAACTAACAACAGTAACTAAAACATGCTGTATAATAATTTACAGTAAATATATATATATATATATATATACTGTAATAGTAAATACAGTACTTTTTTGCTGTATTTTTAAATACGTTAAAATTATTTTACTGTAAAATTAATTACAGCAGTTGTTTTTAAAATTAACTGCGTTTTGCTGTACAGTAATAAAAAAAGATTGAAACACGTCTATTACTTAATCTAACAAAATTAATTTAGGCTTTTCTGTAAAGAACATTTTATACAGTGATGATACTAGTTTTTAATGCCATACTTCATCAATTACCACAAGACTCCAAATGAATTAAAAAGCTTTATTAAATGGGAGTCAATAACTCATGGCAGGACTTGCAGCGTTAATGCAGATCCTACATTATCCTGCCTGCATACTGTTAATTGCTTCTGCAACTTCTTTTTTTGTTAATTCTCCATCTAATACTTTGCTTTCATTATCTGAAATTCTAGGAATATTAAGGTTATTTGCAAATTGTGTCTGCTTATGGAGTCTGGTTGAACCCTCAGAGCTATCCAGTTTCTCATAGAATACCTTGAAGGCCTCATTCATTTCTGTAGGATCTACTATAGTTCTACCACTTGAATCTTCTATGCAGTGAATAGACCTTTCGGTTTGCTGTTGTTTAATGCTTAAAGTTTTTGCACTTTTTTATGTAATGTCTTCATTTCCATTTGTGTACACTTTTTCTTTGAAGTGGTAAAGCTAATTATTTGACCCCTGATAAAGGCTTTAAATGCCTCCCATCTTATGCTAGCAGATTTTTGATAGGTATTACATGCAAAATACAAGTCCATTTGTTTATCTAAGAAATCTATAAATGTGGGGTCTGTAAGCCATCCTGGTTGAAGGCGCCATTTTGGTAAATCCCTCACTAGTTAGCATCTGTGTAAATAAGTGATATAGCTGCATGGTCCGAAATTACTATACTACTATAATGACAGTTATCAATTTTTGAAACAAGTTGTGTGGAAACCAAAAAATAGTCTATACGTGAGTAAGTTCTATAAGTGCTGGAATAACAAGAATATTCTTCTGCATTGGGTTTGCTGTGTCTCCATATATCCAACAAGTTTAGTTCTTTAATAAAATTGTTTATTGCCTTCCTCGATCTAGTGTGAGAGTTGTCTAAACCTGATGATCTATCTCTTACTGGATTAAGCGTGCAGTTAAAATCGCCAGCAATTATATATTGCCCAGGGAGATTTGAAACAGTCAAGAACAAATTGTTATAGAATTTAGGGTCATCTTCGTTGGGACCATACACATTTATCAGGTTTATATTTTCAAATAGTAGCATACCCTGAATTATGATATATCTACCTGCAGGGTCCTTTATTAAGTTTTTGATTTGTAGTGGGACAGATTTAGGGATTAGTATTATAACGCCTCTAGCATGGGCAGCATGAGAGGCAGAAATCACCTGACCCTGCCATCCTCTTCTTATTTTAGGAATGTCTCCACTCAATAGATGAGTTTCTTGCTAGAAAATTATTTCTGACTTCAAGAATGTTATCCTGTTCATCACTTGTTTAATCTTTGTAGTTTCATTTAAACCCCTACAATTCCATGAGGTAAATTTCACCTTCAAACTAGACATTTGTTTTGTACTATTTCCTTAAGACTTGTTTGGATAGCAGACTTTGACGGAAATGTAAAAAAACCCACCTTATCCCACCCGCCTATGACCGAAACAGTGTCCACAAATTCCTTCTCCCTAGCTCACTCTACTATTACCGAATACTACCCTACCGATACGTTTTATTGTTTATTGTTGAAATTTTGAGTGCGGGTTGACCGTTGAGCGGGTTGGTTGCCAGATGCACAAATCCGGTTTCACTCTTCATGGCATCAAATTGCGTAAATGGCAACAGCATAAATTTAATGGGAGGTTTTATTCATATTATTTCTGTCATGACAACTCTCGGAGTGTTAAGCATGGTAGTGTGCATGTCATATATGTATTTGGTCTTGGCGGAATAGATCTGCTACGCTGCTGCTGCGGAGCAAGTAAGGAGACTTGCTACTGCCAATATATCCACAACATGCGCTGTGTGCATGTAAGGAATGCTGCTGCTGCACATACAACATGTGAATAAACCACAGCTCACGTGGTCCTTGTAGCAGATCTATACAGGTGGAGCTGGGGAAGGAAGAGGGTTCTGAAACACGCTGCACTGCTGCAACAATCACTGGCCCAGATTTAAACGTAGAACAGCAAGCTCATTGGCTGCTGATACGGAGGAAACCAATCACTTCACCGTGTAGTAGTTATTATGTCGAATAGGTTTACCCCACGTTTACACGATGAAAAACGGAAAAGTTTTTCCTTTGCGTTTTTGAAAAGTTTCACGTACAGATGACAGTGTTATCAAAACTGTCTGCAGTTACACGGATCCAGGATAACGGATAAAAACGCTGTAGTATGCACGCCAGGCCAGTGGATGGCGATGTTGTTGTGTAAAGAAACAGGACGTGCCTTGGCACATACACATGCACAGTTATAAGGCAAAAGTGCTTTTTAATACCGTTGGTCGACGTATATGTGTGTCCAAGTCTGGCGAATGTAAATAGTGCGTCTTATTGTGTATAATTTTGATCATATTCTATGTATACTGGGGCTGTTATTTCCCCCGGTTATGAAGAAGTATTCATAGGAATGTTTGTAACATAGAATCATTAGTAGATCAGAAATCATATTCACTCAGATGAGTATTGACTCAAGGTTGTTTGAATTGTTTGAAATCCACCATTTATGCATGAATCAACATACATATACTTATGCAGTAATTGTGTTCATAAAGATATTTTAATCATTTCAGCAATACAAAATCCAGTGATGTGTTAAAGGCCTGACCCAAATGTCAAACTTATGATACATTATAGTGCAACTTATTTAAAAAAAAATGAGTCAAGGTTGACATTCCACCGTTAGATCAACAACCTTGTTGCCTAGAAATAATGGCGGCAGACAACACGATTGGATAATAAAAAATAAGAGATAGCGGGAATTTACCTGATTGGTTTTGAAAGGAAACACCTCTGAGTAGTTTCAGTATAACTAGAGCTTGGAAAACACCTGATTTCAGATGCTTTCGGATGCTGTTGGGAACATCTCACTTTGTTTGACTTAAACAAATAAAGTTAAATCTTTGACACCTGGACCTTCTTTGTCTGAGCTATTTTTTGAACTACAAGATCAACTTTCTCCTCTTCAGTCTCCGCTGGACTTCTTGGTGCAGCAAATCCACATTTTGATGGGGAAACGTTCATACATAGTTGAGCAGCGAGAGCTCACCGTACGGGAAGCTCCGTCTTGCCGTTAACATGGATACCAAATAGGCGGCGTGATCAAAAAGTTGCACTCTGAGACCCGTCTACAAAAGTTTGCGTTTTCAGTCCCCCAAAACGCCATTTCCATCTAAACGAACGATCCAAGACGGCAAGTTTTTTGCGTTTTCAGTTGAAAGCGGTCTCGTGTAAACGGCCCCTTAG
The DNA here is from genome assembly GCA_006030095.1 of Triplophysa siluroides. NCBI lineage: Eukaryota > Metazoa > Chordata > Actinopteri > Cypriniformes > Nemacheilidae > Triplophysa > Triplophysa siluroides. Next base: position 1,524,303 of record VCII01000221.1, on the reverse strand, counting down.
ACTTTAAAGACTGTGCCGTCTAGAGTTTCATAGCAGAACTATTCATTTATATTATTGGTCCCTCCACACTAATTGTGTGTAACGTTTTGCTGAGTTTATTTGCTGAGTTGATAAGCTGGGTATGAAACCAGATCTGGCAACTGTAACGGCAACAATTCTTAGGCATATAAAAAAAATCACTATTTACTGCCTAACTTTATGCATTACCTTATTAAATGTGTCAAACGTTAAATGATCATAATAAGGTGCAAAGCGTTCTCTGTCAGTCTGTTGAATTTCACTCAATTTAAATTGAACTGTAAAATGTCATTATCATAATACAGTAAATTGTTTATACAGTAACACATCACTGAAAACACAGCAATACTACTGTTAAAACTACAAAAATCTTTACAGTGTATTGTATATATTTTTTGGTTCTGTTGAACACAATATAGTTTGTATGTACATATGGTTAAAATCGTATTTATCTATATTTCAACGTCTACTGTCAGTGTTTAATGTTTAATGTTATTTGTATGCACCAAGGGTCTGAGAGTAACGCAATTTCGATTCTCTGTATGTATGTACTGTACATGTGGAAGAATTGACAATAAAAGCACACTTGAACACTTGAACACAAAAGATGTTTTGGGGGATTTAGGAGAGAAAACAATTCTGGGTCACCTTTGACTACCATTTTATATTTTTCTGCTATGGTAGTCAATGATGCCAAAGAATTTTTAAGTTGCTAACGTTCTACCAAATATCTTTGTGTTCAACCGAACAAAGAAATGTATTCAGGTTTGGAACAACTAGAGGGCGAGTAATCCATAACAGAGTTTTCATTTTTGGGTGGAGTGTCCCTTTAAAAAAGATCCAATGTGTGCTCGAGGCCACGCACGGAAATGGACGAGAAATGTGTTTTCTCTTCGTAAGACATACAAAAACTTGCTTAAGAAATAGGCATGGTTCAATTTATTACATATGTATAATGTGTACAAGCACGTCAATGCTTTAGTTGTTCTAGACTGCGTATAGCGCTGCTCAAATGTGATATTTGGCAGCCGGGAGAATCAACTGTTGTACACTCACGCGTGACTTCTTTCATTGTGCACCGTGACATGCACCTTACGAAACATTGGTAAAAACATCATTCGGATGCATTGTCTAATACCACCGCTATATTTTCCTCTTTGGTTGAGCTGAGCTACAGCGTATTCAAACTTTTTAATCACAGGGACCCCCAAATATAACGATTCAATGTAGAGGACCCCCTTCCCTAAAATATTAAGACACCTTCAGAATTTAATTTACAAAGACATTTCCATACTGTGAATACACGATACAATTCATATTACAACAAATCAACGTTTACATTTCTTCAATAACAATGTTCTCGTGTCATTTGACAACTAAATTCACTATAGCCAAACACGATTCCCAAGAATGAACCATTTAGCATTTCAAGTTACAACTTCTGTAGCTTTTTTGAATTCCTGAAATTGGAAAATATTTACATTAACTGAACGGGAACCTTTTTGTAAGGGAGTAGTATATGACAAGTTGAACCTGAAGGTCATTTGCATTAAAACGTGTGAATCAAATTGAACAAACACCACATTCACTGATACAAAAACTCCTAATGGGATGGATGAGCCTCTGGCTCTCACATAGTTTGTTATTATTTGTTTTATTTTAGTGAGAGCTAGGCGCATGTCATTTTCAACATCCAGGCGGGCTCTGTGCGTGGACTGAAGTACTTTCACTGCTGAAAATCCAGCTTCACACAAGTAGGTTGTATCGAAAGGTAAAAGACACTTTATTGCCTTTTCAGACAAAGCAGGCTAGTCCTTTCTAGCAAGGCTTTGGAACTTTGTTTTCATCTCTCCTTCATTTGTCAATCAGTTGCTCTTGTTCTGCTAGATCCAGATGAGTGCCAACCCCTGGTGCAAATGGGTTTCTAACAAAGTCCAGGTGGGTGCTGTTCAAATCAGGGAAATATTGTTTAAAATGTGACAGGTGAGACTGGATGATGGGCATGATGTTGTCAGCAGTGGAGGAGATGCACGCTTGGGTAAAGAGAGGAGACATTTCTGTAACTCCCTCCTGGAGTTTGGTTTCCCACAGAGATATTTTCCGTGTGAATGCGTGTACCTTATCTTGTGCATTCAGTATGTACACATTGTGCCCTTGCCTGCTCTGATTGAGGACATTGAGATGATGTTAATTATACTTATACAATCACATTTTTTCAAACAAATTGCATTTTATGTGTAAACTTGCTTCATGAAATAACATCACACATTTTGCTTAAAATGTGTCATTATGACCCTAAATGTACAGTTTTGTCCATGTCCGATTTCAATGTGAGAAAGTTGAGGGCCCAAAAACATCAATTAAAATCATTAAAATTATTAAATTAAAATTATTTTTGCAATCTTTTACAAAAGTCTTAATATTAAAGGAAAATAATAGTTTCAAATAAGTTATTTATTTAAATACTTAAAATATATTAATTTATTCGTGTCCACAAAATGTTGGTCAACTATGTTACAAACAAAACCTCCCCCAGCAACTCAAAAATGGTTTGTCCCAAGACATTTTCAAGTCATTTTCCTCTGTGGCGGCCATTTCAAACACGCCATGGTGAGTCTCCTCTCAGTTTTTTCAATATTTGATGTAGAAAAGCATATTGTCCACGGCCGTATTATTAACCATCAACTATGTTATGTACATTGTCATGGCTAAAAAGTTTTATTTACTATAATGCAATTTTGTGTTGAATTCTTACATTAACCTGCTCAAAAAAATGACATGTGGTTAGCTAGGCTAGGTCCACCATTTCTGTTATGGGGAAGAAATATGGAAATTGTCAACTAAGTTACGGTCAACTAAGTTACGGTCAACTAAGTTACGGTCAACTAAGTCAACTAAGTTACACCAGTGCTCAACTATCTTTCAACTAAGTTACATCAGTGCGCTATGGCATATCATGATCATTAATTGTTCCTATGTTATTTATATCCTGAACATGTGTGTATATATATATATATATATATATTATTTTAAAAATGATAAATTTAAATAGGTCTCCGCAGCTGAGAGACAGCAGAGATACAGGGCTCGTCGTGATGCAGATCCTGAAAGAAGGGCAGCGTATTTGGAGAAGCAGAGAGAGGCATGGCACAGGCTCAGGTCACAAGGAAAGGTGAAGACAGTGGCAGATATGAGTGAGAGAGAGAAAAGAAGAAAGAGGGCCTACTGGCACAATTTCTTCATCAAAAGAAAAGGGCCCTCCTGCCATATGGGCACATCTGTCCCCCATTCTCCATGAAGTTAAGGACTCACATCCTTCTATTGAGGTGGTGCATTTCTTTAGTGATGGCCCTACAACACAATATATCCAGAAGGGAAATTTCTACCTCTTGACCACAGAGCTGGTGAACCGTGGCTTCAAAAGGGGAAAGGTGCTCCCGATGGAGTGGGAGGCCTCCTGAAGCGGACGGCTGACAGGCTTGTAAGCCAGGGGCATGATATCGGATCAGCAGAGGACTTATACAGTGCTTTGGTTGATAGTGGTACTGTACGAGTGTTCTACATCTCTCAAAATCTTGTGAATGATTTCCTCAAGAAGATGCCAAGCTCTCTGACAGCAGTGCCTTCAACCATGAGAATACATCAGGTGGTCACAGGGTCCTTGGGAAAGCTTCTCTATCGAGATGTAAGTTGCCCTTGTACCACCAGGCAAATGTTTGAGTGCCAGTGTGAAGACACACATGCCTTCAGCTTTGAGGTTCAGCTATCGACCCCTGCACTGCCTCTAGTACACTCAAATAAGGACAATGAAATTCCGTGGAGTCCTCAATTGATTGGACAGTGGTGTGTTGTGACCTATGAGTAGACAATTACCCTGGCACCATTCAGGAAATCACAGAGACTCATGTACAGGTGAAGTGCATGAGTAAAGTTGGAGGTGCAGAGAACCGCTTTTTCTGGTCCCTGAGAGATGATGTGCTCTGGTACTTGTCTGAAGATGTTTTATTCAATTATTCCTTCTCCAAAGCCAGTAAATTCCCGCCATGTTGAAATTGATCAAGATATCTGGTCAAATTTGTCAAAGATCTAACTTAGTGTTCATTTAGAGGCATTCTCTCTGAAATTATATGTTATGTGTGCAGTGTTTCACCGTTGCATACTGAATACAAAAAAATAAGTTTGAATAGCATTGTTTTTTAAAGGCTCTGTTGCATCAGCATACTGTTCTGTTGAAGAGCTTTTAGAGTTTTTTTGGAATTGTTAAATTACTTGAATTGAGCTGAGAAATGAATGTCTAAGAGTATGTTGCATTTTATCAGTGCATTCTGAATGCATAATAGCTTTCCTGTGGCTCAGTGGTAAGAGCATTGCGTTAACAACGCAAGGTTGTGGGTTGGATCCCAGGGGATTGCACATACCTATGTAAAATGTATAGGATAAAGCAACGTAAGTCACTTTGGATAAAAGCGTCTGCCAAATGCCTAAATGTTAATGTAAATGTAATTGAGAAGTTCAGTTCTCTAAATTCATTCCATAAGAATTAGCTTGTTATATTGATTGTAGGCTTTGTGGGGACATTTTAAAGCTATGTCTTGTTCACTCTATATTCAATTTCCCATGAATTTATGTGTGTAGTGTTTGATCATTTCAGATTTTTTAATGTATAAAGGATGATTTTACGTCACTGTCTTTGAAATGCACACTAACAAAACTTTCAATTCACAATGTATTCTCTGTGGAATTATGTGCATTTCTGTACTGTTAAATAATTCTACATTTAAAATAAGAGGTTTTCACCGAAAGCAACTTTGCTAATTTAATTCTGTCTCATGAATAAAATATTGTCCATGGTTAACAATATGTCCAGTCAACTAGGTTACTAGTGTCAACCGTGTGATTTTCATCGTCAACTAGGTTACACTTAGATTTTTTAAGTTAAAATAGCCAATATTGATGTTGCTGACATTTTTAAGCATTCTACTTATTTGCATAGGTTGGAGTTTACTATAACATCTTTTTTAATGATCAAAAATAACTTTAATGGAGATTTATGATGAAAAACATCCTTGTCCATAAGGACAGTTATAAATGCATTGCATGTTCATCTTTAAAAAAAGGTTGATTATGAAAATAATTTTAAATAACAATTGTATGTGTGGCAGAAATATACTCAATAGCCTTCTAAATTGCATTTAATTTCAAGTGCAAGACTGAATTGAATGGTTTTTATAACACCCTGTTTGTCCGTAACATAGTTGACATCTCTGAAGTAAAAACATGTTTTTAATTAAAAAAAATTAAAAACAGTTCATGTTTAAGCTCTGCAGATAACAGATATGTAACACTGAATTAATAGACTATATTGAGACACTTAATGTTCCACTGAGAAAGGACAGTGCTCTTGTGCTTTTTTGCTGACATGAAATGTACCCTAAATTAGAGAATGACCCTTTTATCAGCGTTACAACTCCGCTGCGTTACCGGTCATAGCCGCACCGTCAGTGCACACTGCAACACAACGAGACTTGTCCGTCATAAATTGATCCATCATATAAAATATATCCTGTCCTGTGGTTCTGCCTTCAAGGGGTTTACAAAACAAAAGTTCCTGGATTAATCTGACCCGTCCGAGGAAACCAATGCAGACCATAAACATAAGTTGTGCTTGATTTGCTACATCGGTACTCTCATCCAGCTGCAGCGCAAAATATTCAGTCTCGCAGTTGCTCTAAAATTTGCGAAGCAATATCACTGGCCATGTCACCTATGCGTCTGCTCACTGTATTGTCCGATAAGGCACAGAATCTCTCCCAATAACTCCCTGACCATGTCTTTAGTACCTGCTAATAATAATGTTTCACCGATTGTGTGCGGCTTTTTAGCACGGGCGAAGTGCTGTTACCAGTAGAAATTTCATTCCTGATATTAAGAATTTGCATTTTAACTAGTGATACATTCATTGTTGATATCTCTGTCTATAAAGCTATGTTCATCTAATTATAGATACCAAAAACTAGTTTTTATATCAATAATTACTTTCTAACATGTAAAAACGCCAATTCCTGATATCAAGAATTCAATTTTCCCTAGTTGAAATGCTCATTCTTGATATCTGTAAATTAATTTGGACATGTTGCATTTGGTATTTCAGATATCAGGAAATAGATTTCAGATATCAATAAATCTGAGAGTTATTGTAGATATCTAAAATGGCTTTCTTACTAGTAACAATCACATTATTGATATCAAGAATTAACATTGTCACTAGTGAAAATGTAATTATTAATATCAGAAATTGGCATTTTTACATGCAGTAATTCAATTGTGGATATCAAGAATAGACACTATCACTAGTATTCACACAATTATTGATATCAAACTATATTTACTAGTAAGAATTGCATTTCTGATATCTGAAATAAGAAATGAATTATTGATATCTGAAATTGAATTTGAATGACAGTCTATTGTGATTTTTAACTAGTAAAAATGCAATTACAGATATCAAGAATTAAGTTTTTTACTAGTTGAAATTACAATTTTGATATTAAGAATACACATTTCTGCGAGTGATGGCGTTATTGTTGATATCAAGAATTTACAATATTAACAGTGAAAATGTAATTACTGATATCAAAAATAGTAATTGTTACTAGTAAACATTGAATTGTTGATATCAAAAATGTATATCCTGAGAATGATTAAAAGCTAATTCCGCTTGCCATGTAAACAGGAGCCAAACTATAAAATCCGATTACACTTCAAATAATTTTTTTCAAAAGTTTTTATCACGTTGATGTATGTCGAAGTGTTTGTTTTTTGAATAAGTTTGTTTTTAGTTATAAGATGTTCTAAAAATTGGTGCGGTAACATGATTTCTTTGTTTACGATTAAATCATCAGGGCATATGGGCGGGACCTCGATACCGCTCTCGTCTTCGCACTGACTACTGCGCAGACCCCTGACGATTCCGAAGCTTCAAACTGAGGTTTTTGAGTAACATTTCAGCGCCCATTGTCGGACGTTTTACGATCAATTAATTACAATGGAAGGAATGGCGTCACACTGTCCATCTTTTTAACAGTATGGTCAGAGCAGACATATTTTTTATCAAATGACACCCGGTGCATTCCAAACGGGATACATGACACCCTCCAAAGGGCCCTTCGGGAAGAGGACACCACGCAAAACGTCGCTCCAAATTAAGAGAAATGACGTAGTTTTTCTTTCTCCTTTTGCCGAGTGAATTTTAAACAGACACAGTAAGATATAATTGCATGAGCTTCACTCTTTGAAGGCATGGGGATGATCACTTCGAAATGGAACGCAGGGGTAGTTGTTTTAAAGCGACACTATAGAACTTTTGCTTACAGATTCCCCCATCTGGTTGATAAGTAAGGGATAATCCACAGCTAGCCGTGCGTTAAAGGGTTTTAATGAATGATGTGGAGGTCAAGAACCACCAGGCGCGAAGCGGAGTTAAAGCTGTTATTGATGTTTACAGTGTCATTTTAGATCAAACAGGTGAAAATGATTCGTTTTTTTTTTTATTTTACAACAGTGTTGTAAATAATGTCGCTGTATAAGCGCAAAACACGTGCATTTATTTTTCCAAGCTGATAAAACGGGTGAATGCAGAATCATCATTTGGAAACCATGTGGCACTCTTCTGCAGGGAGGAGATGGGCGGGCTGTGTGTACCAACCCTAACACACAACTTACAGGTACCGCTTTTCCACCGAGGCTGGTGCTGGAGCCGGTTCTCGGACGAGGATGGCACCGTTCAGAACGGCTCGTGTTTTCACTGGCAGTGAGCAGAACCCTCTACGTCAATCCCAGTTCATATTTATTAAGCACAAGGAAGCGCTTTAATACAAAGTTAATTCAAAAATATAAAGTTATGAATCTTAACTTTGCGTGAAACTTAACTCGCATCTCTGAAAACATCCAAGCTAATTTTTAAACCGACACCATCTTAATTAACCGACCACAGATTTGAACTTTAAACATATATATGCTCGCCTAAATAATTCTTAAAAATACATTTAGTAACAAAATAACATTAATATTATGAACATTGCACAGCAACGGCAATAGAGCAAAAAAACTTTAATGGCGCCTTTATAACGGCAGTATCCAGAGAAAGCTCCGACATCGTAGGTTCCCTAGTTCGAGACGAGCAAGGTTTCGGGGCCAGTTCGGAACCAGGATCTTTGCATCGGCTCAGGATTTCCCAGACGAGCTCCAGCTCCGGTGGAAATGGAGTAAGAGTGTGCTTTTAGCCGCTATACGGGGCTGCTCAAGTAGCAGCGGGAGTAGAATTTATCCAGTTAAAACAACACTAGAGAACTTTTGATTATGGTTGATAAGCACAATTGTCTGTTATCAGTGTCGTAAATACTGTCAATACAATACACTTAAATTTGCTGACTAAGCAGAAACCGCTGTTACAACATGTCACTTCAGTAAAATTCATCCAGAGTTGTCCTACCACTGAAATCATTTTAGAGACATTATTGGGGCAGTCGTGGCCTAATGGTTAGAGAGTGGGACTCGTGACCAGAAGGTTGCCGGTTCTCAGGGCCGGCAGGTGACGACTGAGATGCCCTTGAGCAAGGCACCTTACTCCTACTCGCTCCCCGGCGCTGCAGTGACAGCTGCCCACTGCTCCGGGTGTGCGTGTGTTCACCACTTGCTGTGCGTGTGTTCACTACTCTCTGGATGAGTTAAAAGCAGAGGTCACACGGGTATGGGTCACCATGACTAATAGATCACTTTCACATTATTTTAAGGTAAAAAACTACAAAGTGTTGATTTGACTTCAAGTTGCATTTCTTTAAATGAGATAAATGTTTGACATTTGACAGTGGAACACAAGAACATTTTCACTCGCTTCAGCCGCTGTTACCTACAGCAATATCTCATTTCCTGTCAAATAACCTCTGTGCCTTAAATATACAATACATCAGCAAATCACAGAGATATAAATGAATCTGTGCAAACATTTATAGTTCATCATATGCATCACTAAATCATTATACAGTAACCATCAGGTTAACACTTAAAGGAGTAGTTCACCCAAGAAATGGTCCCCATTGACCTTCCATAGTAGCAATAAAAAAAGTCATGTCAACGAGGACCATTTTTGAACTATTCCTTTAAGAACTTACAGCTTCCCATCATTCAGATACAACCATGTTCACAAGTGGATGTGTGTTCTTTAAATGTTTTAAGATGCAAAAGCAAAAGATGAGATGAGACGTGATGTATAAAGATGAAGAGTTTCTTCACAGCTGCTGCTCTTGAATAATGTTTTCTCTAACAACTCCTGCATCATCTGTTTCTTCTCCTGACACACATGGACATCTCAGCCTGGAAAGAGTTGTGAAAGAAAATAAATGATGTTTGTACGTGCTTCTCCTAATGCGGCCCAAAGCAGCTTTACAGACAGCGTTATACTATATATCAGGGGCGGCTGGCCCGTAGTGGGCCCTCCTTCAGCCACACGAAAAAAGAGTTTATTTTGCCGGTCTAAGTCTTAATCATAGACTGTATAAATGTCTTAATATTATTGTCCAATCAGCAGCCTGAATATCACTCTCCAACCAGTAGCCCCGCCCCCTCGGGGCGATTTCAGTCAGGTTAAATTCGCCCCAGGCGCTCTCATAGATTTACATGTAGAGATTCTTTTTTCAAATTTTGGACCCTACAGTGCATTTCTATGGGCTCAGGGAGGGCTCGCACCAATGTGATTTCGTCATACGCACTGATGCATGCTCGGCCGACACACAGACATGAATTTTCACAATTCATGTCTGTGCTGCCATCTAGTGGTTGAACAGGAAAACCAAATTAATCAATGCAATGTAACACTGTCAAGTTAGCTATCTGACTTTTATTTATTATTATCTGACCCATTGAACGGGTCATCTTAGCAATAATCGCAAAGGCCCCCCCTGAGAAATTTGTCAGGAGCCGCCACTGCTAATATATATCAGAAACTTTACACAATTAATAATGATTTACTTCAATTGTTTCAATTTGTTCTTGATAAAACTATTCTTGATACATTTCATGTATCACGTGTTTGCCACAATAGAGAATCAATAAATGTAAACATGTATTATGTCATTTCAAAGCTCCCCAGTAACAACTGCTCAAAACTAATAATGCATGTCCTCTTGACGGGTGCAGTTAAATATTACACATACATAAATGATATTATGCCTCATTAATAACATATACTGTATCAGACTATATTTACAAAGGGTAAAACCAAATTATATGTCCAATAATAATTAGACCATTATTTGTCACAAATCTGAGTGGGGAAGAACCCAAGTGCAGGCTTCACAACAAAGGGTCAGGTAATCCACAGGGTAAGGTAAGGTAAGGTAAGTTTTAAACAAGCGATACATCACACGACTTGGCAACAATACAAAATGAACTGGCACAGGACAGCACAGATGAGGGCTTCTTAAAGGGAGACTAACAAAGGATAATTAACAATAGGCAGGTGTTGGTAATGAAACACTGACAGATAGCTAACGAGGAAACGAGAGGGGCGGGGCTAAAGATGAGACTGGAGAGAGCGCATATTATGTAATGATAACAATAATATGTCTCTCCCCACACAAAACCTAAGGCTTCGCCATGACTCTGCCTCAAGACTAAGAAAAACATGAAATGATGAGGCGGAATCATGACAATTATTCATAAAACTATAGTATAATTACACATATTAGCAATTCTTCATATCTTACTTAATTTTTAGGCAACAGTTCTTTCTGGTTCTGGAATCTGATTGGATGGGAGCCATGCGATATTCCACCAGTATCACCACACGCTTCACCGTTTTTATCACTCCGGCACTAAGTTGGACTTGAAACTGAAAGTAACTGACAAATAAGTAACTTGATGAAAGGAGATTTGGTTCTGCTTATTTAAAAAGAGGCAGAGTCCACAGAGAAGCTTTGTTATTGATTAGTGCTAAATAGTAGTGGTGGGCGATACTGTAAAATTTGGTATCGATCCGATACCAGGTAAAATGCAGGCCCAGTATTGCCGATATCGATACCAATACTTTTTACTTTTAGAAGCATTCACTTAAACTTACATTTACTTTCCTGTAGATGAAATGTCATGGTTTATCAGATGAATGCATCATTAATAGGCTCAATCTGAATACATTTTCATGACCACTAAAATATGTTGTGATTTGTGCTCTTAATGTGTCTGTAGGCTAATGAATCATGTAGATGTTAAAACACGGGACATAATTTAAACCAAATAAATATATTTATTTAGTTATTTATTCCTGTAATAGAATTTGCAAGCATGAACTTTGCACCAAATTATTACAGGAAAATAGTAACAATAACAGACTAACAGAACAGAAAAACGATGGATAACAAAACAATTCCTCCACTATCTAGGTGTATGGGAAATAGTTTTTCTTCATTATACAATTATTAGCTGGTTATGCAATCCAGTTCGCCAGATGCCCGCCCAGGTTTCGGCCCATTCTCCACATCTCAGTCCGAGGGGGGAACACTCCCGTGGTTCAGGCCGAGGTCGCCGCCCTTCTGGCGAAGGGTTCAATAGAGCCCGTCCCTCTGGCCAAGATGTCTTCTGGGTTTTATAGCCTGTGCTTCATCGTCCCCAAAAATGGTGGGGGTTGCGCCCCATTTTGGATCTGCGCTCCCTGAACAAGCACATCCAGAGCTTGCCGTTCAGGATGCTAACGCAGAAGTGCATTTGGGCGTCGGTTAGTCATCAGGATTGGTTCGTGGGAATCGACCTGAAGGACGTGTACTTCCACATCTCCATCCTCCCTCGACACAGGCCGTTCCTACAGTTCGCGTTCGAGGGGCGGGCGTACCAGTACATAGTCCTGCCCTTGGTCTGGCCCTGTCTCCTCTGGTTTTTATAAAGCTCGCGTAGGCTGCCCTAGATCCCCTCAGGGAGCAGACGTGCGGATACTCAACTATCTCGACGACTAACTTATCTTGGGTCACTCGCGAGATCTGTACGCACAGGGATCTTGTGCTCCAGCACTTAGACAGTCTATACTTGGATTTTTTGCCCCATACATAGTGACTCTCCTGCAGGTTCATCCTGTATGTTGACTTCCTCGCTCTTGGTTTCCCTGTCGGCAAACCTGGGACCTCCCCCCTGGTGGCTCAACCCACATCAGTCGTGTGCTCCCTAAATGGGCTTGTGCATTATATCCCATGTAGTTCTCCCCGCTGGTGAGACCATGCTGGTGTCACCACATGTAACCTCCCCTAGCGGTAGGATGCGGCCTCTGTAGCACACTCTCTCACTAGAGAGAGCAGTGCTTCCCAGTTTTCCCTTACGGTACCGGGCGGCCATATCGCAAAATAGAGAAACAACGCCACCCCCTGTGATGGCTGTCGGTACGAGCCTCTCAAGTATGTTACTAGTTACCGATTCCACTGGAAGATTATGTCTCGTGGTCTGATGATACTCAACTTTATATTTCCTCGAAGCCTCATGAAACACAGCAGTTCCATCGAATAATGGAATGCATAGTCGATTTAAAAGACTGGATGAGTAACAATTTTTTATTACTGAACTTAGACAAAACAGAAGTGTTAGTTATTGGACCGAAAACCGCCATACGTAACAACCAAGAATACTGCTTAACTATTGACGAAAACCCTCGTCGTCAGCTAAGAATCTTGGCTTTTCTTCGATAGTAATCTGTCATTTGAGAGCCATGTCGCCAACACCTGTAAAGTTGCCTTTTTCCATCTTAAGAATATATCTAAACTACGTCATATGCTGTCACTGTCAGATGCAGAGAAATTAAGTCATGCATTCATGACATCAAGACTAGATTACTGTAATGCACTTTTAGGTGGTTGCCCTGCAGGCCTATTACAAAAACTCCAACTGGTTCAAAACGCGGCAGCTCGAGTTCTACAAAAAAAGTATGAGCATATTAGCCCGGTTTTGTCAACCTTGCACTGGTTACCTATAAAGCATCGCATTAACTTTAAGATCTTGCTTATTACCTATAAAGCCCTACATGGTTTAGCTCCGCAGTATTTGAGCAAACTTCTATTGTATTACAGTCCTCCACGTGCATTACGCTCTCAGGGATCCTGTCAGTTGGTAATACCTAGAATTTCAAAATCAAGTGCAGGTGGTAGATCCTTTCCTTATCTAGCGCCTAAACTTTGGAATAGTCTTCCCTGCACTGTCCGGGAGGCAGACACACTCTGTCAGTTTAAATCTAGACTACAGACGCATCTTTTTAATCTTGCATACACTACACTTTAATATATAAATCCTCTGAGGGTGTTAGGCTGCATTATTTAAATCAACCGGAACCAGGAACACGTCCAACAACAACTGATGTACCTGTAGCATCAAAGAGAATAGAACAGTACCCTACTCTCAGCCAGTCTTGACCTATTGTTCCAAGGTTACCGCAGGATGCAGTTCACGCCCCCCGATGGCAGAGCGGAGAATGGGAAGCGGTCACCTGACAAGAGCTGAGATGATAGAGCTGGATAAAGGACGCAGCGACTTGACACGATTTCACTACAAAATTTTAAATGCTATTAGACTGTTAATGATAATCTTAAATCTATAATTTACCTTATTAGTAAGTTTATTTATTTTAATTTAGCCTTGTTGTGCAAGCACTGTCGAGCTTGTGCAGAGGCAGCAGCTTTTATCAGAAGGGGAACTGGAATCGATTGGAGTTTTGGGTTCCTCGCCATCGTTTGTATACTGTTCTGCACTGTTTGCCTGGCTGGAGGGCTGCTTTAGAATTCAGAAGTTTTACATAATTAATATTGCATATAGGAATTTATACTACGTTTAATATTTGACCTGTGTTTCTCTCTCCTTTATCTCAAATGTATGCTTTCACTGTGCGTGTGTGGATGCGTCTATGTTGATGTGTGTAGTGTGTGTGCATATTGTGTGTGTGGAGCGTTTGTATGTCTGTCTTTTGTGTTTTCACATTTTTCTTGTTTTTACAGGTATGTGACTTTAGTTGTTTTACTTGTAGTCAATATGTCTCATGTAGAGCTGCTTTGTATCATTGAAAATTGTAAAAAGCGCTATATAAATAAAGTTGAGTTGAGTTGAGTGAAAGCACTCACTTGTGACTCGCTAGTCCAATAAGTGTCACTCCGCTTGACCTCTTGATACGGCTCAGCGCTGTGGCGTGTCATATAGGACCCCAGTCTGTCTCTTAAAACAATGTCGAGAGACAGACTGAAAGCGAACGTCTCGGTCACGACTGTAACCTTTGTTCCCTTATGGTTGTCTTCCTGCCACAAAGCTTTGCCGGCCCGCTGCAGTGACCGGGAGATGTCTCTCAGGTTCCTCAGCCCAAAAAGGTGAATGAATGGGCGCCACCATCTCCTTTTATACCCGTATGCACGGGGCAGAGACTGGAGCGTTCCATTCACCAAGATCATTGCCGTTTTAAATTCCTCTCGGAGATGATGGGTTCTCCGTAGTGTTGTATACGTCATATTCACGTAGCGGAAGTGATGACAGAACGCACTTCAGAAACTATTTTTAGCAATCAACCTACACGTAAAATAATAAAAGTATATATATCTACTAATAATTATATATAAATAAATAGATTTGAACTGATGCAAATATCTTAGAAAATGTGAAGAAACATAACTAAAATAAGTACTGTGTTTTTATTTGTTGAAATTATAATGTATGTAAAGCTGCTTTGCAACAATGAAAATGGCGCTATATAAATCCAATTGAATTGTATGAAATGTTACTCACATCCGTCTCTTCTGCATGTGTTGTATTGTTTCAGGAAGAGGTCGTCTGAAAGTCTCGGGCAGAAACAGTGTGCTTACGGCTGACAGAACACATAAACTTCCCAGAATTATGTGAGGTAAACTTTTATAAAAGATGCCTGCAATATAGAATACGAGGTTCTTTAAAGCTCTTTTCTGTGTCAAGTGTTAAATGATGAATATGAAAATGGCCGTCAATATCTTACTCAAATGAATAAAGTAGGGGGCGACAGCACTGCCAATGCGAGAGACCATCGCACAGGAGCCCACGGCTGTATTCCTCAGGACTGTAGGATAAATCTCTCCTGTGTACACAAACATCAGGGCAGTTCCGATAGCCATCCCAAACTTACCCAACATCTCAAATGCAGTGGACAGAGCAGGCAGATCTGTGAATAGAAAACACAACATCAGAGAGTGTGATGAGAAACTGATGTGAAGGGAGACTGAAGCTCGGGTCTACCTGCGGGTACTAACTGAATGAAGTACAGCACTCCTCCGCCCAGAAGCATGCTAGCAGAACAGGCTAATCTCCTCGGTCCACAGCGAAGAGAGAGCCATCCCAGAACATAAGCGGGCACCTCGATAGCAGCCGAGATGAAGCAGTTGAGAAATGGACTGCCGTGTAGACGTGACGTGTTGAGAGAGAGACCGAAGTAACCCATACTGAGAGTCATCCTGTAAAACGTTACGCACACATCATACATTCATCAGAAATCACACTAACGTCACGCACACATCACAAAAGGGACTTTTTGTAACCAAGCACATGCAGACAGAACCTTCTTATAATAAAAATCACTTTCTGCTAAGAATTACATGAAAACAAGCAAAAAAATCTGCCAATGGGGTAAGAAAAAGAAACTTCAATTAGGTACTTAGGAGGAAGTAAAACCAAATTCAGGTTTATTTTTCTTACCCCATTGGCAGTTTTTTTAATGCCGGTTGCACGAAAGCCCTTAAGTGAGGTTTTTCCTGAGGGGCGCAACAAACGTCTTAAGTGTTTACACTTAGCATTCCACCATAGTTTCTGTCAGAACACTACAATAGAGAAGCGGTTGCCATGGTTACGCTATAGAACATATATACCACTAATAGACCACAAATGTAACATTACAGCTACTAAAACGTTTTAAGTGTGGACAATATTAACAGTACGGGAAAAAGACAAAACTAAAGACGCTAAGGCTATTGTTTTAGATAAAAACACATGAGAAAAAACACCCTCTAAATCCGCTATGATGCATCAAACTGATTTTCTTTTCAATAATGGCGTATCTTTAGTCTCATTTTATGTGTGAAAAAAGCATCGTTGCTTTCTCCACTTCAATAAACATGATATCCTTCATTGTGTTTGAGATGTAAGGGAGCTGCATTGGTCCCTTCATTTTTAAGATACCAAAACAAACTTTAGGAGTTTGTTGCAATGGATATCAGAACTTGGGGGCGATTCACATTTCACATCAAAAACAAATGTCGATGCGGCGCTGACAATAGAAAAATGTCCCCCGCGTCACTCCCTATTTGCGCGCACAAAGACGCAAAATGTGAATTTCCCCCCCCAGAGAACACGTTAGCAGTAAAGGGCTAATACTTATTGACAGCCATATGATTTCTTTAAGTGAACCCTTTCTCAGGATTTATGCACCCGGCACTGCCCGCCGAGGGGACGGTACTGTGGAAGTGGAAGCCATTAACACTTCACTAAATGATGTTTAATTAACAAAGTTCGGGAGGAGCCGGAGCATATAATCAGCCGGCTGGTCCATAATCAGTAATCACAGCGTATACACAATCAGCCCTAGCGAGCTCGCTAACAAATAGGGAAACCATCTTACCTGCGCGATCTCCTAAGATTAAGCATCCATCCTCCACCCCGGCTCCTCTCCCAAGCTCACTATCCCGCAGGATCCCCGGGGGGTGTGCTCTGGGCTCAGACCGGTTCCGAGCTCGGCACACTCACCCGTACCAAGGTAGAGTGTTTCGGGTTCGGATAGATCTGGCGAGCTCGGAGCCCGCTTCCCGGACAGCACGCCAAATACGCATAACCTTCATAAACAAGCTCTATCATTATCCCTATCAACATCACTGTTATCTGTGCAGGTGAACTCGTGAAATTCCAGAGCTCCCTCCTCCACGAGGCTTTACTTCTTGAAGTGGAGTGTCTTCACCTAATGATGCTCAGCTCAACTTCAAGACCGTCATTATGGTGACGCAGTGTCTCATTCTCCTCTCAGGGAACACAGGATACAGATGTAACCCCAAAACCATGCGTTTCTGGTGTATTGATTACTACTGGCAAAACCCTTTCACCACAAACGAACATGGTTCTTTTCCATATGGGTGGCACATTTTCTGTATTTTCTATCCACCTTTTTCTTCAAGTCTCCAAGGATAGTGCTATCACCGCAAGTGACTTTCTGTTGGATGCTCGGCTATTCTTTTAGAAGACTTTACTGATGACGGTTAAGAATGAAGTTTCTGGAAGAATGCTTGCTGTTAAAGGCTGTCACAACAGCCACAGAAAACTTCACAAACATAAGTGTTACCACATGACACAGCAAGAGCCAAATGTAAATAACGTTTCAAGACAGCTCTGTCATAGCTTTGACTACTGCATTCTGCACCTCTCAAAAACATCACAAAAACATACTTTTCACTTTGCAACTATTCCAACTATTGTAACTAGGTAACAATAAAGTAAATAAAACGGGATGCCGAATTGCCTATTCTCCTGCTTTATAGGTAAATCATGAGCTTCAGCTAAAGTTAATTAGCTAATGTTAACTAACCAAAACAATATTTCAAATAAATGTAACATTTCGACAGTATTCACATTCATACTCTGTAGCCGTTGATTGAGTTGAAATTGGCACAAGCTGGTTTGTAATTGGCAAACAAAAACATTGCAAACGTACAAATTCCTGTAGATGTCTGGCAACCATGTAAGCGTCGAGTGTGAGGAGGAGGGGGGCAGGGAAACAAACCTCTCCAGTACTTTCATTATAGACTGCACTACCAAGTTCAACCACTAGATAACAAACACATAGAGCACCTTTAATATTACAGTTGTGCTGTATAGAGGTTTGTTTCCCTGCCCCCCTCCTCCTCACACTCGACGCTTGTTCTATAAACACTATGCACTGTGCTGTGTTTTACCTCTGTGTTTTCTTATTTTGCTTCTGTAAAGCTGCTTTGGAACAACGCACATTGTGAAAAGCGCTATATAAATAAACTTGAATTGAATTGAATTATTCAAAAATACGTATTCACACTGGATGACGCAGCAAATACACACAGCGTATACTGTGATGTCATATGCTGATCAGTCTGCGCAGCGCTGCAATGGTCCAGCTATGAAGTGAAACGATGACCAAGCAGTAGTATATCAATAAGAGATTCATTTTGAGTGACAATAAAACTGACCAATCATATAGACCGTTTCATCAGACGTGAGCGTCTGACTGCAGTTAACTTCCAGTCTGTGTTTGGCTAGTGTCTAATAATATAACTATTTATATTTTATTTAAATTTTGTTCATTTATGTTATTAAAAGGTTATTGTATTTTAATTGTATTAAATAAACAATTTGTTGAATGGGTCTTGTAGTTTTGTAACGCTTCTATCGCAGTCTACCAGGCATACCAGCATACCAGGTCTTTTTAACCTTCTTAAACAATTTGAATTTATTGTAGCTTGGAAATGCATGGATGGATTATTTGTTTGTTTGATTACTTTGCTGAATTGGGAGTTAGGACATGTGGATGGATTTATTTCTGGGAGATTCTGGAAATGCGGCCTACTAAACCATAGCTGTGTGGAAGACAGGAAACTATCTTTATCAAAAGGCTTCCCTCTTCTCCTTACAATGGAACAACTTGGGCAATTGAGTGATTCCCATTTCTTAAAAAGTCTGAGAAGATGTACATCTCCTCTGGCTTCGGAAATCAAGAACATGTCGTGGTCAAATGGGATTCTACGACTCAGATCTCGCCCAAGTGGTAGGAAAGCTGGTAGAAATGATATTCGTTCAATATACACAATTGTTGGAAATCGCTCTACTTCTTGTGGAACTGCAGAGGATATTAAAAGACAGTTGACTGGTCAAAGAATCTTTCCATCTGACTGTTGCTACCATCCTAATAACTTAATTCATATCAAGACAAAACAACACAAGTCAATACCATCTAGGCCTGGTTTTCTTGTTTCCTCTTTACGTCACAAATGTGATGAGCTGTACAGTGTAGCATCGATTAATAACTCCGCAGTTGTCACTGCTTCAGAGACATGGTTAAATACTAATGTTCCAGATTCAGTTTATTCAGAATTTTTCCTGGATATACCATACACCGGCATGATCGCGAGGGAGGTGCGGGAGGAGGAGTTGCCTTATATGTCTGTAATACCATCAAGCAAAGACGACAGACTCATCTTGAAGAAGAAGATATGAAGCTCTGTGGGTCTGGTTACGTCCCAGTCGTTTACCACGAGGACCAAGTTGTATTATTGCGGCTGTGCTCTATTTTCCACCACGTTCTTTTGCAACAGCCCAACCTGATATAGTAATTACGCAGTGTTTGGACAGTTGTCTCAGAAACATTGAATGTAACTACCAGCAGGCTGCAATTGTCATACTTGGTGATACATAAGTACAAGTCGGAAACCATCTGCAGCAGATATGGGTTAAAACAAACCGTGGCCAGAGCAACAGGAAAGGCAAATCAACTAGACTCAATATTTACCAATATTTCCTCAATGTATCAGCCACCTGAGCACTTGCCTCCTGTGGGTTCTTCTGACCATCAGACTATCTTGCTAAATGCAGGTAACTGGCCCAACAAACACATTTATTGTAGAAAACGTACCCCAGAGACAATCAGGGAATTGGGTCTCCTTATGAACATGACTGACTTTTTCTCACATTCATAAAGCTACAGACCCTGAAACTAAGGTTGGTGCCTTTACCTCAACTTTCATATCCGTCTTGGATAAAACAGTTCCATTAAAGAAAGTCTCTATTACAAACACATATAAGCCTTGGATGACTGTACAAATGAAAGATCTGATAAAGGTGCATTTTGTTTTGGTGACAAAAGCTCTTATAGGAAATTAAAGGGGTCATATGGCGCGAATACGTGTTTGTCTGTGTCATATATGAAATAAGACAACATAAGTCCTAATAATCAGTAATAATGTTCCAACTAGATGCAACAAATGTCGTGTTTGTAATGGGGTTAATTGCGTTTGTTGAGTCGCGACAAGACGTGGCGTAACACTGGTTGATCAAGAAGGCTCAAAGCGCTCAAGTTATTTATTATTTATACCATTCCCTGCTGTAATGTCAGTTTGTTTCTATCTCACACAAACTCTGTATGATGTATGTGGTTGTTTGTTTATAGTCTTTATAATGTCGTATATAAAAGGTAAAACAGTTAGCTATAGGTTTAAACTATTTAACACAGGTTTTTAATAAAACCTTACCAATCCTTTACATCCTGCTCGAGTCGTGCTGGTTAAGTTGATGTATCGGCTTGATCATCTTCATTTTCCGGATCAGATTCTGGCTCGAATTGATATAAAGAAGTACCGATGACATTTATCACCTGTCAGTACCATTGCTTTGGAACCTGATGTTCCGAATATGGTAAGAGGCGTTACATTTCCATCAAAAGGTTGCAGTATTCGACCAATCACTACGCACTGGTGAATTGGCCAATCATAGCACACCTCGCTTTTCAGAGCCATGAGCTTTGTTAAAAATCTGTGCGTTTCAGGCGGAGCAAAGAGGAGATACAAACAAGCACGGTATGTGGAAAATACAGCGTTTTTGAACCTTAAATCGTGTATACACATTACATTACATCTAAAACAAACCATAATATTCCTTTTAGCCGTGTCATATGACCCCTTCAAAATCAACCATAGCCAACAAAATTAATAGCGCAAAGTAACAACATTACCAGCATGAGGTGGAGGGACTACGATGCTCCAAGCCTAAACAATGGTTTAAGTCTGTGAAATCTTTCATGGGGATGGAAGGAGAAAGGAGTAATTTGGTGCCTCAGGAGCAAAACATTGTGCAACGGGAGTGTGACATTCTGGCGAGGCACTTTGCTTCTGTGTGGAACTTTGCAAGCCATACTTCTCTGTCTGAGGAAGAAGTCACCTGCAAGTTGTCAAATTGTAGTGTACCTCCTCTGAGTATTGGACAAGTCAAAACTAGACTTCATAAAGTAAATGCAACCAAGGCTGCTGGTCCTGACTGCATTTTTCCACAACAATGGAAAGTTGAAAATCCTCAGAGATGCCATTCTGGAGGATACAGTTACTACGATTGAACCATCTCAACATAGCTTTATGAGGAATAGATCAACTGACACTGCTCTGAATAAAGTTTTGCAGCACTGGCATGAAGCTCTTAACAGTTCCCCCAAAATGGACATACATGCTGTTTTTGTTGATTTCACGCGAGCTTTTGACACCATTGATCATTGTCGACAGAGAGCAAAATCATGGCCTAATGGTTAGAGAGTCGGACACGTGACCAGAAGGTTGCCGGTTCGATCCTCAGGGCCGGCAGGTAATGATCGAGGTGCCCTTGAGCAAGGCACCTTACCCCTACTTGCTCCCCGGGCGCTGCAGTGATAGCTGCCCACTGCTCCGGGTGTACGTGTGTTCACCACTTGCTGTGCGTGTGTTCACTACTCACTGGATGGGTTAAAAGCAGAGGTATATTTCGGGTATGGGTCACCATAACTGACAAATAGGTCACTTTCTTTCTTTTTTTTTTTAAAAGGTGAGTCCAAAACCTGTGAGTCCAATTCCTTTCCAGTTCCAGAAGGTGTTCCTCAGGGGGGACTTCTATCCCCTCTGCTTTTTGTCATCTGTATAAACAGGTTGGATTCACATCTGCCTCCCTCTGTAATTCTTGTGAAATCAGAAGGCTTTGGATTCTGTAGTCGAATGGGGACAGGAATTTACATTGGCGCTGAATGGAGCCCAGACTGTGGACATGGTAATTAGTGCCAGAAGACAGGATAACATTCCCTCCCCTCCTTCTTATGTTGTCTCAGGACCAGAGGTGGAAAAAGTACAAAAATATTATACTCAAATAGAAGTACTTTTACTTTGATGAAATTGATCTTGAGAACAGTAAAATTACCAGTCAAAAAATCTACTCAATTAAAAAGTAGCTTGTTTAAAATTTACTCAAAGTAAAAGTTACTTAGTTACTCTTTAAAAGTGGGAGGGGGACCTCGCCTGTTTTGTGCAACACCAACAATAGTCATAGTGCCTAATTTATATATTAAAACGGGTAACAAGTGTACTGCAACAAATTAATAATGTTTGCCTTGTTTTGCAGAAATATCAATGAATCCTATAGCAGAAATATTAACGAAACAATTCTTAAATCAATAAATATTTTCTTAAGAAGTAGAATTAAGCCTTAAAAAAGATTGTTAGCCTTTGTTCGGTTCTTTAAGAATCTCCCCACCGAACGGGGCGTCAGGACAAGACACGTTGTTATAACTCGTTGTGGTTTTTTATTTAGTCCACAGAAAGCAGGTTATAAACCTGTAGAAATAGAAGGGCTATAGTGTAAACAACAATATTGATAGTCATATACATAATATACCATAAATTCTGAATATACAAATATAAATAAAGTATAAATTCCAATATGGTCAGTATTTAATATTATAAATATTATAATATACTTAGTGTTTAAACTGAATGACTAAACAAAGCACATGCATCTAAACACAGAAATACAACAATTTCACACACACCAAATACACAATGTCAATGTCAACGTTACACATTTAAACCAATAGCCAAAAGTGTTCTCAGTATGTTGGCTTAAAGTGAAAACCAGTGAGTGTAGTTTTAAGTAGCATCGCTGAGCATAGTAATCCATTACCAATGTAAAGTGATTAACTACATTACCCATCCAGCACCGCAAACAGGAAGTAACTCGTGTGACAGTGAAACGCTCCAATTTCAAACATTTGCTTCTTTTATAGCCACGGATACTATCGAGCCGACAACATTAAACATCAGACCGCTCACAAGGTTTTATCAGCGTGACCAAAGTACCAGTTATCAAGCATGTACAAACCGCGCACACATACAGCGGCCGCACAGCAGTAGCACCACAGACAAACTCAATGGAGAGAAACAGCATCTCACCGGTGGCGCATCTCTCCTGACGAGACAACATGCCAAACTAATACTCGCTCCCGCGTATAGCCCGCGTTCATTCATTACTGGATTCTAACACACCCTTTGGGGATTTTACTGGTCCACGTTTCAACTTTTGACTGGTCTGTGCTTCAATCAGGTAAGTGAACCTCCCACCTATTATCCTGCGTTACATTTCTGCTGAACACCCGTGACGTAGTGAACGCGACAGCCTTGTTTTCTTAATAAATAATCAATGGTACACACTGGTATAAATGGTTCCAAGTTTGAAAGGAATTAGAGTAAATGTGACGATTGACCATTGTAACCTGATCGTTACCATGGCAACATTTTTGCCGTTGATCATAGTTCACAAGAAACATGAATCCCAAGAGTTTAATCTGTTTGATACGTATCTGCTGTTTCCGGGCAAAGACTGGTTAAGTGAGGCAATTTGAACTAAAACATTCAGAGACAGTGGCTGTATCTCATTTGGTAAGGCTGCGTCCTCCAGAGGTCTCATTGAAAGTCTGCTACGTCATGGAGGCTGTCTCGTTTCATAAAATCAGCTAGGACTCTCCGGAGGCACCCTTCAAATGTGACGACCTTTGACAGGAATTCGGAGGCTGCAACGAGTGCAACGTGTTGTCTTAGCATCGTGGTACTTCCTGTTTTCTTTTCTGCCAATATGTCCTACGAAGGACTCGTTTAATTCTAAGTTGAGAATCCTTTGTGTACCGCATCCTTCAGAGGATGAGACCTCTGGAGAACACAAGGACGCAGCCTTACCAAATGAGACTTGAACAATTGTTTATGTTCAGAGCTTCACAGCGCGCTCTCACTGTGTTGCAATGTTTACATATTTTTTGTTATTTAGTCTTTTCTTATGACGCTGCAGATACATTATATAGATAATAAAGTGAACAGTTGCGCGTAGTGTTTTTTTGCCTATTAAATGTGTCGATTTGTAGGTTTATTTTGGGCTTGTCATTGTTTGCTGTTCTTTTCAACAATGATCTGGCAACACTGTCATATTTAAGGCAAAATGCATGAAATAGCAAGCAGATTTTCATATGACTTTCTTGCACCACGCTTACAGAAGAGAGATACATATGATGCACGTTTAAAAATGTCATTAAAGCAGAAGTTGTTCAGTTCGGTTCCATTCACACTGCGTAAATGTGGTGCAGACACATTAGTGAACCGTGTGTCTACAAAACGGGATTAAACACTTAAATATAGCATAATGCACCAATGTCGTTTTGACTTTTACTATACAGTTCAAACTTCTTATTAGTTACCAATGCAACAAGGGTACGAGCAGTATTTAAACAAATGTTATTTATCTTATTTCTACATTCTTGCACATAAGGATTTTTATCAGATGCTAGTTTGCACAGCGTCCATAATCCTGTCTTGAAGCTGAAATGGTTGCTAAAATATGGCCAGGGGTTTACTTCATTGTTAGAGCAGTTAGAGTTCGATAGGGTTTCACCTTAGGACAGGTGACTATACCGAATTTTAATTTCTCCGTCTCCATCGCTCTTCTGGTATCGGCCATTATTGGAGTAATTTCCGGTCGCATTTTTTTCCTTCCAATGTTTTCTTTTTTTTTTTACTCCGTAACGGATGTGATTTTAAATATAGCGAAGTACAATACATCACACAAATCATACTGAAGTACAACTAAATTACAGATTTTAAAAGCTACTTAAAAAGTACAAGTACACAGAACACCTACTCCATACAGTAACGCGAGTAAATGTAATTCATTACTTTCCACCTCTGCTCTAGACACGCAATTAGTAGAGTTTCTATCTTTAAATTGCTTGGAGTTCAAATATCCTCTGACTTGTCTTGGGACGCCCATATTATGTGCACGATTTAAAAGGTGCGCCCCAGAATTTCCTATCTTTGTGCTGCAAAAAAAGGAGGTCTTCTGTGCAACGTTTTAGAGCAAATATATTTGACTTTTATACGGCCAGTTCTTGAGTATGCAAGCCCAGTATGGGGTGGAATACCTAAAGGCCTCTCTGAGGAGTTAGAGAGAATTCAAAAGCGATGCTGTCGTATCATCGGCATTCCAACTTCAACGTTTCCAACAATGAGTGAGAGGTGTGATGAAGCCACCACACGTACTTTTCCTAACCTACTCAGGGACAGTTCATCACCGCTGCATTGCTCTGGCCCCAACACCTACCTATTCTCTTCGGCAGCACAAGACATTTGCTGTATCCAGGAGTAAAACTAAACAACATGAACTCTCCTTTATTCCCCGTGCGCTAAAACTGTTGTATAAACAACTCACAGGTGTCTGATTGTAGAATGTTTCTAGTGTGTATCTTTGTATTTATATATTTTTAGTTTACATTGTCCTATTGCTTGTATAATCATTTATTCCGTTTGTATATTACTATCTTATGCCTTGTATATTAGTAAATGTTAGTTTTGGAGCATGTATATGTTTGACTCATTTCAGGGTCTTGCGTAGCAATATCCTGTCTTGTCAAACTTTAAATAAATAAACAATAAACGCATGCGCAGTAACCTTTGTTTATGTTGTTTTGAAACCATCAAGTCTTTCTAAACGGGTGGATTTTGTTTTCGCTAAATGTATGGAAAATTCTGCTCTCTATGGATCGCCAGCCCCGGAAAACAATGTGGAAAAAGAAAATGCTGATACACTTTATCCAAAAATACAGTATCAAGTCATTTGAAAAGTTAATTAAGATCTCTTAGGCCGTAATTTATTCTGGTCGTTGTATGTTTTGTATATGTTTAGCTTTGAGAGTAAATTTTTGCCTCCATAATAATGACATATTTAAGTTGATCATGATCTGTGCATTGGTTTAATAGTTTGATGTGTCAGTCCAATATAATGATGTACAATATGTGGCTCTGTGGTCCTGTGAGGCATGACAATAAAGCTTGAAGTTAGGACCGTTTTTAGGATTTTTTAATTGATATAACTCCAGACAAAGCTCTGATTTCTGAGAGACAGGCGACGTTCAGTTTACACTCACTCACTTCACAAACTTTATTATGTAGTGATTTTACAGGTTAATAATGTAGTGCTGTTCCAGCAAACACGTGATTGTGTCTGCCAAATGTTGTTTTTCTGGTATTCGCATAAGGTATTCGGCTTCGGGCACATCCCTACTTGCCATGGCAACACCGTTTCAGATATCCCAGAGCTTTTTGAAAAGGTGGGAAGCCCCTGCCTTCGGCCCTCACGGGCGGCCGCCTTGTTTCTCTAACAGCGAGAAGCCAACCGGTACCGCAAGGCCACTGGGTAAGCGCTACTTCCTCAAATGGGGGATGCGCTACAGAGACCACATCCTGCCGTAGGGAGGAGCTTAGAGGAGACACCAACATGGTCTCGCCGTCAGGGGAGAGCTCATGGTAAAATGTGCGGACTGAAGTAGTTTACCGCAAGGTGGAGGTCCACCTAGGGAAAGGTCATGGGTTACCAAGGTGGGAACCAATCATGAGGATACATCAGATGGAACCGCCCAATTGGGGGGGGTTACAGCTTCCGGTAGCACTAGGTCCGGTTAGAGCTATATGAGGATAACTCAGTTGGTACCCGGCCTAAGGGGCAGGGATGCTCTGCCCAGCCCGCCCACAGGAGGTTAGTGATGGATGGAATGCCTGTTCTGCACCCAGTGGGGGAAGAAGGGAAGCTAAAGTAGCACGCTGACCCATCTATAGGAACTTTCGCAGGCATATGCCAGATATCTGCCAGAGAGGCGCCCTGAGCCAGTGCCCATGAGGAGGCTACACCCAGGGTGGAGTGAGCTCTCACTGCTAGTGGGCCTGGGCGATCTTTGGATCGGTACGCCGTCGTGACGGCGTCCACAATCCAGTTCACCAATCTCTGTTTGGAGACAGCCCTCCCCTTCTGCTGACCTCCAAAACAGACAAAGAGCTGATCAGAGCTCCTGAAGCTCTGTGTGTGGTCTAAGTACAGGCACAGTGCGCGTGCTGGACACAACACGGATGGGGTTGGGTCTTCCTCCCTGGTGGGGAGCGCCTGCAAGTTCACCACCTGCTCCCGAAAGGGAGTGATGGGAACTTTGGGCACGTAGCCAGGCCGGGGTCTCAGGATAACGCGAGAATAACGGGGCCCGAATTCTAGTCAATCAGGGGACACAAAGAATGCTTGTAGGTCCCCTACCCTCTTGATGGGTACCCTCTGTAATACCTGTTGAACATCTCGGTTAGAGGGACGAGTACGATCGCTTCCCTCACCAGAGGGGTGGCGACCTCGGCCTGAAGTATGTGAGCATCACAGGTTGAGAGTCTAGCGAGTTGGATCGCGTAGCCGAGACTGATCGTATCCCGTTGCCACCGTGACGGTTTGGGATCCACAGTAAGTACAGTATCTTGGGGAACGGTCAGACGAGCGAGACGAGGTGCGAACGGTCCGCGATCCAGTGTCTGATGGATTAACGCTCACAGTAATACTCATATCAACCTCGCTGCTCACCGTAGCAGACGGCAGGGCCGTAGCCACTGCTGTCACGGAACGGGAAGCAGACGAGGTGGTGAAGTCCCGAGAGAACACAGCCACCCGTGACGCAACGTCTGGATAGCCATCCGCCCGCAGTGTGGGCAGAACCTATCCATGAAGGCTTCCTCAGCGTGCTGGAAACCCAAGCACTTGAGGCAGACATCGTGTCCGTCCCCCTCCTCGATGAGTGTGTTGCACCCATGAGAACAATGGAACATGCCCGCTAGAGATGTTTAGCTCTTTTAGAGAAAAAACTTGAACACTTCTGGAACTGCCGAGACGCCCAGGGGAAGTCGCCGCAGGAAGGGACAGTCCGCTGTACCACGTCGTAAGAATCCGGCAGAAGAGTAGTATTAGATGCTAGTTCTGAAGTCGATCATCAATCGAAGGCTCCGAAGAACAAAAGATGAATGAATGCAGCACGCCGTCTCCCCTTTATACCCGGATATCCGGGGGGGGAGTCCGGCATGCAAATTTCATTAGCCAATTTCATTGGCCTTTTCTAATCTAGTAGAAGTTGATAGAAGTTCTCAAGGGCGAACCCCATCTGTCGGGTTCGACACAACGTCGAGAAACCGACAGAAAGGGAACTGTTTTCACATCTCTAATGTCTTGGCAGTAGTATTTAAAAGTTCACCACATGTACTTTGCCAAATCCAAATGGGTTTCATTGCAAAAGTTGTTCAAGTCGATACATACAGAACATACCAAGTTTTGTATGTGCTTGTTCATGTATGTGTTCCAAACCAGGGAGAACTACAGAGCCCCCCTGCCATGCCCGTATGCCAGCCTTTGACTGGTCCAAATTGCCGATGACTCTGACATTGTGCCAATTTTCAAGAGTTTTTAAGAATGTTAGCCTTCAAAATGCCCCAAAACATTGAAAAAAAAAAATATATATATATCTGGGCTTAGTGCTTACATAGGCAAATGAAGCAATGGATAACGAAGGACCACAGCTGAAGTCTTGTTAGAGACGTGAACATTTGTAACATGCATTAATATGTTACATGCTCAAGCAGACATAAAGCGTGTGACGGTGAGAGCGCTGATAGGATGATGGATTTGAAACTTTAAAGAGAATAACTACATCGAACTATAAACTGTAACTGAAACCTAAAACTATTTATACATATGCTTGACATAAATAATCATTGAACACATACGCATTGGGTTTACAGATTGAAAACAACCCGTGGTGCAGTAGTAGAGAGGATGTACGAAGGTTTGGCGTCGTGACGGGGGTTTGGGTGAGCCTTCAGAGGACAGATAAAGAGGCTGCCACTTTTCTTTTGACCAAATGAAAACAAACATTTTTTGCTCACATTTGCTCACAGCCCAAACTCAAAGCATTGATGGAGGGTCCTGATGCTCAATACACAAATAGAAACTTTAAAAGCTGAAGATGCTTACCACACCAGAAACAAGATGAGAGTAGTGTGTCGAATGTCGCGTGTCCTCACAAGGTCCCAGATGTTGTGTTTATCGTTTGGTTGGCAGCCTTCATCCTAAGAAACACACGCTCTTTTCAAAAGCTGTTCATAGGAGACGTCATCGAACAGAATTACTATGAAAACACAGCAATAAAGCTTTGTGTGTGTGTGTGTCACCTCAGAGGGTTTGAAGATGATTTTGGGGGCAGTGACATTGTTTTTCTTACAAGCGTCTCTCAGAACCTGTTCAGCTTCCAGTGTTCTGCCCTGAGACAGCAGCCAGCGCGGAGACTCAGGAATAAACCTCAACATACAAAACAATACAGACACATTATTCACATTTCAATCCATTACTGCATCTGAACTAACAGTTCTTACATGAATTTAAAAGATGTTTTCCCATATTTGCATAATGACAGCCAATCAATAGTGATACAACACATACTAGACTGCTTTTTAAGTTGCCTTCTTACAGCTCCTCTACAGCAGGTCAGAAACCCACCCCCATCCCCAACTCCTCCTCATCTGACTGCATCTGCATCCTGATTTTGATTTATTTCCCATCTGACAGGTATGGATCCTCCATTAAATGATTCCCTTTTAGTAAATAAATTTTGCATATCACTATCCATGTAAAGCACGTACTGTATATCCGGTTACAAAAACAATTCACTGTCCTGATTGCCCAGGTAGGGGAAAATTATTATTGCTGCACTTCTGCTCATGCAGGGTTGATGAATGTCGAACACGTGAGTAGCAATCAGTCCGACCAACTGGGCTAAAACACACCAAGCACGGGGTAATGCACACCAATTCAACCAATGGCGAAGTCGCCCTGAGCGGCCACAGCTGATTGGCTGAGACAAACCAATGAACTGCCAGTTCGGGCTCCTGGTAAATTTGCATATCCAAACCACAGAAATGAGCGGGCTGCGCTTTGACAGGGCAGACACACCAACAGTAAGAGCCAGCACGGAATCCCAGGCGGACATAACAGTGAATATAAAAGTACACCAAGCACAGAGTCAACAGCAACGCGGTAACAATTTGTGCAGTATAAGCGATCAACAGGAGCGTTCAGACTTGAGACGCTAAAGACGACACGTCCAATCTGTAGAACCCGCGATAGTGTTCTGCGAAGACCAGCCAGCCGCACAGCATATGTCCTGAATAGAATAGAGTCCCCTAACCCTAACCTTAGTCCAGGCCCACGAAGAGGCGATAGCCCTAGTCGCCAAGGTAATAGCGTCCACCACCCAGTGAGAGAGCCTCTGTTTAGAGACAGCCCGTCCCTTAGTCTCCCCACTATAGCTGGTAAGACTGCCGAAACCCGGCTGTACGATCAATGTGAGTTCGCAAAGCCCTTACCGGGCAGACCGCTTTCTGAGCGTTTCAGAATGCGCTATATTTTGCCCGGTATGGTCTTCGGGAATAAACGCCATTTGAAGACATTTCGTGTTCAAATTGAAATCATAGTTGATGTAAAGTATTGTTAAGCTGATGTACGGTTCCATTTTGCGGCTAGACCATAGATCTGTTGTGGCCGCGAAGTACTCTGCTTTTGAAACTTTACTTACCACTTCTGCACTGCGTTTTTCATATAAAGCAGGAGGAGCAACTGAGAGATGCCCGGAATGGCTCTCCACACGTCCAGAAACAGGCATAATCCATATCTAGCTGTTTGCTTGGTCCAGTGTATCTGTCTGCAGATATAACTGTAGCTCAAGAGCAATGGCATGATCCTGTTGGAGGAGAGGTCCTGCAGTTTTGTCTACTATCTTCTGTTTGATGCTTTTAGCAAGCTCTGTGTGGTTCTCCTGCACTTCCAATACGGAATTGTTGAAGAGGTGGAGGGTTGGTTTCAGAAAAGACACACTTATGTATTTCTCTCCAGAAAGTGCGTCAGTGAATTCAACCAGAGGGCTAAGACACTTATTGATGTGCATCAATGTCCTGCCAAGAAAGTGTAAGATGTCTAAATTGTCGGTTGCTAGAAAGGACCTGGGCAATAGCCTTCTGCTGCTCAAGAACTCAGGCGATCATGGCCTGCCTAGTGTCACAGGTTACTTGAGGACGGAAAGATCTCACACCATAGATCGGGTTAAAGGTTTAATGCAAATAATCCACTCCTCGAATACAGACAATCCAAAAGAATAACCCCAGGTACAATACCATGAACAAAAAAGGGATTCTCAATCCCTGGAAAAATAGGTTACCAACTGATAACAAAAAACCAAGGAAAAAGGATATATTCCAGAGGATAGCATAAACACTGACATACATCAAACAACGTTAACAACAGACAAAGAACTCTAGAACCCAGTGAGTATAAATGTAGTCCAAGTGATGGGTTGCAGCTGTGACATGTAATCAAAGAATAAGACACTAATAGTCTAGTGAACGTGAGCGTGGTAATCCGGGATTCGACGCAGATGTAGAGGGTGTGGCCGGCACGGATGTCTTGCTGGTTACACCTAGATCCACATCTAGTTGGACATTCCGTTTTAAGGGAGTGTGCAGGCAGATTCAGCAGCTTCTGTGCCTCTACAAGATCCCTCTTTTTCCAACTATAGGAAAAGCTTCTTGCAGACCCCCATTGCACGGTCGATCCTGGAATCCTTCATTGCATTCTCTAAGTTACAAATTGGCTGACAGTGTTAGAAAACATCAAAAAGTAGTTCAGTGGTAATAATAATAATACTAATAATAACAATAAAATTATTATTAAATAATAATAATAATAGCACTGACGGTAGTTGTAGCAAAGGTTAGCTATGAGAGACAATCACACAGTAACTGAAATATTTGCTTAGGCCTAATGTTGTTGCTTTTGTAAAATCAACTAATTAAATAAAATAAAATCACCACATTACAAATAATCTGTAAGAAGAATCCTACTCACCTATGGCCAAGTGGAGTCTTTGCCCGAGACATTAGCATAGACATTAACTGCGGCTTCGTGCTGCACCGTGGCAGGGCAAGGAACGCAGTATGGGCTGGGTGAGGGGGAGACAGCTCTTCTTGTGAGTATTCTTATTGCATTTTGCATTTATTGTATTCTCATATGTATTTTTATTGCATTTACACAAACAACACTTGGAACATTGCAATATTCGCCTGCAACCACGAGGGAAACATGATGCAAACAGCGGTGCTTGGGGGCCGGCTTGCTCACTAACTCTCTCCTCCTCTTTGCAGATCTGTCAGGACGATGGCTTGGCAGTAGAGGATGACCCGCCATCGCCGAGCGGACCTCTCCTCGGCCAGTGCCTCTTCTTAGCAGGGCCCGACCACTGTTTTGAACATCCGGTCTGGTACCCCGGGAAGCCGGCATGGGAGCGGCGTGCTGCTTGGTCGGTTTTTGTGTGGAACGAGACTTGGATGAAGAGCGAGCTCTCGAAGACGGCTGAGACAAGCGTCGAGGCAACACGTGACTCATGGCTTTCGCGTGCTTCTGTGCCTTAGCGAAGCGCTCCACTACCGACTCCAAGACATCACCAAACAGGCCTGAGGGGGTGATAGGAGCGTTGAGAAGGGACTTACGATCGCCTTCCTTGAGATCCGCCAACGTAAGCCACAGATGAAGGAACGGTGTCCGAGGTAGAAGGCGGGGGGTGAAGGCTCTCCGAAGCAAAGAGGACTGGGGAATGAGGCGACGGCAGAAGACGGAGGGCCCGGGCCGGGTTGTCGCCGCTACCTTGTGAAATGGGTGGGCCCAGTCCACGAGCGACGTTCCTGCGAGTCCTCAAGACACACGCCGGCAGTTATCAGACACGCAGAAAGCAGCCTCAGCGTGAGCCAGGCCCAGGCAGGCAATGCAGTGCTTGTGGGTATCAGGTGGGTCAATGGGGCCCGCACAAAGACAACAGAAAACAGCCATCGGATGTGGTGAAGAAGTATCCAGTTGCGTCTTGAACGATGGCAGCGTGAAAGAGAAGATTCTGGGGTATTGTCACTATGCACCGTATTTATACTGCCAGGGTTCGTCAGTATTTGCATACTGTTGCATGTCTTGCGACAATTGGCCAATTTTTTACTCGCGTTATCCAATAAGACTTCAGAAAAGGGGAAAGGGTTCCCACAGCGGAAGCTCCGCAATGTATAGAGACCGCTCTTGAAAGGGAACACAGGTAGCGTCTTACTTCTTCCTTCATACAGCGCTCTAGCAGAGCTTTACAACAGACTAAATGACACAGATGAAAAGCATTAGCAGTTGTCCACTAACACGACAGAGAGGCTGATTTTCCTTAATTTCATAGTGAAAGTTCAAAGATATAAATGCGTGTACCACATATGCCCTTTTGATGTTTCATCTAACGCCATCTAACGCCACTAAACAAAGGGCGCACCAACACGCAAAACGCTGGCCGTAAAAGTTCTTTTTTTTTTTAAACGCCTTGGGCTCGTTTTTTTGTTTGACGCGCTGCGTTAAAAACTGTCTGACCAATGAGATCGGCCCGCTTAAGCAGTTAACGTAAACAGCAGAGAGCATACGTCTCAGAGATGTATTGCAGATGAGCAGACAATAAAAAAATAAGGATGGAAAGCAAAAATCAAACAGGCATATCCCAGATATGACAACGCTTGGTCGCGAGTGTGTTTCCGAAAATATAACTACAGAAAATGTATTTTGTTGGTTACTTAACACATTCCATGCGCTGTGTTTTGTGTCTTGATCCCGCCTTCCTACAGTTATTTCTCTTGTTCTGGCCGATGGGATCATGACGGCCCCGTTTCTTGTGTTTTGTTTTGGAAGCCATGTGCTCTCCCCTCCTCCGCCTTAGCCCCGCCCCCTCATTCATCATCCCATTTACATTTACATTTAGGCATTTGGCAGACGACTTACATTGCTTTATCCCATACATTTTACATAGGTATTTGCAATCCCCTGGGATCGAACCCACAACCTTGCGTTGTTAGCGCAATGCTCTTACCACTGAGCTACAGGAAAGCTACGTGCCCATCATCCCATCATTAGTTTACGCCTTTCACCTGTTGCCCTTGTTACCTCCCATTAGTTTCTTCCCTATTTAAAGCCTGTGTGTTGTCTGACTTGTGCTGCGCCGTTTTGTTATTCCCCTGCCACGTCTTGTTAGTGCTTTAGTTCAAAGTTTAGTTTTGTATTTATCCTGTTATGTTCTGGTCTTGTTTTTCCCCCTCGAGGGATTTTTCTGTTCAGTCTTGTTTTCATTCTGTTTAAATAAATTAATTTTGTTAAAGAGCTGTCTGCATCTGGGTTCTGCGTCATGCACTTCATGACAGTTTTGGGTGACTGTAAATGTGCTATGTAGCTAACGCTAGCACGCTAGCTGCTAAGTAGGCTAACAACCAGCTGCTCACTCAGAATCTAGTCTGAACTATTAGTATAGACCGTTAGTATACCCTGCAGGAGCCAAAGGAGTGCTTAACACATGAGTAGCCCTACACATTTCAGTGGACTTCAGCTATAAAGACAGACCACAAACTTTATTTCTTACAGTCATATCATATCTTTTTATCACAGGTTGGTCAAGTCAATGTTTATGTGCAGGTTTAGCACACATGTGAGGATGTTTAGCAGTTACGGTGTCGTGGAGTGATTTCTGCCCGTGGTCACACTCACCACCAGAGAGGAATGTAGATGAGACCCGGCACAGACATCGCCACCAACAGCATCCTCCAATCACGAATGTAAAATGCGATGAGAGGAAGCATCATATAACCGATGGCGAAGAACAGACCCACACCCAGCGCCGTGTACAGGACCCGCACAGAGCCGGAGAAAAGTTCTGCTCCTGATGGATAATAAACAAAGACATCAATGAAGAAAAAATATTGATGGATTCTGAGCATATTTACTGTACATCATTAGATGGTTACCCAACACAAACGCTGCCACGTAGTTTGAAATCTGTCCCAACCCAACTATGAAGAAGAGGATGGAGAACACCTCCCATGATGGAGAGAAGACTTGAATGAAGGTGAAGAACGTTTGCACCATCATGGTTGCGAAGAGAACTGGTTTTCTGCCAAACCTTCATTAAAAGAAGAGATGCGGAAAATACAGTGGGTACGGAAAGTGTTCAGACCCCTTGCAGAATCTGTAAAAAGCTGAAACATTTGGAAAAATACGAGGATTTTTTTAAATTAAGGCTTATTTTTAATTGAGTCCTGGCCTGAGCAAGTTATTTCACAAAAGAAATGTTAACATAAAGTTCACACTAAAGGATAATAACAGAATTTCTCAAAAGCCCAGT
This sequence comes from Triplophysa siluroides, assembly GCA_006030095.1. NCBI lineage: Eukaryota > Metazoa > Chordata > Actinopteri > Cypriniformes > Nemacheilidae > Triplophysa > Triplophysa siluroides. The sequence continues at coordinate 1,489,112 of VCII01000221.1, read as the reverse complement.
CCAAAAGTTTACACGCCCCTGATTCTTAATACTGTATGATGTTACCTGAACAATCAATGACAGTTTTGATGTTTAGTCATAGTTGTTTAAGGGTTTCTTGTTGGTCATGAGTCATTAGACTGTCCAATGACCTTCAAAACAATCACACAGGTCCTTTACAATCTTTGCTTTTTCAGCATTTCTGGATATTTGACTCATGTCCAGCAGTAACTGTATGATGTTGAGATTCATCTGTTTACATTGAGGACGATCAAGAGACTCAAACACAACTATTACAATATAAAGAAACATTCAGTGCTGCCCACAAAGCCAACACCATTCATTTAAAGTCAGGTGTGTAAACCAATGAAAATGGTTTTGGTGGAAAAAAATTATATATAATTTCCTGAAAATCATTTATGTATCTTTAAATCTTCTGAAGGACATTAGTGAATAAAAAAATAAGATGTATAAATGAAACAATAACAATTTACACCGAAACCATTTTCATAGGTTTCCATATATCTTGTATCATCAACACTAGAGACACACGAAGGCTCTCAAAGACATCTTTCTGTCCAGTCATTTAAACAAAAATAAAATCCTCAAAGTATTTTCACATTCTTTAAATGTAGTGTAGTGTAATAAAAAGGTAAACATAAAAATAGTAAAGGTAAGGCAAGTTAAATGTCATTGTAAATGTAGTGTTAATGTGGTTAAATATAAGTGTAATGTATATGTGGGGCAGGTGATCACCTGTCAGAGAGCTGTCCTGAAAAGAAGGATCCACAGAGAACACCCAGAAAATAAATGGACGAGGTGAATGGCTGCTTCCAATTGTTTTTGCAGACCAGATCAAACTGCAAGAATAAAAGCACAACTAGTAAATAGACAGCTGCTATTTTAAACCTATTTCGCCTTCTGAATTCAACTGCACAACAGCTGGCAGTTTACGAGACAGGGCTTACGTCTAGTTTCAAACTAAAGTTCAGTTCACTTTTACTGTCACACCCAAGGAGTCTTGTGTCGACTCCTAAGCTAATCTAATATTAGCATCCTCAAGCCAAGGTGAGATACAATTGGGAGAAACCATAACTCCGTAACCTTTCCTTAATGCAGGGGACCCCCGGGGGGACGCAAGATGATTTCCAGAAATCTTTCATTTATTATAAGAAATAGCGTATGTAATCAATAAGTGTAACAAAATATAAAAATATGAGTTAAGTTAAAAATAAAACCAGGCAAATAAAAAGCTGTCAGCCTTAGGAATTTCCTCCCCTTGATCACGGCCCCTGAGGTGATTGCATCACATTAGAGACATTAACAACCGCATTAGGTTAGGTGCAGCAAGTCCATTTACAGCTCCACGTTAAACACTCCCATGTGGATGCAGATTATTCTTCAGGTTTTAAGTTATGAAAAGAAATGAAACGTTGATTAATATCGACCAACCACAACACAGGGAGGCCAGCAGAGGAGCGCCGCAGTCAGAGGGGCCATTGTCCTCAGGTACAAAAAGAGGCGCATCCATCATCTCTCACATCAGTTTGATGAAATTCAACCATCCGTAGTAATAGTTCATAAAGACTGTGCTCTTTTGTGTTGTCATTAAGCGTGTTTGGGTAGAATAGGTGCATGTGCGCATTTGTGCACAACGTTTGTATACTTTACCCACCTCTGAGGATAGCGGGGTCTCGACTCACTGGCACTGTTATTTTGGGGGTCGCGGGCTGAAAAGTTTGGGAATCCCTGCTTTAACGGGTTGGTTAGAATGAAGATTCTGTCATGACTGTCCATGACCACAGATTTTAAAGACATCACTACAGTAGTTCATAGTTTATGAAGCCACGAGAATACATTTTGTGTGCAAAAGAACAATCACAACTTTCTTCCACAATTTCTCTCCTCCGCGTCAGTCTCCAACACGTGTCCATAAGAACATGCGACGCATACACGTGGTGCAGACGCAGGACAACCCGTACCCATACTCATCAACATTACTGCTGCATGCAACACAGGGAGCTCCTGCTCGACTACTGTAGCCATGCGTTTTTGAATGATTCGATGTCGATGCGTTATGAGAACTGGTATTTTTTCCTGAACTGTTTTCGCAATGGTAACATTTTAAAATATGAAAGATATTAAGGTTATGTTTTCACACATTGTTCTTTACAAGAAGTAGTGTAGAAAACAATAAATCACAAAAAATGTCTTAAATTCACTTTGCTTTTTCGCCATCAGTGGTAATAGATACAGGAGTCGTTTTAAAGGTAGAATATTTAAGATTTGTGCATTAAAATATAACACCCTCTAGCACAGTGTTATATATTTTGTTCACTTGTGTATTTACATTATCCCAATTGTTTCCATCAATGTTTGTATTCACAGTTTTAATGCATTTTAACGTCCCTCCTCATTGCAAAAAGTCCACGCGTTATCCTCGGTTTCCACTTCTATTGCGATAGAAATCACAGGTGTGTTTGAGCGGCGACGCTGTACAGACCGGATGACATCACAGTGACGGGGAAGAGATTGGAAGGCAGTACTGTCGATGCAGTGCTACATGAAGTCATTCATACCTCACGTGAAAACAGAATCATGCTGAAGTCGTACCATATAATCCTCTGAACTTTCTTCTTCTATTCTATCAAATGCTGTAGGTACATAATAAACAATTCCAGTTATCATGTGAGATCAATGAAATTACACAATAGAAACAGAAGAACATGAGATGAGCTGTTGTTGCTAATGAAAAATCGTAACTGTTATATAAACTCAATATTTTAAATGAAAGGTATACGTTTAGGTATGATATTAAAAACAACTGTTGATGATTCTCAACCTAATACAGTCAGGCACGGATTAACGCACAGGCTTGCCTAAACTGCAGCCCCACCTGTCAGGGTTCCTACACATTTTCCATTTCCAAATTCCATACTTTTCCAGACTCCAACATACAGACTTCCCAGAAGATTTTTCGGACCATATTTCACATCTGAAAAAAGTTGTGGTTTAAAAAAATCAAACTGTTCACATTTTCCAAATGATCAATGGACTCTTATAGCTATAGCTCATACAAATTAATGAACACCAAACCAACACATGCTCAATACACAACATTTGATTGGAATTTAGTGCAATGTTAATAATTTGTCAAATTAAATCACTGTAAACCTTTAACCCGCAGCAATAGAAGGATCGGTGAAATATAATTAAAGAACATGAAAAGAGAATTAAAGTCCATTAACTTGGCTTCTTTCAAAGTTTGTAGACTTCAATCTGGGCCACACGTAGGATTTTAGAAATACCGAGGTCCAAAAACTGAGTTTTTCCCAAACAAACAAACAAATATTTTCTTGATGTGCATTTTAGAACAACTGGAGTCCAAATTAGACAACAACAGCTAAAACCATGTCTGTCTTTTTATGTTTTTTAGTGATGACTAAAACACATGGTCAATTGATATTTTTATACAAATCTTGCCAAATTGAAATACAATCAATCTTTCAAGAGCATTTGGGTTTGGAATGTAATATTACTTTGACTTTTTGAGTAGCTACAGACCTAGACGTCAAATTACAAAAGTTGCAGACACTTGTTTTTTTTAATAAAAAAAATAGTTAAAACAAGAATTATTATTTAGACAATAATATTGTTGTCAGGCGCACCTGAGCCATGCTGTTTAGGATGAACTGCTGAAGGTCTGGTCATGTTTTTGTCTCGTTTCAGCATTTTTTAGTTTGCATTAGTGGATATTACAATTTGCCGTTTAGTCAGGTTCCTTATTTAAATGTGGATGCACTTCAAGCATGCTCAAATTGGGAGCCCATAACTCCCGAGCACTCTGGAAAGAGAGAGAAAGCGACACAGCCAGCATTTTGAACGTGTTTTTAGACGTGATATGTTAGGCCCCTAACATTTCTATGATTAAACATCAAACATTTAGCTACGTGTTCTTTCACATAAAGCTGACCTTGAGCTTCCGGCTTCTGTCAAAAGCAACTCCCTTCGGTCAATAGCAACTCCAGCCTTCTTTCATTTGATTAATTTCATTAATCCTTGGCTTCCTTCATTTGATTGGCCAACTCAGAGAGCGCTGATAGACAGCTGGGATCAGTTATCTAGGAATTCTGTACAATATTGACAGCACTAAGAACAGTTTTGTCCTGTTAGGCAATTTTTTCACAACCTTTATTGCATACCATGGAAAAACTACCCAGACGTCAGGGACTTAAATGGTGGGACTAGCTGTGTGTTCAACATGTTTGGTCGTACAGTAGGGGGAGCCCTAACTGCGTAACATCCAATCGCAGAAAACAGTCCACCAGCAGATTTTGTCTTGCGCCGATCTTTTTCCAATCAGGGAACTGAGGTGACATCCATAACCAGGACGTTCCGTTTCTGTCGGTCTCTCGACGTTGTGTCGAACCGACAGATGGGGTTCCTATGGAAAACGGCACGGCGCTGTGCTGCGTCACAATCTATAGTGAAGCGACGGTGACTGGCCTGGCTCAGACATGAGCGCTATCACGAAAATCGTAACCTTCCAGTGGATAGGTAGGGGGTCCCAGAGCTTTTTATGAAAGGCGGGAAGCCTCTGCCATCGACCCTCACGGGCGGCGGCCTTGTTTCTCTAACAGCGAGTAGCCACCCGGTACCATAAGGCCACTGGGTAAGTGCTATTACTCAGAGGGGGAGCAGGCTACAGAGACCACTTCCCACCATAGGGAGGAGTTTAAGTGGAGACACCAACATGGTCTCGCCGTCAGGGGAGTGCAGACTAAAGTAGTTAACCGCAAGGGGGAGGTCCACCTAGGGAAGGTCATGGGTTACCAAGGTGGGAACCAATCATGAGGATGCATCAGACTTAACCGCCCGACTGGGGGGGTTACAACGTCCGGTAGCACTAGGTCCGGTTTAGAGCTATATGTGGATAACTCAGTAGGTACCTGGCCTAAGGGGCAGGCCTGCTCTGCCCAGCCCGCCCGCCCGCAGGAGGTGCTTGCTTAGTGATGGATGGAATGCCTATTCTTTACCCAGTGGGGGAAGAAGGGAGGCGAGAGTAGCACGCTGACCCACTTATGAGACAGGGGGGATGGTGCTTTCGCAGGCATACGCCCTACCTGCTGCCGGTCCTACATGTTGGCATGCAGGACGCGGGCTGAGACCTCTCCGCAGCTCTGCATATGTCTGTCAGAGAGGCGCCCTGAGCCAGTGCCCACAAGGAGGCTATACCCCTGGTGGAGTGAGCTCTCACTGTTAGTGGGCACGGGCGATCTTGGGATCGGTACAATCCAGTGCACCAATCTCTGTTTGGAGACAGCCCTCCCTTTCTGCTGACCTCCAAAACAGACAAAGAGCTGATCAGAGCTCCTGAAGCTCTGCGTGCGGTCCAAGTAAAGGCTGATTCCGCCTTCTCGTGCCCCTTAGGAACCTGATGACCAGGTCGTGCTGTCCGAGAGACTTTCCAGCAACTGAGTTGTGATGAGCGGCAATGGCGGCTACATATACTTTCAGTGTGGAAGGGGAGAGATTACTCTGTCTTGTAGAAAGGACAGCACGGTCCCGATCGAGTAACTCCGCGGGTCTTCTCCTGGAGAAGAGCACCAGGACGAGAAGAGGCACCACTTATAGGCGTATAGCCTCCTAGTGGCTTGAGCCCTAGCCTGAGTGATGGTCTTAACCACCGCAGGGGGTAGGCCACTCAGGATCTCCTCGTCCCGTCCAGGGGCCAGAAATGGAGGTTCCAGAGGTCTGGCCTGGGATGCCATAACGTGCCTTTCCCCTGGGAAAGCAGGTCCTTCGTCAGGGGAATCGGCCAGGGGGGAGTTGTCGTCAAGAGCATTAGCTCCGAGAACCGTGTCCGGTTGGGCCAGTACGGCGCAACTAGTAACACTTGATGCTCCTCTTCCCTGACCTTGCACAGGATCTGTGCAATGAGGCTCACTGGGGGGAAGGCGTACTTCCGCTTGAGCGCTAGAACATCCGTGCCGAGGGGGGCCTCAGACAGGGAGTACCAAAGCAGGCAATGGGTGGTGTCCAGGGAGGCGAACAGGTCTACCTGAGCCTGCCCGAACTGCACCCACATGAGCTGGACTGCACGGGGGTGAAGTTGCCACTCTCCGCGAGGCGTTGACTGATGAGAGAATCTATACTTTTCCAAAAACGCGTAGGAACTCTGCGCCTGTTTAGGGGCCGCTAATCGGCAAGATTACAAAAAACTAGACCCTCACTGGCCCATAAGAAATAAAACAAAAAATAAGCCGGTGATTGGATAGATGTGCCATTTGGGTCACATCTGTCCAATCAGCTGCAGGTGAAATCATGTCAATAATTTTCATTTATGTCACTGCTTTGCTAGATGGCATAGCGGCAAAATGTCCAAAATAACGTACAACAGTGGAGCTCAATAACAGAAAATACAAAGGTTAAAAGAACAAGGTGACTAAGAAAGCAGCAGGAGGACTGGCAGCTCGCATTGGCTAACATGTGTGCTGCGGTTGAAATAACTGCAGCGGGTTCCTTAGCTGTTGCAGCAGTTAGCTCATCATGTCATCGGGAATATTTCAGGGAGTTATTACACAATGACACCATCTTATTAGGGGCCATTCGTATTTTGTTTATACTTGTTTAAAAATGGAGCTTGCGCTCTCTCGGTGTTTGCCGTGGCAAAGCAACCAGGAATGTAGAGGAAACACTAGTTTCCCTTTCTGTCGGTCTCTCAACGTTGTGTCGAAGACGACAGATGGGGGTTCGCCCTTGGGAACCTATCAACTCTGACTACTTTTAAAAAAGGTGAATGAAATTGGCGAATGAAATTTGCATGCCGGGCTCCGCCTCCGGATGTCCGGTATAAAAGGAAGCCGGCGTGCTTCATTCATTTACCTTTTGTTCTTCAGAGCCTTCGCTCCTGACTACAACTGCTCGTATCTACATCGCCGGATTCTCACGACGTGATGCAGCGGATCGTCCCTTCCTGCAGCGACTTTCCCCTGGGCGTCTCGGCGATGCTAGAAGTGTTCGAGATCTTTCTAGAAGAAGCAATTTCCTTCTAAAAGAGCAAATTTCTCCAGGGTGGCATGTCCCGCTGTTCTCTCAGGTGCAACACACTCATCGAGGAGGGGGACGGACACGATGTCTGCCTCGGGTGTTGGGTTTCCAGCACGTTGAGGCAGCCGTTGTGAATACGTCCTGCCCGCGCTGCGGGCGGATGACGATTCAGACGTTGCGTCACAGGCGGCTGTTTTCCCCCGGGAACCAGCCGCCACCTTGTGTTGCTCCCCGTTACGTGACCGCAGGACTACGGCCCTGCTGTCCGCTCCGGCAAGCACCGAGGGTGACAAGAGGACTATTGCAAGCGCTAATCCGCCAGCCACTGGCTCACGGACCACTCGTACCTCGCTCGTTTGATCGTTCCCCAAAAGACGGTCCAACTGTCTTGTTCCTCAATCACGTGTCGGAAATGGAGCGTGATGATGAGATGTCCCTTGCAACGTTGGAGGGTGACTGACTGGCATCTTTGACTCTAATAATTCCTTGAAGCTCCCTCCTTCGGGGGGTCGAGATCAGGAAAAATCGGACGTCGAAAATGCCGTCCATGCCTTCCCGGGCCGCCGTGAGTATGGGGTGGTAGTGTACGCACTGCCCCCCAACGCTCGCGGCTGAATACGCGGTCCTTGGGTTTGCGTGCGGCTCCAAGCCGCGCCTACCCATCAGTGCCGTGTATACCGGAAGTGCATGAGGAACTCGGTAAGACCTGGAAACGCCCACTTCTCGGCGCGTACAGGTCGAACTAGTTCTGTCACCCTTTCTTCCCCTGTTGGTGGGTCAGCTAGAGGATATCTCGATGTCCCCCAGAGGGAACGTGCCGCTGCGGTCCAACCCGCAGTTGGCTGCCACCTGGGGGCTCGATCTAGACTCCTGTCCAAAGCATGTGGGCTTTCCGGTGTCCCCGTGCCGGGAGCTTGCACTGCTGCGGGCAGAAACTGCCCCTTCTCTTGGCGCTATGACGTGGAGGGGGGGGCGGAAGCTGCCCCTCTCTTCGGGCTACGGCGTGGAGGGGGTCCCAACAGGGCAAGACCGACCTGGCGCTTATGTAGGAGATCCGCGCTGCCACCAAACCGCTTACGGGCGGCTAGGTGACCATGTGGGCCCTGGGTCAGACAATGTCCACACTCGTGGTCTGAGAGAGACACCTCTGGCTGAACCTTGCATAGATGAGTGACACCGAGAAGGTACGCCTTCTCGACTCACCCATCTCGCAAGGGGGGCTGTTTGGTGATACTGTCGAGTTCGACTGTAAAAAGCAGACTGAGGGTATCAAGCATATCCTCCCCTGCCGGGACTCGACCCCCCCCTCGGGCTGTCGAGACTCCGTGCACCGTCTGCTCCCCAGCAGCCTGGTCCCCTCATTCAGCTGGCCCACCGGAAGAAAACGTCAAGGAGGAGACCACCACCCCAGCCGCGGCAGGAGCCAATGCGTCCCTCACGGGAAGACCCCAGGGAGACCGAGAACACCTTCAGGCTGAACCCCAGGTTTGGAGGTCATTCAAGGACGGTCCTGCCCCGTCCCAACAGCCCACTTCAAGGGGTTCTCTCTCTCTCTCTCTGGGAGTTTTCACAGCCGCTCTCACCCTCTACAGGACGGTGTTCGGCAACTCAACGTTGCGTCATGGCGAGACAGTGTCGAGGATAAACAGCAACCCTCTACACTCTCACACACAGTGCACGTTGCTACATCATCACCAGGCACGTCTCGGCTACCTCGTCCCTCTAGCCGTGATGTTCAACGGGTGGTGACCCGTACTTCATCGTTCTCAGAAAGGAGGGTTGCTAGATCTGCAGACCCTGAACAGGCACCTACTCTAGCTGCCCGTCAGGATGCTACGCAGAAGCACATCTTGATGTCTACTGGACGTCAAGATGAGTTCATGGCAAGTGACCTAAGCGACACTTACTTTCATGAGGTCGGGCATGTCAGTACAGAGTCCTCCCTTTCGGTCTGTCCCTTCCCCACGAGTCTTCACGAAGATCGTGGAAGCCGCCCTCACTTTCCTCCGGGAGAGAGGTGTGCGGGCACTAAACTATCTCGGCGAGACGCTCGTGAGATTTGTTATGTGCACACAGGGACTTAGTGCTCTGGCACGCAGATAGATTGGGACAACAGGTCAACCGAGAAAGAGGCTCCGAGAATAAGAGTGGGCTCTCCCCAGGTAGAGCATCCTCTCTTTCGGCATGGAGATCATCCTCTTTCTTGGTAAGGAACTTAACTCTGCAGAGCGCACTTAGCCAGTGTTGAGCTGCCTGGAGCGTTCCAGGCAGGTTGATGCACATGGGACCGCTCAAAACACTGGCTACAGAGTAAAGTTCTGAGGAAAGCGTGGCACACCGGCAGCAGGCGGATGGTGATTACGCCTCTCTGCCGACGCACCCTCACCCCTTGGTCTTGAGTGATACGTCAACCCCCGCCTGCGGGGGCACAGGAAGCCTGCGTCCGCGCGGGCTCCTGGAGACCTTTTCTCGGGAAGGCATGTCGACAGACACCTTCCTGCAGGGTTGAGGGCGCAGTGTGCAATGGGCACGCAGTACCGGGGCAAGGACGAGGACCCGTCTGCGCTGGCATATCAGTGCCTAGAGTTGTACACGCGTACAACTCGCCCGACGCCGCCTCCTCCTCTGGAGTCAGCAGTTGATCTGAACCAGACAGCCCACGGCTCTCTCGTCAGTTGACGCCTTGTGGAGAGTGGCGACTCCACCTCTGCGCACTCCAGCTCTCGGGGTGCTGTTCGGGCAGGCTCAGGCGCCTCTTTGAACACCACCCTTTCCCGCCTTGGCACTCCCTCCGAGACCTCCCTCGGCACGGAGGCCCTGACGCATAGCTGGTTGCGCGACAAGCGGAAGGATACCTTCCCCCCAGTGAACCTCACTGCACAGATCCCGCCCGACGGGCCCAACCAGACTTGGTTCTCGGAGCTAATGCTCTTGACAACAACTCCCCCCCTGACCGATTCCCCTGACGAAAGACCTGCTTTCTCGGGGGAAGGGCACGTTATGGCATCCCATGCCAGACCTCTGGAGCCCCCATGTCTGGCCCCTGGACAGGACGAGAAGGTCCTGAGTGGGCTATCCCCCCTCCCTGTGGTGGAGCCATCACTCAGGCTTGGGCCCCTACCACGGGGCCCCTTCTCATCCTCGCGCTCTTCTCGATGAGAAGACCCACGAAAATGCTCGATCGGAACAGGCTGTTCCTAAGGGACTGGAGACTAAACCTCTCCCCCTCCACACTGAAAGTGTATGTAGCGGCCGCTCATCACTACTCAGTGGCGGAAGTCCCTAGGGCGGCACTACCTGATCAGTAGATCCCTAAGGGGCGCGTAAAGGCGGACTCGTCTCTCAATCGCGCTCCGTACCCTCGTGGCGGGCTCAGGCCCTTCGAGCTCTCAGAGAGGCCGCTCTTCCTCATCACGATGAAGACGCTTCTCTTGTTGGCGTTCGCCTCCAAGAGGGTAGGGGACCTACAAGCATTTTCTGTGTCCCCCGATTGCCTAAGATTAGGGTCCGGTAAGTCTCACGCTATCTTGAGACGCCGACTTGGCCACGTGCCCAAAGTTCCCACCACCAGGTGGCGAACTTGCAGGTGCTCCTTATCAGGAAGCAAGAGCCAACCCCACTCGTGTTGTGTCCAGCATGCCAGCTATGCCTCTACTGGAACCGCAATGCAGAGCTTAGGGCTCTGATCAGCTCTCTGTCTGTTTCGGAGGTCAGCAGGGAGGACTGTCTCCAAACAGAGATTGGCGCACCAGACCGTGGACGCCGTCACTACGGCATCCCGGTCTCAGTTGGCCCCGGCCAGGGGCGCCTCTCTTGCAGACATCTGCAGAGCTGCGGGTTGGGCTACACCCAAACACCTTCGCGACTCCGCGTAAACTGGTATCAGCCCGCGTCCTGCATGGCCACGTGTAGGACCGGCAGCTGGCTGGGCGTATGCCTGCGGAAGCATCTTCCCACCCTCCAGCAGGTTGGGTCAGTGTGCTATCTACCTCTCTTCTTACCCATCTTTTTGGTTAAGAACAGGCATTCCATCCATCACTAAGCAAGCACCCCCTGGGGGTCGGCTGGGCAGAGCAGCCTTCCCCCTTAGGCGGGAGAACATGTGAGCCCTCAGATGGCTCTAGCCGGACCTAGTGCTACCGGACATACCAAAACCCCCTCCCTGGGCTGTTCCGTCTGATGTATCCTCATGAGTTGGTTCCCACTCCTGGTATCCCATGACCTCCCCCAGGTGGACCTCTGCCTCGCGGTTAACTACTCAGTCCGCACATTCCATGCGATCTTCCCTAAGGGCGAGACCATATCTATTTCCACTGTATATTTCCACTTCCACACCCCCCCGGGTAGGAAGTGGCCTCTGCAGCGCATCCCTAATTAAGGAAGTTGCGCTTACCCGGTGGTACCCGATCCGGACGGCCTCTCGCCAGTAAGAGAGATAAGGCCCCGTCCGTGAAAGGTAGCTGGTCAGGGCCTACCCATCTTCCTTCAGGAAGCTCTGGGACCCCCGACCCATCACACTGGAAGGTTACAGTTTCGCGAAAGCCTCGAGTTGACACGGCCAGGCCTGTTACCGTCGCTTCGCTAGAGATTGTGACGCGATAGGCGTTGTGCCGTTTTCTAGAGGAACCTCATCTGTCGTCTTTGACACAACGTTGAGAGACCGACAGAAAGGGAACGTCTCGGTTACGTATGTAACCTCGGTTCCCTGATGGAGGGAACGAGACGTTGTGTCCCTTATGCCACGACATTTTACATTTACATTTTACATTTTTAGGCATTTGGCAGACGCTTTTATCCAAAGCGACTTACATTGCTTTATCCTATACATTTTACATAGGTATTTGCAATCCCCTGGGATCGAACCCACAACCTTGCGTTGTAAACGCAATGCTCTTACCACTGAGCTACAGGAAAGCTGATTCACAACGCTTATCGCCCTCTGCAGCAGTCGTGAGAGGCTCTCAGGCTCCTCAGAACACAGGTAAGTGAATGAAGCACGCCTGCTTCCTTTGATACCGGACATCCGGAGGCGGAGCCCGGCATGCAAATTTCATTCGCCAATTTCATTGGCCTTTTTTAAAAGTAGTCAGAGTTGATAGGTTCCCAAGGGCGAACCCCATCTGTCGTCTTCGACACAACGTCTCGTTCCCTCCATCAGGGAACTGAGGTTACATATGTAACCAAGACGTTACATTTTGTTTTCGACATGGTTTTACTACACTAGCCATGTTTTTCTAACTGTAGTAAAACCATTATTAGTTTTCCTAAGGGATTGTCACACAGACATGTGGTGCAAAATGAGTGTTTGCGAACTTGTGTCAGAGACTCGCAGCAGCAGATTCAAGCAGTTGTAGTTATGTTCTTGTGTTTGTGCTAGAGCAATGTGCAAGAATAAAACCTTTAATTTGTGAGAAAATATTTTACAAGCATTCAACTCTCACTGCATGAATTCACATACTGTTTGCGGATGTGCAACACTCGTCTGTGAACGCAAGTCTTTCGGTGCAGGTGTGTGAAAATGTGTTTTGCACCATATTTAATGCAGCAATTGTAGCAAAAAAAAATGTTATATCTAAAATTAAGAGTATCTTAGATGGTGATTTGTAGAATTGGATGTGTGCACTTGTACTGAAGGATTCGAGAAGGTGTGACTATTGTGTTGTGTTTGCAGGAGAGAAATTTTTTTTACAAGTTTGCAACTTCAAATTTTGACTTCAAATGTACTGATACACATGTGTGGCCGACCTCTACAACTACAAATTCCAGTTTTGCACCAAAAATACCTTCATACCCCTGACCACCTTAATCCGCCCGGAATACAGTCCTACCATGAAAAGAGAATAGAAGAATGTAGAGGTCTTCACAAGCTGAACCTGTTTACAGGACCAGTCTGACATCTGTATGATCTTTCTGAGGTATTCGCCCTGAGGTGAGAAGAGTTTTAAGAGTAGTGGGCTTTTACATTTGTTCTGTGAGAACTGATCTGTTCGCCCAACACTCCTGATGTTCTGGACAATAATGCCACAAAATAAACATATTGGTTCCATACAGAATTATTCAGTCACAGAGCTTCAAAGGTTCAAACCATTCCTTTCTTACCCTTTTCATATTCTTCAGAACCGTTGTGCTTCTGTGGATGTTAAAGGCTCTTTATTGAACCATATTGGTCAAAAATGGTTCATTTTTCAGAGTAAAATATATAAACGCATCCTCGTGTCTTCCCAGACTTGGCTTCCTTATCCGAACACAAACAATACATTTGTGAGAGAAAACATGTGAACTTCATCAGTCTTTAAATCTTTTACGTATCGTGTCAAGTGCTTAACACAGAAGATGTCCGCACACGACTCTCTAGAGGCACAGGATTACTGCAATGATGGACGCTTGTGCTTTTTTTCAGCTTCACCCATACGAGAAGGTAAGATGGTAAAACTATAGGTTTGTGTTCAACTGAAGAAATGAAGATGACATGAGAGAGAGAGCACACACACACACACTCACTCACTCACCTCTGAGACGATGGTGGATTGATAGATGTCCTTGCTGTACACCCATCCATCAGCACAGCTCTCCGTCATAACGTCTGTGAGATTGACATCGTGTGGGATGAAACCCAGTCTGGAAAAGTTGCGGATCGCATCAAGGTTATATCTGGAACACATGACACGCTCCAGTTTTCCTTCCACCTGCTGTAAGGGAATGCTGGCGTTCCTCCACGCGTCACTCAGGTTAGAATCCGGAATACGGCAGTGATGAGGCGGAATATCGGCCAGGAATATGACGGAGAAGGCACTGAATCCGTTTGGAATGGTGCTGGTACACAGAAGGATAAAGACAATCTTTTGGAACGGACCCCATGTGCCCAGAAAAGCTGTTGTCTCTTCGTAATCCTGCATGTCTGCACTCACTGTCTGTCATAAAAGCGTGACCGTTGTAAACATTGATGCCTTTGAACATTGACCAACAACTATAAATGATTGACATGCTCTGGTAGAGATTGATTTATTTCTGTTCACTTACAACCACAGTAATGGTTTTGCCAGACTTGACTCGAGGTGTACGGGGAAAACAAGAAATGATTACAGAACCTTTGAATCATGCAAGAACATGCTGGAGAAAAAACACACAACTAAAAAGAATCTGCAGCAAGTTGTAATAGTTCAGTTCACATGTTCACGCTAGTTAAGCCGTTTACCATTGACAGCTAGTCAGTCTTAGTAACTTAGTCTCATTTTATTCTATCAATGTTTCACGAAAGAAGTTAGCATGAATATTTTAGTCACAAGGGCTTACAAAGTTGGGCAGGTGATTCTTTCAAATGGAATAAAATGAATCTCACTTACTGGATTTAGGTGGTGGAAGCCGCTGAACGTTAAAGACGTGATGATTCAGCTGTCAGTCTCTCACTGCGGGAGTCAAGCCCAAACACCTCAAGCTCCAATAAAGAACAAGAAGTGCAATGAGAAAAGGGGGCAGGCAAGAACTCAGTCCCGCCTTAAATACTTCATTCATTGATGGTCTGATGTTGAAGTCGGACAAGATTTGGCTCCTCTTAAGTTTATACTTCCTTGAGCACATACCATAACATCTCTTAAATAATACTGAATACACATAGAAAGAAGAAAAAGCAAGTGTCGTTTTCCTGCCATGTTAATATACAGTAATGTGCTTCTCAATATTTCGGAGTGTGCTATAACTTATACAAAAGTACAAAAAGAAAAGTGCAGGAAAAAAGCAAGAAAAAGCCCTGTTAAATATAAAAAATGTCCAGGTTAAATATATCACATATGTTACTATTATAGATTAACTTGTATATCTCAATGAGAATTTCATTTTACATTCAAGTTTTTAACACTGCTTCATAGTCTTCAGTAGGGCTGCACGGTTGGCTGCGATGTTTTATGTGCAGTTTGTCAGTGAAATACTGATAAATGCAGCTGCATCCGAAAGCCAGAGGGCGCTCACGCACAGAAACGCAAATGTCATACCACACGCATAACCAGGAAATGCCGTCTTCCTATCTGGCATCTTTCTATCACTGTTACTCAAGCCTCCTACTCAAGTTTTTTCATGATAATAAAGTATATTTATAAGGAAGATGTTTGACGGGTGTTGCTTTTTTAAATGCACGTTATAAGTGAATCAAACGCGCAGTGCTTTCAGATGGAGCTGCACTTCCCACAGATCACAGAGCCGTGCTTTACGAACAAGCTGCACATAAAACATTATCGCAGCCTTTGCGATTTCACAATCGTGACAGCCACATCGATTTAATCACGGTTTGAATGGGAATTGCGATTAATCGTGCAGCCACAGTCTTCAGAGATCCCCACATTAACATTTACAGACACATTCCCTTCGGTGGTAAAGCTGAAAGTGTTTGTGAAGTTGAAGTCATGGCTGTCAGGTTTCGTAAACATCATCTTGTGCTCTTTTGTTATGATCATCCTCACTGTCGGCTCATCATTGACTCTGTCCATTAAACATGGGTAAAGACTGGGAGTTGAGCACCAATCTTACTTACACACACCTGCCTTGAAGTCTCATTATCCTGAAGATGTTGATGATCAGGATCAGGGGCCCGTTTCAGAAAGCAGGTTTAGTGAAAACTCGGAGTATATTAACCCTGAAATGAGGGAAACTCTGGGTTTTCAGTTTCAGAATGTGAGGTATGTCAAACCCGAGAAAGCGGGTGACTCAAGCCCGTTTCTAACCCCCTTACTGTCGCCATCCCGAATACGGGACGCCTGTGTTTACTTCAATATTGTCCATGTTAATTCTAATCAAATCGTGACAAACTATATACCGTCTGAAAGGTCTAAGAGTCTAGATTACAGATATAAGCAGTGTTTGACAAATTAAATTATGAAGAAGGAGTCATTTATTTGTTTATGAAAAAAGCGCACATAAAAACTTTATGCACTAATTCAGGTCCTTTTTTTGACAGTCGGACCAAAACTATTTCTTCAAAATGCTGCATGTTCATTTCTTATCTAAATGTGACAAACCATATATCGTTGGAAAGGTCTCAGTCTGTAGAACAAATATTTTGCAGGTGTTTTATAAAATGAATTATGTAGGAAGTGTAATTGATTCATAAACATCAAGAGTGTGCATCAAAAATGTATCCTGTCTGAGAGACAAAGACATTTACTTCAATAGTTTGCATGTAAATTCTTATATATTCAAGAAAAATTTATATTTTTGAAAAGGTCTAAGCCTCTAGAATACATATTTCATAAGTGTTCTATAATATAAATAATGTAGGAAGAGTAAATGATTCATAAATGTTGAGAGTGTGCATCAAAAATAATATCTATAGATAGGGTGTCTCCTAGTGGCCATTTGTCATATTTCACCTAAAATACTTACAGAAACCAGATTACAGCAGATATCAAGCTGAAAATTTGAAGACTACTTGTTTAGACCTATGGCTTTTACTTTTTATAATTTTTTGGCCAATTGTTTATTTTTATTTTATTTTATTAATATTTCATAAAATAAAAATAATATTACAGCACATTTTCATAACAATACATTTAAAATCCAATACCTTTTAGACACATAATTATAGTTTTATTTTTTAACTTCTACAATAATCCTCCAAGTATCTTTTTTCAAAAGAGACCAACCATATGTCTCTACTCTGGCTTCCCCTGGGCGACTCGGCAGTTTACATTTAGACATTAGGCAGTTCCAGAAGTGTTCAAGTTTTTTTCTCTAAAAGAGCTAAATTTCTCACCGGGGCATGTTCCACTGTTCTCATGGGTGCAACACACCCATCGAGGAGGGGGACGGACATGATGTCTGCCTCAAGTGTTGGGTTTCCAGCACGCTGAGGCAGCCTTCGTGGATACGTTCTGCCTGCAATGCGGGCGGATGGCTATCCAGACATTGCGTCACGGTGGCTGTGTTCTCTCGGGACTCGGCCACCACCCCTTCTGCTTCCCGTTCCGTGACAGCAGTGGCTATGCTTTTGGCGTCTGACCGTGGCTGTATTTCATTATTGGTGCTGCTAGACCTTAGTGCTGCATTTGACACCATTGACCACAGCACACTCCTACACAGACTCGAAAACTACGTCGGCATTAACGGAAAAGCATTGAAATGCTTTAAGTCTTATTTATCCGACCGTTCTCAATTTGTAGCAATAAACAATGAGGTGTCAAGCAAATCGCAAGTCCAGTACGGTGTACCACAGGGCTCAGTCTTAGGGCCTCTGCTCTTCGCATTATACATGCTACCTCTAGGCGATATAATAAAGCGACACGGAATTAGCTTTCACTGTTATGCTGATGAAACTCAACTTTATATTTCCTCGAAGCCTCATGAAACACAGCAGTTCCATCGAATAATGGAATGCATAGTCGATATAAAAGACTGGATAAGTAACAATTTTTTATTACTGAACTCTGACAAAACAGAAGTATTACTAATTGGACCGAAAACCGCAATACGTAAAAACCAAGAATACTGCTTAACAATCGACGGATGCTCCATAAAACCCTCGTCGTCAGCTAAGAATCTTGGCGTTTTATTCGATAGTAATCTGTCATTTGAGAGCCATGTCGCCAACACCTGTAAAATTGCCTTTTTCCATCTTAAGAATATATCTAAACTACGTCATATGCTGTCAGATGCAGAGAAATTAATTCATGCATTCATGACATCAAGACTAGATTACTGTAATGCACTTTTAGGTGTTTGCCCTGCAGGCCTATTACAAAAACTGCAACTGGTTCAAAACGCGGCAGCTCGAGTTCTTACACGTACAAAAAAGTATGAGCATATTAGCCCGGTTCTGTCAACCTTGCACTGGTTACCTATAAAGCATCGCATTAACTTTAAGATCTTGCTTATTACCTATAAAGCCCTACATGGTTCAGCTCCACAGTATTTGAGCAAACTTCTATTGTATTACAGTCCTCCACGTGCATTACGCTCTCAGGGATCCTGTCAGTTGGTAATACCTAGAATTTCAAAATCAAGTGCAGGTGGTAGATCCTTTTCTTATCTAGCGCCTAAACTTTGGAATAGTCTTCCCTGCACTGTCCGGGAGGCAGACACACTCTGTCAGTTTAAATCTAGACTACAGAGACGCATCTTTTTAATCTTGCATACACTACACTTTAATATATAAATCCTCAGAGGGTTTAGGCTGCATTAGTTAGATCAACCGGAACCAGGAACACGTCCAACAACAACTGATGTACCTGTAGCATCAAAGAGTATAGAACAGTACCCTACTCTCAGCCAGTCTTGACTCATTGTTCCAAGGTTACCGCAGGATGCAGTTCACGCCCCCTGATGGCAGAGCGGAGAATGGGAAGCGGTCACCTGACAAGAGCTGAGATGATAGAGCTGGATAAAGGACGCGGCGACTTGACACGATTTCACTACAAAATTTAAAATGCTATTAGACTGTTAATGATAATCTTAAATCTATAATTTACCTTATTAGTAAGTTTATTTATTTTAATTTAGCCTTGTTGTGCAAGCACTGTCGAGCTTGTGCAGAGGCAGCAGCTTTTATCAGAGGGGAACTGGAATCCCCTGGTTGGGTCCGGGTTCTCCTGAGGTTTTTTTTCTCGATTGGAGTTTTGGGTTCCTCGCTAGGGATGGGTATCGTTAAGATTTTAACGGTACTACTACTCTTATCGATACTGCTTATCGGTCCGGTACTTTAACGGTTTTCCTATCGGTGCTTTTGGATATTTTTTTTAGAAAATATAGAATTTATGAATAGAATAACACTGTTTTATTTTCTGCAATGTGAAATCAAACCAGCAGTATCAAAAGTGGGTTGGTTCATCATAGCTACCTGCAACGAATATTTCCATCCATCCATCCATCCATTTTCTACCGCTTGTCCGAACTACCTCGGGTCACGGGGAGCCTGCGCCTATCTCAGGAGTCATCGGGCATCAAGGCAGGATACACCCTGGATGGAGTGCCAACCCATCGCAGGGCACACACACTCACTCATTCACTCACGCACTCACCCTACGGACAATTTTTCCAGAGATGCCAATCAACCTACCATGCATGTCTTTGGACCAGGGGAGGAAACCGGAGTACCCGGAGGAAACCCCCGAGGCACGGGGAGAACATGCAAACTCCACACACACAAGTCGGAAGCGGGAATCGAACCCCCAACCCTGGAGGTGTGAGGCGAACGTGCTAACCACTAAGCCACCGTGCCCCCCCCCGCAACGAATATTTTGTATATTTAAATGTATATTTTAATGGACATCTTTTTATGTTTGTCCTATGTATGTAAGTAAAGCGACAAATTATTTAACTCTCGGTGTTATCAAATAGGCCTATTGTTTGGGCTGATTTATTTATTATTACATAAACGAGTAGAAAATGTGATGTCACATCATTTAATCCAATTGAAATTAGACCCTCGCGAATAGATATAGTTGCGCGCATGTCTCATCTGTCTTGGAAGATGCGCGCATGGAGACTCGCGAGCATGACTCTGCTTGAGAGAGACAAGCCGTGCATGTTTGTGATGTTAAAACAGCTCATCCGTTTAGTTTTGCGGACGCGCTGTTTTGGTAACGCGAAACGGAGACGGACAAGAGTTTCAAAAGCATTCAAACACAGGCTGCGCGCGCTCGTGAAATGTAAACAGCTCATCTGTTTAGTTTGAGCGACGCCATGTTTGGATAGACGCGCTGCGGGGAGTTTCTTCTCCAGTACCGAAAGCAGAACCGATAAGGGCGGAGCTTATCGATACTCCGGTCTTTCATAATTTAGCACCGAGTATCTTTTAGTACCGGGTTTCGGTACCCATCCCTATTCCTCGCCATCGTTTGTATACTGTTCTGCACTGTTTGCCTGGCTGGAGGGCTGCTTTAGAATTCAGAAGTTTTACATAATTAATATTGCATATAGGAATTTATATTACGTTTAAATATTTGACCTGTGTTTCTCTCTCCTTTATCTCAAATGTATGCTTTCACTGTGAGTGTGTGTGTGCGTCTATGTCGGTGTGTAGTGTGTGTACATATTGTGTGTGTGGAGCGTTTGTATGTCTGTCTTTTGTGTTCTCACCTTTTTCTTATTTTACAGGTACATGACTTTAGTTGTTTTACTTGTAGTCAAAATGTCTCATGTACAGCTGCTTTGTAACAATGAAAATTGTAAAAAGCGCTATATAAATAAAGTTGAGTTGAGTTTATTGGTTACATTTATCTTTTTATCAATTGAAACTTAAGTCATTTACACATTAAAGCACATCAGTAAATCCACTGTATGAAGAGCGGAAAGTGTTCCCTCGCTCTCCAGCGCTTTCTGCCGCCATGTTGCTTTTTCTGGTGCCGCTCCCATGGTGAATCGTCAAATCGGAGCTCCATTGATCATGGCTTGTCGTATTTGTGGTGCAAGCGCTTAACTCAGGGTAAGACTACCCAGAGTTGATAGATCTAACTCAAATCAGCTCTTCTGAAACCAAACACTCAAAGTTTCACATCTCGGTTTTAAACAAAGAGTTCACATTTAAACTCGGTCTTAGTTGAACCTCCTTATTGAAACTGGCCCAGGTGTGTTTAAAGTTGGAGCTAAATTCTGCTGCTGGACATTGAGGTTAACATCTCTGAATGCGTTTACCTTCCCAGACAAGCTCTAAAATCACTTTGTTTACTGATCACTGATTGTTTGAGTGTTTATTACCCCAAAATAACATTTGATCAACATTTTGAAAGAGTTTCTGCTCATGCATTAATGATCAGTAAGCGGGTTTCCATCACTCTGGTTTTGAAGTGTTGCATCAGAAACAAATGATGGAAACGCTAGATTTCTAATTAATTTCATTTTTGTGAAAAAGAGTTAATGCGAATAATGGGAGATGGAAACTCATTGGCAGAATAAATTCCTCCAAAAAGTCACGTAACTGCACTATGAGACGGCGTAACCTGACTAACCAGAGAACTGATCCTGTGACACAGCATCAGGATGTTGTTATGGTCATTCTTAAATGCCGGAGCAAAGTCCTCTAGTAATTCTGTAATTGCCTCTTAGAACTGTCACGACTGTGTTTCCCAAACAGCAGGCATCCACAAAAGCACGGCATTTATTGTGTTTCATAATCGTCTGCTTGCGCAAGTATTATTATATGTGAAAATGATTATATTCAGCGGCTTCTCTTAATTTTCTTACTGATATTTAGTCACAACTTATTAGGAAGTGACGGCTGACTAGTTCGATGGAAACGGTGCTTATTCGCAAATGTTTTGTGCGATATTCCAATTTTGCGCATAAGCTAAATGTGTAACTTCGGATGGAAACCCGGCTTATGATAGATTATGGCTTTATGTATTAAACAAGGCAAAGTTTTATAAATGTATGAGTGCCAAACAAAACCAGATAAGAATATACTGGAAATATAAAGCAGTCTAATCAATATATTGTAATACTGCAATCAAATATTTATTTTTGAAATAATTAACCATTTACATGCTTAAGACATTTGGGTTGGTGATGTCTGAGAGATGGCGCCTTTGGCAAGCCGTCTGCTGCTCTGGCTGTCTTTGTCGCTATTAGTATTTATGCTTTTATGTACATTTATTTTTATCACTGGCTGTAATATGTCGTTGGTGTATGATCACCAATCACTCATGGACATCCGAGTGGCTTTTGAAACAGCTAAGGCTGGCACTTGTGCTTTTTTCGCCCTTCTTCACTACCCTTCTACAACGTTCTTTCTCCACATCGGTACCGGCATGTTACAGACCTGCCACAGAGAAAAAAAAAGTGTCAGAGGAAGAGGGGGAAGCATGCTGGAGTTCTAGTTTGGCTGAGATCTCCTGCTGGCTTGTTATTCACGGGCCTGGTGCGCCACTGCTGCTCAGTTTTCCTCTGTTTTTAATCTAAATTGTGTTTCTCTTTGTCCTTATACAACTGTTGAAGATCTGTGCGTTGGTTTTAATACTGCTTGCTTAGCAGCATTAGACATGGTTGCCCCTGTAAAAACCAGGGTGTCTAAACCGAGATCTGACCCTTGGCTGAACGATGTCACCCGCGCTGCCAGACGCGAGTGCAGAAGGGCGGAAAGAAAGTGGAAGAGGGATAAACTCCAAGTGTCATTTTAGATACTCAGAGAGAGTTGGTGTTTTTTATCAAAAAATTGTAAAAGCTGAAAAGACCAAGCATTTTTCTAACATTATTTCTTCTAATGGTCACAATCCTCGAGTTCTTTTTAATACCATCAAAACTTTTTTTAATGTCCCACAACGCCAGTGCTTTGAGAACCCATTAAAAGTGTGTGAGGAGTTTCTTCACTTTTTTATTCACAAGGTGGAGAGCATTAGGGTCCTTATTGGTCCACCTTTGTATGACCCTGGCTTTTTTGTAACCTGTTCTGCTGTTTTGAACCAGTTTGAGCCTGTTAGTTTGCCTCTTTTAGAAAAAATTATTGGTCAAATGAAGTTCACTGGCTCCCCAAATGATGTGATTCCCCCTCGTCTTTTTAAAGAGGTTTTTCCTACAGTGGCGCCCTGCATACTTGATATTGTTAATGTCAGTTTAAGTACTGGAGTCGTACCTATGAGTTTTAAACATGCAGTTGTTCAACCCTTGTTAAAGAAACCTGGTCTAGACAGACTTGAGCTCTCTAACTATCGGCCTATTTCTAAGCTCCCTCTGCTTTCCAAAATTATGGAGAAAGTTGTTTATTTGCAGCTTAGCACATTTTTGAATGACAATTGTATAACTGAAATTTTCCAGTCTGGGTTTAAGTCAGCCCACAGCACTGAGACAGCTCTGCTGAGGGTTTTCAACGACATTCTTCTGGCTTCAGACTCTGGTGATACTGTTGCTCTGCTGCTATTGGACCTTACGGCTGCGTTCGATACAGTCGATCACCAAACTTTATTGTCGCGACTGGAGAACTGTGTGGGCATTAAGGGGTTGGCCTTAGCCTGGATTATGTCCTATTTGGAAGGCAGAAGTTTTTCAGTTCAGGTCAGTGATGCTGTTTCCTCCTCGGCTCCCCTATCGTGCGGTGTTCCTCAAGGGTCTGTCCTTGGGCCGCTGCTTTTTCAGTGTACCTGCTGCCTCTTGGGTCAATTCTTAGAAGTCACAATGTTTCGTTCCATTTTTATGCTGATGACTGCCAAATATATGTGCCGCTAAGCCAGTCAAAAACCCTTTTAGAGTGTCTGAATGAAGTGAAAGCATGGATGGCTATGAATTTTTGTATTTAAATGAGAGCAAAACAGAGTGTTGTTATTTGCTCCTAGTGACTCAGCTGCTGTGGTTTCTGTTGACTTGGGTTGTCTAACCCGAGACATTAGCCCTGTTGTTACAAAACCTGGGAGTCAAATTGGATGGTCGGCTAAAACTTGATGCCCAGATTAGTGCAGTGGTGAAGACCAGCTTTTTTCAGCTGAGGCAAATAGTCAAAGTAAAACCGGTTTTATCTCGACATGATTTTGAAATTTTAATCCATGCTTTTATCACCACTCGTTTAGATTATTGTAATGCACTTTACACTGGTATTAGCAAATCACTTATGTCACGATTACAACTAGTTCAAAATGCGGCTGCTCGTCTTTTAACTGGAACTCGAAAATTTGACCATATCTCACCCATCCTCCAGTCCCTCCACTGGCTCCCTGTGCACTACCGCACTGATTTTAAAATTCTTTTATTTGTTTTTAAATGTCTGCATGGCCTGGCCCCCCAGTATCTGTCAGATCTGCTCGTGCCTTACACCCCCCTTCGTTCGCTCCGGTCAGCTGGCCAGGCACTGCTGGTCGTCCCCAAGACCAAACGAAAATCCAGAGGTGACCGTGCGTTTGCCGTGGCAGCTCCGAGACTCTGGAATGAGCTGCCTTTGCACATCAGATTGATTGAGTCTCTTCCTGTTTTTAAATCCCATCTTAAGACTTATTTATTTTCTTTGGCTTTTACCTCAGTTTGAGAGTTGACTTTCTAGTTTTGTATTACTGTTGTATTTATTGTTTTGTTTAATTATTGTTTTATTATTTTTGTTGTGTTTCTGCTGTATGTTATTGTTTATTTATAGACTGTGTTCAGCACTTTGGTCAACACTGTTGTTTTTAAAGTGCTTTATAAATAAAGGTGGATTGGACACAGGGATTACACCACCATGGTCGTCTGCCGGACTCATCGTACAGGTGGCTTCAACCTACTGGCCCTGGTCATGTTCCTCTGCGCCGCCTCCTTCGGCGTGTTCATCGTGGTGGAGTAAACACTTCCAACCTTCGGCCGATTCAGAAACATACGCAACCAGAGGTACTGATAAACAAGACTTTTATACTAAGTGACTTTTTTACTTCGCACGCTCTGGATACACTATGTATTACTGAAACTTGGATTAAACCAGGCGATCCAAGTCCTTTTCACTGAATTGGTGCCTCAGGGCTGTAGCTTTTTAAATTCCCCTCGGCTATTGTGCCACGTTGGGGGCTTGGTTGCTGTGTTTATAAACTCATATCTCTGTCGCAGTCTACCAACTGGGACTCGTAGCTGTTTTGAAGTTTTGATTTTCCATCTTTCTCTCATCAACCCTGTGGTTTTTGCTATCATATATCGACCTCCGATCATAAAGAAGGACTTTTTAAATGAATTCGCCCAATTCTTGAGTGAATTCTTACTGGTCACCTGGGCCCGGTTTTTCAAAAGTAATCCACTAGGATTTTGGATAACGGAGTGGATCAAATCTTGAAAATGTGTTTTTCAAAAGAAAAAACGGATTACATAATCGGATTAGATCACGTAATCCAATCTTGGTTTTGATCCGGATCAAACCTTTAGTTTGGGTTTTTCAGAACTTTTTTGTAGGATTTGGATCACTTTGATCCAAAAAATCTGGATTAAATTGATCCCATCAGAAGGGTGGATTCAGCGTGGATTTCATGCCCAAAATGTAATGAAAACTTTAAAAATGTATCAAATAATACTATATTTGGATCATGCAGTATCTTACAAGATATCCTATTTATTCATAAGGTTTTAATTTTATTTGTTCATCCGTCAGGCTACAGTGATTAGGTAGGCTTTAACGTATTCAGCCTTTCAGTATAGGCCTACAGCAAAGTAGAAAGAGTTTGGCCTCATAAAATAATCCTCAAAACAGCTGTCAAAATTGACCAAAAACAATAAATTTTATTCTGTCACTAATTGATATATATATTCATCACAATCGAAATATTTTTGTTTTAGAATATTTATTAGTGATGCATGCAATGATTACAGAATAACCAAAAAAATGCAAAGAATGGCAATCACTGATTTTTGAAATCCAAAACAAATCCAAATCAGAAATACTGTCTAACTATTGCGTCCCTTGTTGCACGTCCTGTTTGCTCGTTCTGGCAGAATGCAGGAGGTTGGTTAGGGTCTCCAAGGGGCTCAGGTGCATCATTGTCAGCACAGAGAGGGACATTGCGCTTAGTAGCGATGTTGTGCAGGACAATACAGGCAAGGGTTATGTTGCATGCTTTCTGTGGTTCCGCTCTCAGGTAGTTAAGGCATGCAAAGCGCCTCTTAAGAACTCCATTTAAACGCTCAATTGCACATCTTGCTCTGCAATGAGCAGTGTTGAAGCGTGCCTGCGCCGGTGTATTTGCTGTTAGAAAAGGAGTCATCAGCCATGTTAGGAGTGGGTAGGCACTGTCTCCTAATATTATGCCATCCGGTCGGTTGGTTTGGAGGTCTCTATATAGAGCGCTCTCCCTCAGGATGCGTGCATCATGGACAGACCCAGGCCACTTGACAACGCAGTTGGTGATGATGAGGTCAGCATCACACACAAGTTAGACATTGATGCTGTGCCTCCCCTTTGGTTCTTGTATATGCACATGTGTGCAGTCGATTGCTCCAATAGTATTGGGCATATTCCCCAAAAGAAAAAAGCTGCGCTTGGCCTGGGCAATCTGGTTGCCTTTTGGAAAAGAAACAAATTCATTGACCAGGCTGGCCAGTGCGATTGACACATCTCTCACCACATCACACACAGCTGATTTCACCACTCCCATATAGTCACCAACAACTTGATAGAAAGTCCCACATGCATAAAATCGGAGAGCAATGAGGATCTGGTCTTCCACAGACAGACCGTGACTCCTTTGGGTTCTGTGTTGAAGTTTTGGCCTGAGAAGGTTCACAAGGTACTCTATATCAGCCTTCCCAAAGCGAAACCGGACATACAGCTCCTCAGTGGTGTATTGCTCCAGTGGCTTGGTACGTTCAACATACACCCTTTGACGGTATCCTCTCCTGGCAAAGTGGTGGTGGCGGTGGACAACACCTGCCATTTCACTGTCTCTCTGTGAATCCTCTGAGAAAGGCTGATTTATATGGCTGTGTAGTTGGTCTTTTCAAACACACCTATTCCAACTGATTAGTTTTGGCTTGTGTTAAATTGAGGCAATTGGACCCAAGGCCTATAATTGATGAACAATGTTCACTATAGTAAAGCAACGGAACCATGGACTCAAGAAGCTGTAACTTCACTGCTGCTGAAACCAATGCACTACTAGAGGGTGTTCGGTGCCATTATGGAACAATAGTGGGAAGTTTTAATTCTGCTAAGGATACCAACAAAAAGAAAAATTATGTTTGGATTTTAAACACAGAAAATGTGAATGCCATAGGGTCTGGCCAGAGGAGGACCACAGACCAAATCAAATGGCGGTGGAAGAATCTTAAGGCCAGGGCAACAAAGGACCATGCTGAAGCCAAAATCCCACAAACAGGCAACAAGCCATTTAAGAGGGGAGATTACACAGATGTGGTCCTCGACATCATTGGAGGTGAGAAGTCGCAAGCTCTCCATGGTATTCAAGGTGTTGTAGGGGATGGCGAGCCTTGGATTGAGGAGGAGGAGGAGAGTCTGCCAGTTCCTCCTGAGGCTGATCCAGAGAGCGTATTTATATTGAATCTCAGCTCTGTTCCTGAGGAAGAAGCTGGATCCTCATTGGTTGAGCCAGTGGTAGTTGCCACAGGATCTCAGAGGAAAGGCTTGAAGTGCCCTTCATCAAACAAAGATGATGATTACAAGGCACTTCTGCAAAAAGAGACTGAAAGGGTTCGTCTGGCAGAGGAACAACTGACTCTGACCAAACTGCAGCAAACCAAGGCCAGACTTGAGATCCGCCTCCTAAAGGCTACGCTCAGACAAGCTGGTCTCTCCACATCAGATGAGGAAGTCTGAAATTATTGTGGAGTATTTGACATTAAGTCTTTTTTTTTAATTCAATATATCTATACTTGATACTTGTTATAAATATCCTCAATGTACAGTGTTTGTGTTGTAGGTACTGATGAGCGGACTGCTGGAAGAGGATGGGGTGGGGTTTTTCTTGTTTTTAGTTTTTTTTAAATGTGTGTGTTTTCATTTCAAATAAAAATAAACTTATATTGACCCCACACTGGCTATTCTACTTGTTGCTCTTTACATATCTATAGTTCTACATTGTGATTTCCTATCCTGTTTGAGCACTGGTTATCCAGCACTGGTTATCCAGATTTGGTGATCCTGAAAAGTTCCTATCCGGATCAGATTGATCCAATCCGATGTTGCTTTAAAAAACTGGCTCCAAAAGTAAGCTGGATTACGTGATCACGGATCGCAAAAAAAGGATTACTAAATCCGGATCAATTTTATCCGTATTAAACCTTTTGAAAAACCGGGCCCTGGATGTTAACCAGCTTCTTGGTACTTTTAACACTAAATGCTCTTGTGTCTTAAATTCTATTTCACCCTTAAATTTGAAAAAACATAAACATAAGCATAACATAATACCTTGGCATACTGAAACTACTCGTTCCCCAAGACAGGCTTGTAGAAGGGCGGAGCGCAAGTGGAAAAAACATAAGCTACAAGTCTTTTATGAAATCCTACGGGATTCTCTCTCGCCGTTCAGTGTAGTGTTGTCACGATACTGGAATTTCTAACTTCGATACGATACCTTGAAAAATATCGATATTCGATACCATTTTCGATACCACGGAGAAAAAAACTGCCACAACATTAAGGGGGTAATTTTTTTTTATTATTATTTAAAGATAAATATAACAAGTCTAGAACATGACAATGAGGTATATTTTACATGAACAAAAATGTCTTGAGGTCTTGAATGCACTTGTTCAAAAGCCTAAAGTGCAAGTAAAAAAAAGTGAAAAATACTTCCAAAACATGTATTAATCTTAGTTAAAAGTTAATTAAACTAACATTTACTAATACATGTACTAATTAAAATCCAAAGTTCTATCTGTTAATATTTTTTTCATTGGACCAGAGCAAACATGATCCGTTGTATTTTTATTACATACTGTAATCAAAGATTAAAATATACTGTAGCAAATGCATTGCTCATCGTTCATAAATGCTGGTTAATACATAACATTATTTGATGAACAGATTTTAATGCCGGATTCACATATCACCGATCCACACAGCAAACGTGCGCATCACACGCGAAAACAATGCTCACTGGATCGACATGAAGACAAATTACAGAATTTAAGTAATCATTTTTTGAATTAAGTTAATTAAGCACAAGTTAATTTTACATTTGACCACAGTTAAAGTATTTAAAGATTCACAGTTTAAAGATTCCTCAGTCGGACTATATTAACTTTAAGAATTACGGTGAAAAAACGAGACAACACTCATATCAGCAACAATACTAGGCCATCTTGGTTAATGTTTCAGTAATGTTAAAATAAGAACAGTTACCAATCTCTTGAAATGTTTTATATAGATCCGGGTGTCTGACTTTCAGGTGCTTTGCTATATTAGTTGTTAGCGCCTTTTGTTAGCACTGCTCTGTAGCAACTCTTGCATATTGGCTTGTTTATGTCCTTCGGCTTTCCATGTTCATTTGCTTCATATCCAAAATATTTCCAGATTTACATTTACATTACATTTAGACATTTAGCAGACGCTTTTATCCAAAGCGACTTACAAAGAGTTTAGGAGCAATAAGCGATATGTCATACAGGAGCCATAATACATTAAGTGCCAATACAAAGTTACTGGTTTCAACAAAAGCTAGACCACTACCTGTTGAGAGAAAGAGTTAGTGTTTCTTTTTTTTTTTCATTTGTGTGTCAAGTATTCACAGAAGAGATGGTTTTAAGTAGTTTTTTAAAAGTTGTGAGAGATGTGGTTGAACGGACAGAGTTAGGAAGAATGTTCCACCAGGAAGGAGTTGTGAATGAGAATGAGCGGGAGAGCGATTTACTGCCCTTGTGGGAAGGCAATACAAGACGCCGCTGGTTTGCTGAACGCAGGGATCTTGATGGGGTGTAGGAGTGCAGGAGAGTGTGGAAGTAGGCCGGTGCAGATCCAGTGATAGTCCTGTAGGCAAGCATTAGTGACTTGAATCTGATACGGGCTGCAACCGGTAGCCAGTGAAGAGAGATGAAAAGGGGAGTCACGTGAGCCCTTTTGGGCTGTTGGAAGACGAGGCGTGCTGCTGCGTTCTGAAGTGGTTTGATAGCCTTTGCAGGAAGACCAGCAAGGAGAGCATTGCAGTAGTCCAACCTTGAGATTACCAGGGCCTGGACAAGGAGTTGTGCCGCATGCTCGTGAGAGATAGGGTCTGACCTTTCTAATGTTGAATAAGGCATATCGGCATGACCGTGTTGTCTTTGCAATGTGATCATTGAAGGACAGCTGTTCATCAAATATGACTCCGAGGTTCCTGGCTGTTTTGGAAGGAGTGATTGTAGTATTGCCAAGATGGATGTTGAGATCGTGTTGGACCGTAGGGTGTGCCGGAAACACACGAGTAGTTCTGTCTTGGCAGGGTTCAGCTGGAGGTGATGCCCTTTCATCCAAGCTGAGATGTCCGAGGCAGGCTGTAATGCGAGCTGCTACAGTGGTATCGTCTGGGTGAAACGAGATGTAGATCTGGGTGTCGTCGGCATAACAGTGATACGAGAAGCCATGTGCCTGTATGATGGGTCCCAAGGATGTCGTATAGATGGAAAAAAGCAGTGGTCCAAGCACCGACCCCTGAGGGACCCCAGTGATCATGTGGTGAGCAGTGGACAGCGAGCCCCTCCATGACACCCTGAAGGATCTGTCGGAGAGGTAGGATTTGAACCAGCGGAGGGTAGAGCCTGAGATTCCAAGCGATGACAGGGTTGCTAGCAGTATCTGGTGATTGACAGTGTCAAACGCTGCAGATAGGTCTAGTAGAATCAGGACCGAGGATTTAGATTCTGCCTTGGCTAGCCGCAGTGCTTCTGTGACCGATAGCAGTGCCGTCTCAGTGGAGTGGTTTGTTTTGAAGCCAGACTGCTTGTCATCCAGTAGTTTATTCTGGAATAGGTAGGAAGACACCTGGTTGAAAGCTGCCCTTTCAAGTGTTTTTGCTATAAATGGGAGGAGAGAGACAGGTCTGTAACTGTCGGGAGTAGAAGGGTCCAATGTTGGTTTCTTCAGTAGGGGCGTCACCTGGGCCTGTTTGAATGTGGATGGAAAAGTGCCGGTGAGCAGGGAGGTGTTGATGATGTGTGTGAGTGCAGGTGTGAGCGTGCTTGATATGGCCTGAAGGAGATCGGAGGGGATAGGGTCAAGGGGACAGGTGTGGGGTGGCTGGAGAGAAGCCTGGTGACTTAGTGTCCGTAAGTGGGGTGAAAGAGGAGAGTTCGATGGTTGGAGTGTGGGAGGTGTTTCCTAAGGTCTGAGGTACCGAGAATTGTTTGCTGATGGATGATGTTTTGTCAGTGAAAAATACAGCGAAGTCTTCCGCAGTCAATGATGAAGTGTACGGGGGAGGATTGGGGCAAAGAAGAGAGTTAAATGTCTTGAAAAGCTGTCGAGTGTTAGGTGCATTGCTTACCTTGGTGGTATAGAAAGACATTTTAGCTGTGGTAACACTAGCAGAGAAAGAGGAGAGTGACTGGTATCCCCTAGGTCAGCAGGATTCTTGGTCTTGCGCCATTTCCTTTCAGCAGCCCTGAGTGTACTACGTTGTTCACGGATGATGTCAGACAGCCAGGGGCAGGAGGGGGAGGCACGAGCCGGTCTGGAGGACAGAGGACAAAGGTTATCTAGACAGGATGTAAGTGTTGAGCATAAGGTGTCCGTGGCAGTGTCAGCATCTAGAGATGCAAAGTTGGAGGGAAGAGAGGATGTCACTCTAGCAGAGAGTGTGCTAGGGGAGAGAGAGCGAAGGTTACGTCTAAAGTGAACGGGTGGTGGTGTTGGTGTATTGCATGTAGGAAGGAGCATGTTGAAAGTGATAAAGAAGTGGTCCGAGATGTGAAGAGGTGTAACTTGAATGTTATCTGTGGTGCAGTTACGGATGTAGATGAGATCCAGTTGGTTTCCAGATCTGTGAGTGCTGGCTGTGACGAGGCGCGTGAGGTCGAACGAGGCGGTGAGGGTGTGGAAGTCAGAAGCATAGGGCTTCTCCAGGTGGATGTTGAAGTCCCCAAAGACTACAAGAGGGCCGCTATCCTCCGGGAATGATGAGAGCAGCACATCTAACTCTTCAATGAAGTCGTGAAGAGGACCTGGGGGGCGGTAAACTACAACAACGCTGAGCTGAGTGGGAAAAGTGATATTAACAGCATGGTATTCAAATGAATAGTTGTTGCATAGAGAAGATAGTGTGGAATATTTCCAGTCATTGGTGATAAGCAAACCTGTGCCTCCTCCTCTTCCAGTGTGGCGGGGAGTGTGAGAGAAGGAGTAGTTTGTGGAGAGAGCAGCGGATGTGGCTGAGTCTTCAGGACGAATCCAAGTCTCAGTAAGACCAAGAATGTGAATGTCAGACTGGCTGGCAAACGCATGGATGAAGTCAGTCTTGTTCACAGCTGACTGGCAGTTCCATAGACCCACAGAGAGAGTCAGAGGTGTAGAAGGGGAGGTGTGAATGGGACGCACGTGAGAGTGCGCGCGTCGTGCCTTGCGCCTTGGGTGAGAACGCTGTCTGCGGTGGAGTACAGGAATAGACTTGAAACACATGATGTTAGTAGACAATTAGATGAAAGCAAAGGTTTGTTAAATATACTGATGTGCCTTGCCGGTGTCCTTGCTCGGTGGAGTCGCGCAGGTAGAGTCGCAGGCACTCGTCGGTCTTTACACTCGTCGTCTTTACACTCGTCGTCTTTACACTCGTCGGTCTTTACACTCGTCGGTCTTTACACTTTACACTCGTCGGTCTTTACACTCGTCGTCGTCGGTCTTTACACTCGTCGGTCTTTACACGGTCTTACACTCGTCGGTCTTTACACTCGTCGGTCTTTACACTCGTCGGTCTTTACACTCGTCAGTCTTCACACGAGGAGGCTGAACACGAGGAGGCTGAACACGAGGGCTGACGCTGACGCTACCGCTGACGCTTACCGCGACAGCGCAGAGGCACTGCTTAAGTATGTGTTGAGATTAGCGCGAACAGAATACAGCTGGAACACGCCTTCTCGATTAGCAAAACAAAGTCTGAACGACTTGAATGGGCCACGGATCAAACAGCGATCAACTAGCTCGGTGCTTTTAAGTGCAAACTTATAATGTCAAGCCGTAACGAGCGGCTAACGGCAATTTCAATTCAGTACAAATGCAACAAAAGCGCTAACAATTTAGCAATCAGTCAACGAATCATTAAATAAACAAGTTCAAATAATCTTAACTTACCAAAGGCAACAGTCCAGTTCAACAGTTAAAACAAAGTAACGGGGTAAATAGCAGACTCACGCACTACAGCAGACTTGTGATGACTTGTTCGCTTCTCCTGCTGTGTTCTTTATCAACCAAAGCCGGTTGCGGAAGCGCCGCACGCGCCATATTTATATTCACTTCACTTTTGCTATTTAACCAGAGCGAATGAGACGAGACACGTGACAGGCACTGCGGTCACGTGTGGTGTTTGTCAACGCGCCTTTGGAGATAAGTGAAAGTGACAGCTCGGCTAGGATCGGTGTATCGATACTTCGGGAAATTAGTATTGGTACCGTTCAGATATTTCAGTATCGATACTTATCGAAATATCGATATTTTTGACAACACTAGTTCAGTGTGCTGCTAAGGCTGCAAATAGTAGATATTTCTCAGAGTTAATTACACAAAACAGCAATAAGCCAAATATTTTATTTTACACTATTAAGTCTGATCTTCATCCAGTTTTCTTCAACCATTTTTGCTGATGCATCGGTCTTGTTGTGTGAGAATTTTGCTCATTATTTTGATGACAAGATCTCTCAAATTTTGTATAATGTGCCAATGCTGTCTAATGATCTAGCTGTTTCCCCATACTCAGGTTCTACGTAGTCTCTTTTTGAGTCTATTAATCTGAATACTTTAACCAAAACACTGTTTAACTTGAAACCTACAATGTGTCCTCAGGATGTTATCCCACCACGTTTTCTTTGCCATTGGCCCTGACTTACTGTCAATTATCAATAAATGTCTACATGCTGGGACTCTTCCCAATGATTTTAAACTTGCCACAGTTCGACCATTTAAAAAAAAAACAAATTTGGATCCGACATTGCTCACTAACTTTCGTCCGATCTCCAATCTCCCACTTATATCAAACATTTTGGAGAAAACTGTTTTAAATCAACTTCAATCTCATTTGTCTCTTAATGCTATCCATGAAAAATTTCAGTCCGTTTTCAAATCCTGCCATAGCACGGAGTTGGCCCTTCTAAGGGTTGTTAGTGATATCATGTTGACCATGAATTCTGGTCAGTCTGCAGCTCTGGTTTTATGTCTTAACGAGAGCAAAACTGAATTCATCTTGTTTGGACCCAATGATCAAAGTGTCCATGACTTTGATACTTCATCTCTGTCACAATACACTACCTCCTGTGTTAGAAACCTGGGTGTTTGGCTTGACAATAATCTGAATTTTGGTAAGCAGATAAGTTCTGTTGTCAAGTCTTGTTTTTACCATGACAGGTTTCTCTCCAAAGTAAAGCCATTCTTGTCTTTAAAGATGTTCGAAATGCATTTGTTACATCGAGGCTTGACTATTGTAATTCTCTGTATGTTGGTGCTCCGTTGTCTTGTGTCTCTCGCCTACAGTAAGTCCAGAATGCAGCAGTTCGTCTTCTTACCAGAAAGCGCAAATATGAGTTTATTACGCCGGTTTTAATTTCACTTCATTGGCTTCCTGTGAAGTAAAGAATTGATTTTAAAATACTCTTGTTTGTTTTTAAGTCACTTCACAACTTGGCTCCAGTGTACTTAGCTGAACTCTTGCAGCCTAATACACTGTCGAGATCACTCAGATCCTCTAACTCTAACCTGTTGCATGCCCCGAGGACTAGGCTAAAAACCCGAGGCGACCGTACTTTTTCCGCTGCCATCCCAAGACTCAGGAATAACCCCCCCCATATTAGAACTGCCCCAACTCTGCCTGTTTTTAAATCTTACTTGCAGACCTACTTATTTTCTCTGGCTTTCGAAGTCCCTTGACAACCTGTTTTTGTTTTCGCACCACACATATTACAGCTTGGGTGTGCTTTTTTATGTCTTATGTTTCTATTTTTGTGCCTATTTTATAGCATGTTGTAAAGCACTTTGGTCAACTTCGTTTTTTTTAAACCGTGCAATATAAATAAAGGTGTATTGTATAAATATTAGCAATATTTAATGTTTTACTACAAACTCTCATGTCATTGCTTTATGTTAATATTTTATATTAGAATTTATCCGAAATGTACCATTAACTGGTTGTTCCCTTTCTGTCGGTCTCTCGACGTTGTGTCGAAGCCGACAGATGGGGTTCGCCCTTGAGAACCTATCAGCTCTGACTACTTTAGAAAAGGCCAATGGAAATTGGCGAATGAAATTTGCATGCCGGGCTCCGCCCCCGGATGTCCGGTATAAAAGGAAGCCGGCGTGCTTCATTCACTCACTGTTTGTTCTTCAGAGCCATCGCTCATGATTACAAGCAATGTAAAAATACTTTCTTTAAAATTGCCAGTACTACGACGTGTGCAGCGGATCGTCCCTTCTTCCTGCAGCGACCTCCCCCTGTGCGTTTCGGCGGTTCCAGTGGTGTCCGAGATTTTTACAAAAGGCCCGTTTCAGGGCTGGGCAATTTCTCCAGCGGCATGTCCCGCTGTTTCTCTTGGGTGCGGCACACTCATCGAGAGCTTTACAGCCCGTACTTCATCGTTCCCAAGAAAAGCGCCGGGCTGCGCCCTATCCTAGACCTGCGTACCCTGAACAAGCACCTTCACAAGTTGCCGTTCAGGATGCTCACGCAGAGGCGCATACTGACATCAATCCGGTGTCAGGACTGGTTCGTGGCAATCGACTTGAAGGACGCTTACTTATATGTCTCGATTCACCCTCGTCACCGACCGTTCCTACGGTTCGCTTTCGAGGGGCGGGCATATCATTACAGAGTCCTCTCTTTCGGTCTGTCCCTGTCCCCACGGGTCTTTACGAAGACCCGTGGGGACAGGAGTCAGCAGGTTACCCGCTCCCTGCGGGCCACGTACATCCCAGGCGACCTGAACCAGACAGCCGACACGCTCTCTCGTCAGTCGACGCCTCATGGAGAGTGGCGGCTCCACCCCTGCGCAGTCCAGCTCATTTGGATGCTGTTCGGGCAGGCCCAGGTAGACCTGTTTGCCTCCCGGGACAGCACCCATTGCCGCTTTGGTACTCCCTGTCCGAGGCCCCCCTGCGCACAGCTGGCCGTGGGACAAGCGGAAGTACGCCTTCCCCCCAGTTAGCCTCATCGCACAGAGTCTTTGCAATGTCAGGGAAGAGGAGCACCAAGTGCTACTAGTTGCGCCGTACTGGCCCAACCGGACTTGTTTCTCAGAGCTAATGCTTCTGACAACAACTCCCCCCTGGCCGATTCCCCTGACGGAGGACCTGCTCTCTCAGGGGAAGGGCACGTTCTGGCATCCCAAGCCAGACCTCTGGAACCTCCATGTCTGGTCCGTAGTAATGGGCGATATAAACGATATGCGATATAAACGATACAAAATTGGCCTACGATAGAGATTTTAATTCTATTGCACTATCGCGATAAATTATGTTTTATAAACAAAGTTCTGGAGGAGCCGGAGCATATAATCAAACCCGGCTGGTTCGCAATCAGTAATCATGGATTCCACCCTTCCGGCTAAGAGAGCCAGCCCATAAATAAGCAAGACTTCTTACCTGCGACATCTCTACAGTTCAAACATCCCCCCACCTCCTTCCCCGAACTCACTCCGTTAGCAGAATCCGGGGGGGGTTTGCTCTGGGTTCGGGCCGTTTCCGAGCTCGGGACACTCACCCTAGCGGGGGAGTGTTCGGGTTCAGAAGGAACCGGCGAGCTCGGAGCCCGCTCCCCGGACAGCACGCCAAACACGCATACCTTTTACACTACTGCTAACCTTTATTATCTGCATAGGTGAACTCGTGAATGCATGTTGATGACGCAATCTACCCGCGAAATTTAGAGCCACGAGCTGCAGCCGGCTGCAACGAATCATCATATTCGTCATCTTGAATAAACATGGCTGAAAGCGTCAGCGAAACAGAGGAGCTCGTGAAAAAGACCGGTGCAACATCTATTATTTGGACTTGGTTTGGATTTATGCCGTCCGACGAGCAGCAGAAAAATATACTCTGTAGAGTGTGTGGGGCAAATGTTCCAGCTAAGAGCGGTAACACGCCTTGAAATACTTTGCTTTTTTTAAACTTTAATACTTTAAAAATGTTCTTTAGTTGACGTATATGTTCCTTATACTGAAAGTATTTTATTTATTTATTTATTTTGTGCTTTCATTTAGCACTTTATAATGTTTTCATTTGAAGTATATGTGCACTACACTTGGAAGAATTTTCTTTATTTAAAATAGCCATGCCTAATACTGGAAGTATATCCCTAATTCACAGTGTCCGTTCCTTTATTAACAAGACACCAGTTTTAATTTCATTAGGAGAACAAAATGTTTAAAACCAAATGCGTTACCTCGGCTGCAGGTTTGAAATATGTTTTTATTTAAAGTATCTGTGCATTTACACAAAATAATTTTCTTTGCCTAATAATACTGGAAGTTTTCAGTACAGTGTATGTTCCTTAACTAAAAAGACACAAGTTTTTCTGTTCTCTGCAAATTGGGTGGCATTTAAGAACCAAGGACTTTAAGTATAGTGCCTTTTAGAAGGAAATACTTTTATATTCATCTGCAACATTTTGTTGTATAATTACAGTTTTGCTTTTGCACAATAAATGTTCTCAAAACGACATACGTTTCTTTATTTCTTTAAAAAAAAAAAAATACATTTAGCAGTTTGGCTTTCCTAAGGGTCTTTGTAACCTGTTCTGAAATGGTTCTATTATAATTTATATATCGCAATATATATCGTTATCGCAAGAGGCTGTAATGTATATCGCAATATGGATTTTAGGCCATATCGCCCATCCCTACTGGTCCGTGGACGGGAGGAGGAGATCTTGAGTGGGCTACCCCGCTCCGTGGTGGAGACCATTACTCAGGCTAGGGCTCCATCTACTAGGAGGCTTTACGCCTACAAGTGACGCCTCTTCTCGTCCTGGTGTCTCTCACGACGAGAAGACCCGAGGAGGTGCTCGATCGGGATCGTGCTGTCCTTTCTACATGAGAGACTGGAGACTAACATCTCCCCCTCCACGCTGAAAGTGTATGTAGCCGCTATTGCCACTCATCACGACTCAGTTGATGGAAAGTCTCTAAGGCAGCACGACCTGATCACCAGGTTCCTAAGGGGCTCGAGATGGCGGAATCCGCATCGTCTCCGCTCCGTACCCTCTTGGGACCTCAATGTGGTCCTGGCGGGCCTCTCTGGCCCCCCCTTCGAGGCCTACGGAGGTTCCGATCTTCCCCACCTTTCGGGTAAGACGGCCCTCTTAATGGCGCTCGCTTCCTTCAAGAGGGTAGGGGACCTACAGGCATTCTCCGTGTCCCCGGATTGCCTTGAATTCGGACCTGGAAACTCTCACGTTATCCTGAGACACAGGCCCGGATACGTGCCCAAAGTTCCCACTACTCCCTTTCGGGACCAAGTGGTGAACTTGCAGGCGCTCCCCCTTGGGGAGGAAGACCCAACCCCAATCCGTGTTGTGTCCAGTACACGCACTGTGCCACTACTTGGACCGCACGCAGAGCTTCAGGAGCTCTGACCCGCTCTTTGTCTGTTTTGGAGGTCAGCAGAAGGGGAGGGCTGTCTCCACACAGAGACTGGCGCACTGGATCGTGGACGACGTCACAGCGGCGTACCGATCACAAGATCGCCCATGCCCCTTGGCGGTTAGGGCTCACTCCACTTGGGGTATAGCCACCTCCTGGGCATTGGCCAGAGGCGCCTCTCTGGCAGACATCTGTAGAGCTGCGGGTTGGGCTACGCCCAACACCTTCGCGAGGTTCTACAACCTCCGCGTAAACCCGGTATCAGACCACGTCCTGCGTAGCAACATGTAGGACTGGCATCCGGCTGGGCGTATGCCTGCGAAAGCACCTTCCCACCCTCCAGCAGGTTGGGTCAGTGTGGTATCTACCTCTCTTCTTACCCTACTCTGGTTAGGAACAGGTATCCTATCCGCTTCCCTTCTTACCCAACCACTTGGTTAAGAACAGGCATTCCATCCATCACTAAGTAAGCACCCCCTGGGGGTCAGCTGGGCAGAGCAGCCATCCCCCTTAGGCCGGGAGAACATGTGAGCCATCAGATGGCTCTAACTGGACCTAGTGCTACCGGACATATGTAACACCCCCTCCCTGGGCTGTTCCGTCTGATGTATCCTCATGAATGGTTCCCACACTGGTAACCCATGACCTCCCCAGGTGGACCTCCACCTCGCGGTTAACTACTCAGTCCGCATGTCCCATGCGATCTCCCCTAACGGCGAGACCATGCCTATTCCACTATTCTCCTCCCGCTGGTAGGAAGTGGCCTCTGCAGCGCATCCCTAATTAAGGAAGTTGCGCTTACCCCAGTGGTACCCGATCTGGACGGCCTCTCGCCAGTAAGAGAGATAAGGCCCCGTCCGTGAAAGGTAGCTGGTCAGGGCCTACCCATCTTCCTTCAGGAAGCTCTGGGACCCCCGACCCATCACACTGGAAGGTTACAGTTTCGCGAAAGCCTTGAGTTGACACGCCCAGGCCTGTTACCGTCACTTCGCTAGAGATTGTTTCCAGAGGGAACCCCATCTGTCGGCTTCTACACAACATCGAGAGATAATGTCCCTTATGCCACAACGCATATCGCCCTTTGCAGCAGTCGTGAGAGGCTCTCAGGCCCTTCAGAACAAACGGTGAGCACGCCGGCTTCCTTTTATACCGGACATCCGGGGGCGGAGCCAGGCATGCAAATTTAATTCGCCAATTTCCATTGGCCTTTTCTAAAGTAGTCAGAGCTGATAGGTTCTCAAGGGCGAACCCCATCTGTCAGCTTCGACACAACGTCTCGTTCCCTCCATCAGGGAACCGAGGTTACATACGTAACCGAGACGTTTTTCAATGTCATTCAATGATAAAGTGCCTAATCAGGCATTAAAGTCACCATGAGACTGAAGTTGCGATTGACTTCTTTTCCGTATCTTGACGTGTATCTGAGTGAAACGGCTTCTGAAATTAGAAAAAAATGTAGGGCAGGGTTTTATTTTGCCAGGGTTTTTCCTGCATCGCAAACTAATGACTCCTCTGAACCGATTTGTTTAAAATGTTGAAACATTTCATTCTTTGGGGAATATAAAAGATAAGTGAATCAATGAACCACAAGAGAACGCAGGATGTGAATGAGTTTTTTTTCATTTAGTAAGAAAAAATTAGTTGGCTATTGTGGGCTGCAAAGTTAGTTGAAAAGCTTTATGTGATTTAAAACATTTCTGTTTTAATATGTAAAGTGTTTGGTTAAGTCACTTAAAGATACGGTAAGCCTACACGTGCATGTTTGTACAAGATAAGAATGGCACCTTGCCCTTTCCATTTTGATTGGTTTGTTGTAAGTTGTCCCCAGAGGGGAAGATTGAAGTGCCTCGCCATTGGACAATGGTTCAACCTTTTTTTATTGCTGACGTCATGTGGTGAAGAGTTTTTGTTGAGGAAAATGGGGGATGAGCTTAACATTTTTTATTAAAGATTGCAAATGAATTTTGAAAAAATAACGGTGTGCACGGACAAATCATTTATAATAATCACTGCACACTGTGTAAAACCCTTAGACTTAACTGAAATGTTAACATGGTTTAGAGGGGCATTTTCTGTGTTCTCATAAACCAAACTACTTGAAAAAACATACTAGATGGTGAAATAAAAAAGAAAGTTTGTAAGGGAATAGAACATACAGCTTGAGCAAATGAAAACTCAAGCAGCGAAATCATGAAGCATGATTTGCAAAGGGATAAATTAGAAAACCCTTAAGAAAAAACATGTGACATTTTTATGTAAAACTATGTATGTTTTATTCAATTTTCATTGTATGTTTTTTGTCAGTCTTTTTTTGACACAAAAAGCGAAAAAATCCCATATGGCAGCAGATGTCAGGTTTCCTAACACAGTATGTGGACACCTCACAGTTATACGAGTCCTTACTGTGCCAACACAAAACAGTTTTCCTCGGTAATTGTGATAGCCACAGGCGGTTCTGCCGTATCAGTGTGGGTCACCCGGATAGTTGGCATGATGTTTGGCCATTCACCTCACAGAGGTTACTAATGTTCTTGAAGAGAGAACGCACATCATATCTTTGTTCCCCCAACTTATGAGACCACCCAGAGATAACGGCCAGAACGTCACACAGAAAACTTCAACAGAAAGCAGAATGCTGCTCGTGTTGTGACATACAGTAATGAAATCTTCTCCACATCAGTATTGTTCGATTTTAATTCTGCATTTGATTTACTGCATCATAAATTATTGCTGGACAAACTGAAATGTTATAAATTGAATTATGCTGTACAGTGGTTTAAAAGTTACCTGTCTAAAAGGGGACAAAGCCTATTTTATAATTGAAGTTATTCAGATGTGAAAGCATTGCAATGTGGTGTGCCTCAAGGAAGTTGTTTGGGACCATTACTATTTTCTGTTTTTATCAATGATCTTCCTCTTGTTTTAAGGGGGGCAAAGACAGTCATGTATGCCGATGATGCAACATTATATTTATCAGCAACATCAATTGAGCAATTGTCTTCTGTTTTGAATAAGGAATTACAATCTGTTCCAAATTGGGTGTGGAATAAAAAAATGGTTCGAAATGTGAAAAAATCTAAAAGTATAGTGTAATGAAATTCAAACCTCAGTTAAAGTTGTCTGAGAATAGTGTGCATATTGAACAGATAGAGGATACAAGACTTCTGGGAATAATATTACATAGCAGATTGAAGTGGTCAAAAGAGATATGGTAACAGTTAAGGGTAAAGGCCTGTCAGTTATTACGAGATGATCAAACATTTTACCACAACATTGCATTGCTCAAATTGTACAAACAATAGTTCTTACTCACTTAGATTATTGTCCAGTTGTGTGGTCGGGTGC
This sequence comes from Triplophysa siluroides, assembly GCA_006030095.1. Classification (NCBI taxonomy): domain Eukaryota; kingdom Metazoa; phylum Chordata; class Actinopteri; order Cypriniformes; family Nemacheilidae; genus Triplophysa; species Triplophysa siluroides. Next base: position 1,447,619 of record VCII01000221.1, on the reverse strand, counting down.
ATCAAGTAAAGATTTGGATAAGCTACAATTAGTTCAGAACTGAGCTGCACGGGTACGTTTCCCGGAAAACGACCTAACCCCCTGGTTAACCACCATAGTACGATGCATCATTGGGGAAATTAACGATGAAGTTACGTCTGTTTCCTGAGATCAATCGTTTGAAGCAGGTTTGTTCAGCATTCTAGTTGATGACGCCATACAGGTGGTGGAGTAATGACGTCTACTAATAAATACGTTCAGATCGAATGAATATCAAATTCTTGCTGTAAATAACAAACATTGCAGTTAACAGCGACTTTTGGTATCCTATTTTTGTTATCTGTCGTTTTATTTCACGACATAAGTTTCCTCCTACGTCACTCCGCCCAGGGATTCCCCAGGGTCCTAGAAGCACGTACATTCATGCGTACTTAGAAAAAACAGCGCTTGTATTTTCTTAACAAACTAAAAGATGTCAAATTGAATTTGTATATATTTAGAAGGATGGATATAAAATGCACTGCATGTTGCTTGCTTAGTTTGCTCAAAGGTATGATGCATGCAAGTCTACATGTCGTAATAAAGAGGAACTATGCTTCTAACCGCAGCTCTAGACCTGTAGTTCCAACCACTCAACTTTGCGATGTTGCTTGTGATTGCTCGTTGTAATGATTGTTTCGGGAAACACTTGAATCGTTGAACTATGCTGGAACGACTGAACTTGCGACCATAGTTGCCTAACAATGCTTTTGGGAAACATACCCCTGCAAGACTTACCTTAAATTGTAATCGAAGGACTAATATAATAGGAATGCATAAAACTTTAGGTTGGCTATTGGTGAAGGATAGGATGAGTATGTCCCTGCTTTGTTTTGTTAGAAAAATGTCTGTATCTAGAATTCCTAATTCCTAAATTGCACTGCAGGATATTTTTACGGTATATGCTTTAGTGTTTTTTAAGTGATGGTGTTGTGGTGGTGCGTTTTACAAGTATTACCATGCTTTAGCTACAATATATACACTAAAATATGCAACATGCAGGCACTATATCTGCCCCGAGTGTCTTCTATAGAGATGTGCAATGCTTGCGTTGATCTGAAACCATTGCAATGAGGTCAAACAATCGCGGTGAGATGATTATTTATTAATCGTGACAGCCCTAGTTCTAGTATGAATGACATGGAAAGGCTACATGTTAGTAACTTTGTAAGTATTTCTGCTCATTTATTTCATTTTTTTGTCTTAAAATAGACAACTAGGACCAGAGCCTACATATAATAAAATAATAGTAATTTTCATCTCATTTTTATGTTTTAATATGTAAATTGTTTGGTTAAGCCACTTAAAGATACGCTAGGCCTACACATGTGTGTGTACAAGATAAGGATGGCACCACCTCCGCCCCACCTCTGGCACAATGTAGAGGAAAATGTTGATTTTGAAATTATGTTTATTGCTGTTGATGAATGTAGTTTTGTATTTGAATGGCACAATGTAGAGGAAATTGTTGATTTTGAAATGTTTTATCTTTTATTGACTTGATGTTTATTGCTGTTGATTAATGTAGTTTTGTATTCTGTACTTGTTGGGACCCCAGGAAGAGTATGGGGATCCAAATAAATAAATAATGTGTATATTCACTGCTTCTCTCTTTATTAAAATGAATGTAAAAGTTTAAACTATGGTTTCTTTTCGTCAGACATGCACAGACCTACTTTGTATTGGCGCTATTACGTGGTTTGATTAACAAAAATTTTATGAGGAAAATATATGGAAGTATTTTAATGCCATTACTCTATGAAGAAAAAAAGCATGTTGAATTACCACTAATCAAAAATACATCTGTTGCATTATCAGTACTTGCATGTTTAGAGTCTGCAATACAATATTCAAATTGAAACATTTCACACACAATTTCACAGTTAAAAAATTCAAGAATCAAAATTCACCTTTTAAATTTCCTTTTTAAAAATTCAAATTGTTTTAAAATACAACCTTTAATATTTGATTCCGGTGCAGCCGGTGTCCAGTCCAGTGTCCAGTCCGGTGCAACCGGTGTCCAGTCCAGTGTCCAGTCCGGTGCAACCGGTGTCCAGTCCGTTGCAGCCGGTATCCAGTCCAGTATCCATCCAGTGTGCAGCTGGGTCCAGTCCAGTCCGGTGCAGCCGGTGTGCAGCCGGTATCCAGTCCAGTATCCAGTCCGGTGCAGCCGGTGTCCAGTCCGGTGCAGCTGGTATCCAGTCCAGTATCCAGTCCGGTGCAGTCCAGTCCAGTGCAGCCGGTGTCCAGTCCAGTGCAGCCGGTATCCAGTCCAGTATCCAGTCCGGTGCAGCCGGTATCCAGTCCAGTATCCAGTCCGGTGCAGCCGGTGTCCAGTCCGGTGCAGCCGGTGTCCAGGCCGGGGTCCTGTCCGGTGTGCCAGTCGGCCTTCCAGCAGGTGCTACAGCCGGCAGTCCAGCCGGTGCTACAGCCGGCAGTCCAGCCGTGCTACAGCCGGCAGTCCAGCCGGTGCTTCAGCCCGCAGTCCAGCCGGTGCTTCAGCCCGCAGTCCAGCCGGTGCTTCAGCAGCCGGTGCTTCAGCCCCAGTCCAGCCGGTGCTTCAGCCCGCAGCCGGTGCCAGCCGCAGTCCAGCCGTGCTTTCCAGCCGGTCAGCCGGCAGTCCAGCCGGTGCTTCAGCCGGCAGTCCAGCCGACGGCCCAGCCGGCACTCCAGCCGGCGACTCAGCCGGCACCCCAGCCGGGTCCTAACCGGGTCCTGCCGACAGCCAAGACTGTGCCCACCAGGACTTACCCCGTCAAGCACACCGGGGCTCCACGCTCTCGTGCGCCCCCAGGGGCTAAGACATCCCCACCCAGCCCTACCCCTTTTGGACATCCCTCCATGAACTTTGTTGGTCCCCCGGTCCCCCATCCCAACCCTAGTGGACATCCCCCCATGAACTTTGTTGTTCCCCCACCCCCCCTCCCATTTTTGTTATTTTTACTGTCCCACCCGAACCCATTCCTTATTCTTGCCTGTATGTCCCTTGTCTTGCTTGCCTTGTCGGTCTGGTTCTTGTCGTTGTCCCAGTCTGCCCTGTCTTGTCAGTCTACCCCTTGATGAACACCTGGAGGTGTTCATTTAAGGGGGGGCTTATGTCATGGTTCCGCCATCTTGTCTTGTTTATTCTTGGTCTTGGGGCGGAGCCATGACAGGGCCTTAGGTTCTTTGTGGAGAGAGGGGTTGGACCTTAGAGATCCTCTCACTCTCTCTCCGAGTCTCGTCTGTGTTTCCCGCCCTTTTTGTCTCGTTAGCCTTCCCATTAGTGTTTAATCCCCAGCACCTGTTCCCTGTTAATTATCCTGTGTTTGTTCCCCATAAATACTCCTCTTGTTTCATTGTCCGGTGCTCGTTCATTGTACCTGTACCTGTACGTATGTACGTGTACCCTTATGCATACGCTTACCTCGTGGATTACCTTGCCCTGCCCCTTGGATGTTCTTAGTTTTCAGTCGTGTCTTAGTAAGTTGTTATACTATCCGTTGTCTACTGTTTTTGCCCCCACGTGGGAAGTATTTTGTTTCTGTTTTATTAGCTTGAACCTCTTTTCCCCATTGTGGGTTTTTTGTTTGTTAATAAAAGTCTTGTGTTCCCTCTGTACTACCGTGTCTGCCTGCACTTGGGTTCTTGCCATGTCAGTCCATGACAAAAACAGTCATAAAGCAGTGCAGGAGAGATTACTGACAGCACGTTGCAATTTTTTTCTCTTCACACATACAAATAAGCATATTATGTGTATTTTTTTTTATTATAAAACCTAAGGATAGAATGAATTTTCAGTTTAGAGGAGTAATGAATTAAGGACCCGAGCTCTTGACGTGAGGTCACCAGATAATACTAATCCCGTGCAAATAGGGTGAATGTGTAACCTAACATTACGTCTCTAACCAAATTCACAAAAGGTTCCTACGCAAACAGCTACACAATCATAGCAGTGGGCGTTCACTTCCAAGTCTTCAATGCGGCACAACCATTAAAACTAAGCGTTTGTCGAGCCGGTCTCAAAAACCGGGTAGAAAATAGCCGTGGTAAAACCACGTGGACGTCATAAGTAGACCTCATACAACAGTATAAAACAATAAACAAGGCCAGTTCAGGACACCTTTAAGATAGAATTGTAGTATAGATCGTTTTAATGTGCTTTTGTGATTTGGCCACATGATACATTTTAATATTTGTTTTCTTGAAACTTTCTCAAGCCAAACTATATTTATTTACATGTATTTACTTTATTTATATAAACAATGCACTGTCAGTTTAATTAAGCATCGATGACGCATTGTTTGATGATTACAAAGCGTTCTACATTTAATAAAAAATAGGATTAAAAACGTATTTGTGGTTTGTGGCCTGGATGAGTTTGGGATTTCCCGGCCTGAATTTGTGTCCCAGTCTGGCCCTGATTCACAGCATAACTGTACAACCATATTGAATTGCAGACAAAAAAAACATAAGCACTGGTAATGCAACAGATGTATTTTTGATTAGTGGTTATTCAACATGCTTTTTTGCTTCAAAGACTAATGGCATTAAAATACTTCCATAAAGATACCAATGAATTAACACATTGCAACATTATGTCAAAACATTCAAGAACTTGGCTGCAACTTTTGATTTGCACCGCCTTAAAAAAGAACTAATGGATGTTCAGACAATCATGAGTTTCATGAGAAAAGACTTGTGTCACGCAGCAGAAATATGGTGGAACGTGAACTTCCGATTATTTAGTTAAGATGGTAAAGTGCTTTCCAGATTTGGATCAATGTACAGTATATTTGTAAACAAACTTTTTCTGTAATGTCTCAGAAGAAGTCAAGCTTCCATGCATGTCTTATTCTACAAATTTCACAATTATGTCATTGTCACTTTTTATAGTCTGTGGGTCAGCATTTAATGCAAACGCTCCATATCTTACTACATAACTTACTTTGAGTTAGTTAGATGACATACAGTTCATTTGGAAACATAATGCAAACCAGCCCAAAAAGACCTTATTTCATACACATTTTAAATCTGTCGAGGGCAATATAGACAAAAAAGCCATCGGCTTATTTGCATTGTGGTCCTCGATATCGAAAAAAAATATCATAATCAACAAATCATAACTGGGGTGAAATCAACATCCAATCCAGCAACTCATGTGTACAACACCTAAAATCACTTTCTAAAAAAGCCTTTTTTATATTGCCTTCCAAAAATGATCATATCTTGTATCTGCTTTATATGACTAGGTAATTTATTCCAAGCTACCGAGCCAGTTTATAAAATGTTTCCCATTAGAACTTTAAACCTACAAGGACAAAGATCATTACTACTCACCCTTGTAGAATAACATCTTTACAAAAACATAATACTCCAACTGGTACCTTTCAACATTTTTCATACAATTTTAATGAACCATCATCAATCTAAGAAAAGTAACCCTTTTTTTTCCTATAATGCTCATCACTCAAATGCATCCTACACTTCTTATTTTGAACAGTCTGCAATTTTCTTTGTTCGTTTTGTAATACCAGTGTACTAAAGCACCAGCTAACACTTCTTACCTTTGCGTATCTAATAAAACTGCATATCTTGCAAAAACATTTAATTGATTACAAAATGAACTGAAGCTTCCATTTACTATCTCCTGCAATCTCAAATACATTCTGAACAATTCACTTCTTGTTTAGCTGTAATAAATAAATCTCTTTTACTTTTACCTTTAGTTTAGATTTCTTTTTCAATTTAGCCGCCGAGCCGAATCATATACAGTACTGTAGCTTTAGTATTCCCCAAATGTAAGGAAAGTTTTTTGGGATAAATCTTTTGGAGATCTCTTCAATCCCTCATTTTCAATACTTATTAACCTCTCATGAGAAACAATTATTGCGGCATCATCTGCATATAAAAAAATTCATTAGAACAAGCCATTTCGTTCATCATTAATATATAATAAACACTCCCCTGTGCATGGTACTCCACATAATATAGGCAACCGATCAGAAAAATCCACTATTTGACACCAATTTGTAAGGTAGCAGGGCTGTACTAGGGCTGGACGATGTGGACAAAATTGATATTGAAATATATTTCTTCTTTTTGGTCGATACGATAAAAGTCTGATAACATTTGGGGAAAACTGATAAGAATAAAATCTTTACTTATAGGCTTGTGCCACCTTGGGTGTGTATAAAATATTAGAATTCACATTTCGCGTCCAAAACCGCACGGAAAACCCAAGCTGCATTGCGTTGTCCTTTTTTTCCAAAGCGCCTGGACTTTGCGCTATGTCGTCACTTAGCAACCATGAGCCACGATAGCCTTTGAGGCGATGAGGTATGAACAAAGGATATATGGATTATATGCACTGAAAATACATTGCAATAACTCTGCTACTAGTTTTAGTTAGGCTGTGATCATCCATGTCTCCATCTTCATTGAGCTTGTGTTGTCTATGGCTGGTTGGTTCTTGTCACATGACCTGCGGTGCGCTTGCAGCTTTCTGAAAAGTTAAGATTTTTTCATCTTGATGCGGTGCCGATGCGCAAGAAAAAAATGAGCGCGTCACACCGCATGCGTGTCGCAACTTATGGAAAGTCATGAGGGTCAAAAACGTGCAAATTTTTACACGTTAATAACATGTCGAGAACGGTTTGTTTGTGCGTAGAGTACGTGTAGTATTCTACGCGCAAACAACGCATTCTCAACGCGTGACGTCAGACTAAAATGCACAATGCTGAAGCAATTATAGCCAACAAATGGAGCGCATGGCGAGCTGTCAAAACAAAATACGCACACTGACAAAAAGACAACAAAGCCCCGCGATCAGACCAGGAACGCAACACTTTTTGATTTTGTCATAGGCCTACTAATGAATTTGACTATTTATATTTTGGCAGAGACAAGAAAATATACATATACCCATATAAAACTCTGTGTTCGGTGTGCACCGATTAACCAACGCTCAACGTGCTTTTTTGGGGGGATTATATTTTCATATTAACACATCAGAAATGTTGTAATTCCGAATTTCGTTAGAGAAGGAATTTATTTATTCCTCTATATTTAAATTAGAGACAAACCTTTTGCAGAACGTATACCCGAGCAAACATTACATTCTTCTTCTCAAGTGTGAAACTATATTTATTGATACTGGTTATTTTAGTTCAGATTAATATTCAAGAAAACTACTGAAAACATTTTTCATTCTTAAACTTTAAAAACCACACCACTGCTAGCTGTTGGGAATATTATTGATAAATGTGCTTATCTTATGAAAGCAGTACTTTTTCTACACTTACAAATTATTGCAACGTGTTCTATGTGTTCAGGTGAACACACAGTGTTCAGCTGATTTCTGTATGAATTCATATTTATCTTACATTTCAATAAAAATTCATTATAAAGCATAACTTTATTTTCATCAAGTCTGATGAAACTTAAACCTATTCTTTCTAACTGCAACAATATTTCTTAATCTAAATTCTAACGGATACATAGAACAAACACAACACACCATGCTGTGTCCAATGGAGATCTAATTCTGACAATAAGATAAATTCAGCTCGTAGCCATCTTAAATATTCACATACAATTTTGATCTAAATTGTTTTATTTGAAAGAAGACATGTTCTATAGAAATATTATCCATGTGTGCTAAAGCTACAGCTTTCCTGTAGCTAAGTGATAAGAGCAACCTGATGAGTGATGGAAAAAGGAGAACAAGTTCGGCCAAAGAGGGTTTCAAACCCCAGGTCGATATGGTGCAAAAGCTACGATGCAATGTGACGTCTTTAACCATACGCCACTGGAGATATTGGGAGCAAGCGAGAGTCGAGAGACTTTTACTTAATTACTGTGTCAACGTTGCAGGCACTTGTACTCTGTGTAAACAGACTTCGTCGTTTTAGTCGTAAGTATTTTATTTTATAGTCTACAGAGAAGCAGGAAAAAAGTCAAGTCAAATGTATGTATATTTGCGTTTTATAAAAATTGCTTTGTGTCAAAGAAGCTGTACAGCACAAAAAGAGGAAAAAACAAAGAAATAAAATGGAGACAAATACGTATCTATATACTGTATACTACAACATTTCAATTTTGAGATTCAAATATTCTTTTTTTCCTAACACACACAAAAAATGCAAACAGACAGACAGACACAGAGATTACAATTTTATACCCGGATATCCGGGGGCGGAGTCCGGCATGCAAATTGAATTCGCCAATTTCATTGGCCTTTTCTAACTAGTCGAAGTTGATAGGTTCTCAAGGGCGAACCCCAATCTATCGGTTCGACACAACGTCTCGTTCCCTCCATCAGGGAACTGAGGTTACATCCGTAACCAAGACGATTTGTGGGGGTGTGGTTACACGAGGCGTTTCAGGCAGGTCTGGGTGAGCATTGGCTTTTAGATAGAATGCATCTTTTGTTCCCACACTGTAATTTTTGCAATTTTACGTGTCTAATACATGCATGGGCAACTTATAACACACCAAAGAAATAACACACACCAAAACACATATTCGCACCATATGACCCCTTTAAGTGACAATGTGCAAATACTAGAGGAGTGAACTAATCTTACATGTCTGTTTCTAGCACAGGACAATCATCCTTTGATGGGCCGCTTCAAAACAAACAAACAAAATGGGGCAAAAATAAAGAGTACACCCACTTCTCCAGGCATCACTTCACCACTCTTAGAGACAAACTTTGTGTTTTGACACATACACACATGTATTGGGTTTGAGTGGATAAAGACAAACCGAGATTAAAGGAAAAGTGTTTCTGTGACCGTGGATTTCATTTCTTAACTCAGACCAACAAAAGAAAGCTTCTGAATAGAGAGATAAGGGCCCATATTATTCACACACCACTATCTCACTGCTGTGAGTTCTCATAAACGGTCTAAAATCACTACAGCTGCGTTCGAAATGGCATACTTCCTTGCTATATAGTAGGCAAAAAGCAGTTGGCGAGAAATATCTGGGTGGTGGACAATTTCTCGTGAAATTCAGACGTGCGTATACTAATGTTGCGTCAGAATACGCCTACTCAAGAGCGCCCTCTGGCTTTCGGATGTGGCGGCGTTTAACCATAATTCATTGAGAAACTGAGCATAAACATTACACGATATATCGTCCCAGCCCTAGTGAGTAGGTCTTGGTGACCTAAAATTAGGACTGACTTGGCAAGTTACAGTGCCTCTGGAAAGTATTCACAGCGCTTCACATATTAACACATTTTGTTATGATACAGCCTTATTTCAACATGGATAAAAATTTGAAGGAAATTTGGGCAACACTTTACTTAAAGCATATATGTCTAATGTATTAATTGTGCATTGTAATGTCTCGTGAATAATTGTAACTACAGTTAATATAAATAGCCAATGCCGATGTTAAGAAAGCACTGTGGCCGATTGGCTGATAAGAGGCCGATATAACACAAATGAAAATTAAGTAAATAAGAGACATACAGGAAATTGGTGGAAGTAAATGAACAATTATTGTGTATTACGTGCCTAGTTAGTAACAGACTTAACACAAGAAAAGGTCCACACATGACATTACATGAATTGTGGGCAGCTATACATGGCTTAATATGAATCAAATATAGCAATTTAAACATATTATCAATAGTTACTTTACAATTGCTTTATGATATCACGTGCGCAAACATATATCTAAGTAAGAGATCATGTATATAAATCAAGCAGCAGGTTGTGAGAATGAACCCTGATGCTGTTCATAACCCCGTTTATTACAAAGCTACATACCTCATAAGTAACTTATTAAATATGAAATTAGAATTTTTGAAAATTTGAAACATTTTATTACTAACAAATTTGTATTTGTAACAAATGTAAACCTTCCGCGAGGAAAACCGTGAGGTATTTACCCTGATGATTTGCGTCCCTTTCCAAATCATGTCCAATCAACTAACTTCCCCACAGGTGGACTCCAATCAAGTTGTGGAAACGTCTCAAGAATTATCAGTGGAGACAGGATGTGCCTGAGCTCAATTTTGAAGGTCATCGCAAATGCTGTGAATACTTACGTGTGTTCGTGTGATGCCTTTTTATTTTGAATACATTCGCGAAGATTTCAAACAAACTTTCTTCTTATTATGGGGTGTTGTTTGTAGAATTTTGAGGAAAATAATGAAATACATTTTGGAATAAGGCTGTAACATAACAAAATGTGTAAAAAAAGAAGCACTGTGAATACTTTCCGAAATGGGATGCACTGTAGTACCTACTTTTGGCCTTCAGATGTTTTGGGAATGAAAGTTCTTTCACACTTCTGCTACACCATTAAAAGCTGCATGTGTCACTATGTTTAAAATGCAAAAGATTGACAGCAAAGTGTTTATCCTGAGTTGTGTGCCCCTCTCAATGCAAATGTGTCCTGCATTATTGCTCAAGGTCAACAGACTTTAGATTCTTAGCAGGCTATCTACTTAGTAGATGTTTGAAAAGAATTTAGCTTTCTATACATTGTGTGGCATAAAACATTTCAATTACCATCATATTCAGCACGTGTGCAGTCATAAGTCTCTTTAAAAGGTTTGGTTGAGTAGCCAAAAAAGCATGGTTGCCACAAATAACTATGGTTGAAACATGGTTACTGTGCCACCAGTAGTAATCAATGCACCATAAGATCATGGTTGAAACACAAAAACCACGGTTCATTTCAGTAAGGGAAATGTTAACATGGACTTAAGAATACGAGCCAATATCAAAATCAATAAATACTGCAATGTTGCGCATTCACAATGCATACACGTGACCTTTAAGCTCGAGCACCTCCTGCGCTCTGCAGTGTTTAGTATGACATACACAGTGACTGGAAGCTCATGTTGTCAACCGTGTAACGTGTGTGTGAGTGTTGTCAGAAGCACTCACATCTGTACACAAATCATTGAGCGAATCACGCCAGTCGATGGACTTTCTTCCTTCTGTTCTTCATGTGGATATTTCAGCAAGTGCGCGCGCGTCACTGCGTCGAACAGGTTGTGCGCGTTCAAAGCGACGAAAAGGGCGCGCGCATGTGAAGGGGCGTCGCTTGCAAACAACCGGACGCTTCTGATGATTCAGTTCATACAGCGAATCAGCGAACTGAACAAATCATTCAAAATGATTCTCGAATCAATTTACACCGGTTTGCCTATTGTTAAATTATAATAGTTTAATGAGAATTGACTGAAATTTGACATTTTTTCGCAGATGCCTCCGTGCGCATTGTAATGAACTTTGCACTTTTCATTAGAAGTAGAAGTAAAAGTATCCACCTTACATTTTTTAAATATAATATAACTTAATATTTTCCAAAATCATACTCAGGTAAATGTAATGATGTAAATGGGACGCGTTTACTAATGGTCTCCTGTCATTTCTTTTAGTTTTCCGCCCCGCCTCGTAAGTCTCATAAAAGGAGGACTGATCACTGTTTTTTTCGTCACATATTTTGTATTGCAAAGAGGTAAGTGATGTGTTTGTGCAGTGTATGAGATTTAGTGGCATCTAGCGGTGAGGTTTCGAATTCCAACCAAGATGGGCAGGCTCACTCTCCCCTTCCTCTTAGAAGCACTTTTTTTATTATTTTCGAAGCACTATGCTGGATGACACAGCCCTAAGATATTGTCATGTTTTCGCGTGTTTGCCAAAGGAAATAACGTATTTATCAGTCCCACCAGTAATTCGAATTTTTTTTGCGATTTTTCAAAATGGCTGATTTTGCAGCGGTAATTTTCAATAATTTGCGAGAGATGTTTTTATATCTGTAAACACTTAAATAAAAACTTTAAATTATTTATATAAATACAAATAATTAATAATACAACTTCACAAATTTAAAAAGTTTTAAAGTATTTTAAAATATATATTAAAATTATAAAGTAAACCATTAGTAGGGTCCTGTCACTTGTGTTTACACCCCTAATTCTTTCTGGGTACTGAGCACTGAGGAAGTACCGCAAGGTGGGGGCCCACCTAGTGGAGGTCATGGGTTACCAAGATGGGAACCAGATCATGAGGGTACATCAGACCAGTACTGTTGGGGGGGTTACTTCATGGGGAGCACTAGGTCCGGTCAGAGCTATGCTCTCAGGATAACGTGAGAGTCTCCAGGGAGAGTTTGGCGAAAAATGTAACTCAGCGCACCGTCGAACTGAGAGTGCCGAGTATGCCCGGCATTACGTTTCGCTATGTCACAATGTCGAGTTGCCGAACACCGTAGTGTACACTCTAAAAAAAGGCTGGGTTAAAACAACCCAATTTGGGTTGTTTTGGTAACCCAATGTTGGGTCAAATATGGACAAACCCAGCGTTGGGTTATTTTAACCCAGCCATTTGGGTTAAATCTTTGACCCAACATGCTGGGTTGTTTTATGTACATCAACTATTACATTGCTGGTTTAAAACAAACCCAAAATGTTTTAAAATAATAATAATAAAATCACAGAATTATTTGAGGCACTACTAAGAATCAAAAGCTGAAGTTTTATTAAGGATCGAAATGCAAGACAAAAGGAATTCATAAAAACTTCCAATATTTTAATGCTCAAAGATCAATAAAACAGCATATAAAACACTTGTTTTATGCAATTTATGTTTATACATATTAAAAAAAATAAACATCAATAAATTACATAAGTTTAGATTTTAACATATACATAAAGTCACACAAGAAAATATAAATAGTTTGACAACTTTCCACTTCGAAACTCATAACTGTTTACAAAATACAATTAACAAAGTTGCACAAGTAAAATGCTTTAGGGCAATTCCAGCATTATGGATGTGACAAAAACACTCAGAGTTACCAATATACTGAACCATTTGTTGTTATTTTACTAAACCCTTGTTGATAGAACTGCACTAATATGATACAATATCAGTCTATGCACAAGTTATCTATTTTAAAGAAAGGAAATAAACAAGCATTATGGATGTGAAAAAGGGACTCTGTATTCCGGAGGCAACAAACTTTGTAGGATTTCTGTGAACTAAAATGTACAAACCTGAAGCAATAATACCTTAACTTGAAGAGACCTCACACAGATAAATGAACCACCAAATGTTGATAAGGTACAGTTAGTACAGTAAAACCTTGGGTAAAAACTTGTTTCATGGTATTGGTTGACATTTGCAAGGAATGTATTAGTCCGAGAACTTTCCTCTTATAAACTCACATAAAAAAAAAAGCTTTAGTTCTTTCGGTTCCAGTACTGCTTAACCTGACATATACACGGAGCAGTCTTACTGAAGAGGATTCTTTTCCTGGGAGTTTGTAGACAACAGTGTGGTGTGCACTTTTGGAAGTGGATGTCCAGCAGGAGGGTTTCTTTATCAATTTGTTCATCTATAAAGAGAAAAAGAGACAAGAAAAGAATGTAAGGAAACTGGCCTACCCAGAGCACAATGGATTATAATAAACTATTAGGAAGTACATTAACATTTTACCTAAATAACGTTTACCTTTAAGCTTGTTATCAGGACATCCAAGTTCCAGTCTTCTTTCTCCTGAATAGAATGATCCTTTATTATTATTAGCTGTTATTCTGCAACCTGTCAGTGGGGGAAAAGAAGAAGATTGGGATCTAGTACAGAAAGTGAAATACAGTCTTAAAAAAAATAATATTATAAACGTTAACACAACTCTTAACTTATTCGACACACTCGGGGATACATAGAAGAATAAAAAGACCAACAATTGTTCGTCTCATATACCCAAGATTAATTATATCGCACGGTTAACCACTAACGTTATAAGAGCCAGCGGTTATTCCCGAAGCAATGGCCGAGATAGAGCTCCTCTCAGCGGAGCCACGACCCCTGACAGCCTGAAGCTCACACCGCCGACAGCGTCTTAACAAAATCTCAAAGAGGCGTTATGTTTATATATATAAATCACGTATTTGAGGTCTTAACAACTACATTCTCGTCTTAAAGACTCTTAAAACTACGTTCCGTCAGCGAACATTAGTGGTATTTATAAAAAAAATGAGCTGGATGTCTGCTTTTTGACACGACGCTCTCTCGTGTCTTAAACTAATATCAAGATGCGTAATTTACTGAACTAAATGACTCACACAAGTCTCAAATTTCAGAGGAAATGTTGACCAAAAAGGAAGTTTTAAATGATTAAAAAGCTGTAAATTAGAACAATGTGGGCATAACGTTACAGACTAGCTATCCAAAGCTAACGAAGCTAGAATGTAACGTTACTTTTCAAACCTAATGCGAACAGCCAAGTTTTGCATACTTTTGCATTTTTTGATGTACAGTAATAGTTTTATACATTAAAAACTTGTAAAACATACCTTTTATTCTCCGAATAACAGCTTTCCGAGATGAGGTGGATCAAAATGCCCGCGAAGGTAGAGTTTGTCTGAGGCGTCGAGGAGTGGGAGGGGTTTACTCTCTCAACTGTCACTCAATTGGACCCGACTGGTAACCCAGCGTTTGGGTTACTCAAAAAACGACCCAACACTAAGAAAATAACCCAACAAAATGACCCAACAGGCTCAACCCAGCTGTTGGGTTAAACAAATAACCCAGCATTTTTTAGAGTGTAGAGGGTGAGAGCGACTGAACGAGAAGACCAAGTGGGGACGGCCCGGGAAAGCATGGCTGACATCTCAACGTTCTTTTCTTCCTGAGCTCGACCTCCTGAGGGAGGGAGCTCTGCAGAATCGGATGTCAGTAGATCGCCCTCCAATGCTGCCATTGGCATCTCATTTTCATCTCGCACTGTTTCCGAATACGTGACTGAGGAACAAGACGGGACCGTCTCCGACGAGCGAGATGGGGCGCGAATGGTCCGCGAGCCAGTGGCTGACGCATTATTAACACTCACGGTAATCCCCATAACACCCTCGTTGCTCGCCGTGGCAGACTGCATGGCCGAAGCCGCTGCTATCACGGGACGGGAAGCAGACGAGGTGACGGTGTGCTATGGTGTGCTGCATTCATTCAACTTTTGTTCTTTGGAGCCTTCACTTAAGTTATCTATCGACTTCAGAACTACTTGCTACTTCTCTTCTGCCAGAATCTTACGACGTGGTGCAGCGGACTGTTCCTTCCAGCAGCGACTTCCCCTGGGCATCTCGGCGGTTCCAGAGGTGTTCGAGTCTTCTAAAAGAGCTAAATTTCCGCTCCTTCCCCTAGCCTGGCTAGAGCTTCCAAAACCGTCACAGTGGCTACAGGCTACGATCGGTCTCGGCTACGCGATCCAATTCGCCAGACGCTAGCCCAAGTTTCGGGGCATCCTGTCAACCTCAGTCAGAGGCAAGGATGCTCACGTGCTTCGGGCCGAGGTCGCAACCCTTCTGGCAAAGGAAGCGATCGAGCTCGTCCCTCTGGCCGAGATGTTCAACGGGTTTTACAGCCTGTACTTCATAGTCCCCAAAAAAGGCGGGGGGGTTGCGCCCCATCCTAGATCTGCGTACCCTGAACTGGCACCTACACAAGCTGCCGTTCAGGATGCTCACACAGAAGCGCATCCTGACGTTTATCAGACGTCAGGATTGGTTCATGGCAATCTACCTGAAGGACGCTTACTTTCAAGTCTCGATTCTCCCACGTCATCGCCTGTTCCTACGGTTCGCTTTCGAGGGGCGGGCATATCAGTACAGAGTCCACCCTTTCGGTCTGTCCCTGTCCCCATGAGTCTTCACAAAGTTCGTGGTTAGAAATGTTGCCAAATTACGAAATATTTTATGTGTATTACGCAGAAACTCTTATTCATGCATTTGTGACCTCAAGACTTGACTAATGTAATGCTCTACTTAGTGGTTGTCCTGCATCTTCAATAAACAAACTACAGTTAGTTCAAAATGCAGCTGCCAGAGTTCTAACCAGGTCAAGAAAATACGATCACATTACCCCAATTTTATCATCCCTTCACTGGTTACCCATTAGGTATCGTATTGATTTTAAAATTCTTTTAATTACTTATAAAGCCTTAAAGGGTTTAGCCACCAAAACCTACTTAACAGAGCTTTTATCACATTACAACCCATCACGCTCACTAAGATCTCAAAACTCAAATCTTGATAACACCTAGAATAACTAAATCTACCAAAGGGGGTCGAGCTTTCTCATACGTAGCACCTAAACTCTGGAATAGCCTTCCCGATACTATTCGAGGGTCAGACACACTCTCCCAATTTAAATCTAGATTAAAGACACGGGGCTCGTTGGTTGTGGGGATTTTATTTGTTGGGGCTGTGTGGGTCTGGTTTGGTCTTGTTTTGTGGTCGATGTCAGACAGCAGGGGAATAAAGTTACCATATGCCATTACTATTTTCCCTGGTTGTTCCTCTGTTTTCTGGTGTCGATTGTGGAGTGGGACCGGGTTGGACCTGCACGGTCTTGACGAGTGGGATGTCCTGGGTCGCGGACGGTAGGCTCTCCCGCTTCCTCGTGGATGTTTGCTCGGTGGCTTTTGGTCGGGGTCACTGAGTGCAGCTATGACACGTCAGAGGGGATCTGGCCCTCCCGGCTGAGCCTGGTTTCTCCTGAGGTTTTTATTTCTCATTAGGTTCCTAAGGGGTGGGAGAAGGCTGAAACCACCTCGTCCGCGCTCCGTACCCTCTTTGGACCTTGATGTGGTCCCCCTCAAGAGACAACAGCTTGATATTGATTGAAGCCGCTGATATTTCACCACAAGCGACCAGTAGCAAACCAAAATGTCACAGAAGGAATACGCCGTCTGCAACTAGCCTGACTCCGAAGACGATTTCTTCCCTCTGTCTCCTCTTACCCTGGGATGTAGTACTCGGATCCAGTGCCGCGACTCCACATGGGCCTAGCATGGACAACATCACCACTACTCTCGAGGCCGCCGGTATCCACATAAACCCATAACTCTTCGGCGAAAATCTGCTCCTACTGGCTCAGAATACTCTGGGTAGCTCTCCCTGTAATACGGATGTTACACAGACAACCTCAGCACTGAAACAAGCTGGCAGGAAGCGCACTGGCAAGTCTTCTTCTCCTCACCCAGCCAAAAGATCCACGCAGCCCGCAAAGACATCATCTCCTCCACCTTCTTCCGAATCTGCCAACGCTAACACGCAGCTCATCCAAGCCGTTCTAAGCCTTTCAAAAACTGTTAAAGGACTGGAATCAAAGATGGTGAATTTAGAAAACACTCTCACAAGCGCCGGAATTAACCCCCAGACAAGCCCAGGTTCTTCAATTATTCTCCCTCCTCCCCTAGGAGCAAGAGATTATCTGGATGCACCTTCAACATCTACTGCAGCCCCACGCATGCTTTCTGTTCAAATACCAATTCAAGCTGCTCCCGTTTCATTCCCGCGACTTCTTAATTCAACCTCTCCACTTCTGTCCCAGCTCAAGTTTTCGGTAGGCTCTTTGTTTTACCAGCAGCAGTCACGATGTCCCCATATCTAAGAAACAATTTCATCCAAGGAAAGGATGTACATTTAGCTACAATACTGCTGCCTAAGCCAGCAGCCGATAGTAAAATGGTCGACTCTGGTGACTTGGCTGTTTTCCTCAAAACATCTGGTCCTGGACTGCAACGTCACTTTTCATTCGCCGAATTTGTAATTGGTTTTAGCACCTACAGAGACATTCAGTGTTTTCCCAGATCGTAGGGAAGAATTAGATACTGTAACAAGGTTCAACATATATCTCTATATCAAAGGAAGGACACGGGGTCGGCGGTCTTTGGGAGACGTGAGATTCTTTTTATTCTCAAAAACAAAATGGCGCAATGGCGCTTCACACATCAGGTGATAGACAGTCCACACGACTTGACTTTCCCGCTAATAACTCCCCTCTTAGGTCCACAGGACTCGTCCACGTCTCCCAGTTCTCTCCTTGATCCACAGGAGTGTGAGCTTTTTATGCTGTCTCCTCACCAATCACTGTAACGAGATGCAGGTGATCTTAATCTGCAATCGGCTCATTTGCTTACCGTCTTTCCCGTGTCTCTCCTGGCCGACACAGACGTCACTAAACCACGCCCCCCTTGCCACATACCCCCACCGCCCGACTCAGGCCGGCCCCATCCGGCCTGTAGCCTCCCCCCCCCTCCTGGAAAGGAAGTCGGCCACGACCATCTGAGACCCCGGTCTGTGGATCACCTTGAATTTAAAGGGTTGTAACGCCAGATACCAACGGGTGATCCGCGCGTTGGTATCTTTCATACGGTGGAGCCATTGGAGAGGAGCGTGGTCCGAATGGAGCGTGAACTCGCGCCCCAGGAGATAGTAGCGGAGGGTGAGCACGGCCCACCTGATTGCGAGGCATTCCTTTTCTATGGTGCTGTACTTTGTCTCTCTCCTAGAGAGCTTTCGACTAAGGTACAGCACCGGCCTTTCCTCACCCCCCGTCTCCTGGGACAAAACCGCCCCCACGCCCCGATCCGACGCGTCCGTCTGTAACGAGAAAGGAAGAGAAAATCAGGGGAGTGCAATAACGGCCCGCCACAGAGAGCAGCCTTCACCTTGGTAAAAGCCTGCTGGCATGGCTCCGTCCACTGGACGGTATCCGGTGCCTCCTTTCTAGTAAGATCAGTCAGCGGGCTAGTGAGGTCCGAATAATTAGGTACAAACCTTCTATAATATCCCGCTAGCCCCAGGAACTGTCTTACCTCCTTTTTGGTCTTGGGTCTTGGTGCGGTTGCAACTGCTGCCGTCTTATCAATTTGGGGACGCACCTGCCCATGACCCAAGTGGAAGCCCAGATATCTTACCTCCACCCGCCCAATTGCACACTTCTTCGGGTTAGCCGTCAGTCCGGCCCTTCTCAGCGTACTCAGTACCGCCCTTAGATGTTGTACATGCCGCTCCCAGTCGTTGCTATATATGACAATGTCGTCCAGGTATGCCGCCGCATACCCCCATGTGGTCGCAGCAGGCGGTCCATGAGGCGCTGGAAGGTAGCCGGAGCTCCGAATAACCCGAATGGAAGTGTTACAAATTGGTGTATCCAAACGGCGTGGTGAAGGCGGTTTTCTCTTTGGATAGAGCGATAGGGGAATCTGCCAGTACCCTTTAGTTAAATCCAGTGTCGAAAAAAAACGAGCCGAACCGAGCCGATCCAGCAACTCGTCAATCCGTGGCATCGGATAGCATCGAATTTCGACACAGCATTCACCCTTCTATAATCCACACAGAACCGGACTGAGCCGTCTGTTTTAGGGACCAAAACTATCGGGCTCGCCCAATCACTATGGGACTCTTCTACTACCCCCATCTCAAGCATTGCTTTTAATTCTTCCTGAACTACTTTTTTCTTATGTTCAGGTAATCTATAGGGCCGGCTGCGAATTATTACGTCCGGTTTGGTCTCAATATGGTGCTCGATGAGATTGGTACGACCGGGTAGGGGCGAGAACACATCCGCAAAATCTGCCTGCAACTTGGCTACCTCGGTGAGCTGGGAGGGTGAGAGGTGGTCTCCCCCCGGGGCCAGGGCAAGAGATTGAAGTGGATATTTTGCTTCTGGTCCGAGATCATCCTCTCTGCTCACTACCGTCGCCAGCATCACCGGGTTCACCTCGTTCCATTTTTTAAGGAGATTAAGGTGATATACTTGATGTGCTCCGCTCCTATCCGACCGTATTACCTCATAATTGAGATCGTTTATTCGCCGTGTGACCTCGAACGGCCCTTGCCACTTTGCGAGTAATTTAGAACTCGAGTGGGGAGTAGGATGAGCACTTTATCTCCCGGTGCAAATTTACGTAAGCTAGTACCCCTATTATACTGCCGACTCTGCCTGTCCTGGGCCTGTAGCAAATTCTCCATAGAGAGCCGCCCCAGTGTATCGAGTTTTGCTCTCAGGTCCAGGACATATTGAATTTGATTTTTGCTGTCTGAGGGTCCGTCCTCCCAAGCTTCCCTTAGGACGTCCAGAACCCCACGGGGCTGGCGTCCATAGAGTAACTCAAAGGGGGAAAACCCCGTGGAGGCTTGGGGGACCTCTCGTACCGCAAATAATAGGGGTTCTAGCCACCGATCCCAATTCTTGGCGTCGTCGTGTACGAACTTCCGGATCATAGTCTTCAAAGTGCGATTAAAGCGTTCGACCAAGCCGTCCGTCTGTGGGTGGTAGACGCTGGTACGGACTGCTTTAATGCCTAATAATCCGTATAGTTCGCGGAGAGTCCGTGACATAAACGCCGTGCCTTGATCCGTGAGAATCTCTTTCGGGATTCCCACGCGGGAGATAAGGCTAAACAGGGCGTCCGCAACACTTTTAGCCGAAATGTTGCGGAGAGCCACTGCCTCGGGATATCGTGTCGCATAGTCTACTATGACCAATGCGAAACGGTGTCCCCGTGCCGACCGTTCTAATGGCCCGATCAGGTCCATACCAATTCTCTCGAAGGGGACCTGAACCAACGGAAGGGGACACAATGGTGCCTTAGGAGTGGCCGGTGGGTTTACCAACTGACATTCAGGACAAGACGCGCACCATCTGCGCACGTTCTCATGAATGCCCGGCCAAAAGAAGCGGGCCATTAGACGGTTTAGTGTTGCTATTTGTCCTAAGTGACCAGCCATTGGATTACGGTGAGCCGTCTGGAAAAGCATTTCCCGGCGGCTCTGTGGGACAACTAATTGTGTTGTATCATTTGATTGAGTGTCTCGGGTCACTCGATACAACCTGTCTTTTAAAATGGCAAAATACGGATAGACAAGCGGCTGTGCAGGGTGAAGACGTTGTCCGTCGATGGTACGAACCTGCTGAAATGCATTTTTAAGCGAGTCGTCGTGAGACTGTTCCAGGGCAAAATCATCACACCGAGAGAGATTCTGTCTCTCTACGGTACTCCGTTCCCCTGGATCAGTCCCTCTAGGTTCCGGCTCAGCTTCCCCCGCCTGCACAACCGCGGTCTTCCGTCGCCCTTGATTTCCCGAGGAAACATCCGCACATAATTTCCCCAATAGTACAGAAAACATCGGCCAATTCGTCCCCAAAATTAGCGGATGTTTGAGATGGGGATTAACCGCCACCTTTACTCTATGCTTTTGACCCCTAAATTGTATAGGCATCGTCACTAAAGAATAGTTCACCACATCCCCGTGTACACACCGTACCTTAACCATGCGGCTCTTATCCTTTGCCACGGACCGAATCAGGCGTTGGTGGATGGAGGTCTGGTTGCAACCTGAATCCACCAAGGCCTGATATGTATTCCCCTTGATACTCACAGGTATTTGATACAGGCCGGCTGAATCGAGGGCAACCTGTGGGTCGTCGGGGACCCGGATCATCGTCCCGACCTCCATCATCTGACAGCGGTCGATCGTGTGACCCGGCTCCCCCACACCGCCAACAGGTCGGCCCAGACTTTTCCGCCACCCTAGCGGCAGGAAATGAGCCGACGGATTGGTGAGGAGAGGCTTGTGGAGGAGGCGAGACGGCAGGTTGCATGTATCGACCCGGTCCCCGGAAGTATTGTCGACCGTTCCCCATCAGGTCTCGGTTCCTGGGTGCGGGCCTGGGTAGGAATGACGCTTGAGACCTGGGAAAGGGAATAGGTCGGGGAGGGGAGAAGAAACAGGTTGGAGAGAGAGAGAGAGAGATGAACGGGGTACGCCGACCCCGGGGCACGCCACCATCTGGTCCTCAGCCAATTGGATGGCCTCCGTCAGCGACGCCGGTCGGTGGCACTGGACCCACTGTGCGGTCTTCGGCGGAAGCCGCACCACGAACTGCTCCAGTGTCACACGATCGAGGATCTTGTTGACGTCGCCTCCATCAGCCATCAGCCATTTGCGGCATGCGTCCCGGAGCTGTTGAGCCAGGGCGAAGGGTTGGCCTGCATCCCCCAGATCCAAAGATCTGAACCGCTGCCTCTGCTGCTCGGGACTCCGTCCGACTCGCTGGAGGATGGCTTTCTTGAGGTCTGCATATACCAGGAGATTCTGGACTGGCAGGTGCTGGGCGGCTAACTGCGCCTCTCCCGCCAGCAGGGGAATCAGCCGGGCTGACCAAACGTCTTGTGGCCAGCCAGAAATCTCCGCAGACCTCTCGAAAAGCTCCAGGAAAGCCTCCGGGTCGTCCTGAGCCCCCATCTTATGCAGGCAGGCTTATCGCTGGGGAGCTGGCCACCTGGCGGTGGCTTCCTGGTCCAACCAGCTCCGTAACGCCTCGCGGTCTTCTTGCTGGGCCTGGACGAGTGCTTGAAAGCGTCGTTCCTGGTCTTCACGGAGACCCAGCAGCGCCTGGTGGTGTTGACTGTGCAGACCAGCGAGGGATTGGATAACGTCCGCAAACGGCGATCCTGGCTGAGACATGGCGGCGGCTCTGGTCCTTCCTTTATCCCGGGTTTCGGCACCAGTGTAACAAGGTTCAACATATATCTCTATATCAAAGGAAGGACACGGGGTCGGCGGTCTTTGGGAGACGTGAGATTCTTTTTATTCTCAAAAACAAAATGGCGCAATGGCGCTTCACACATCAGGTGATAGACAGTCCACACGACTTGACTTTCCCGCTAATAACTCCCCTCTTAGGTCCACAGGACTCGTCCACGTCTCCCAGTTCTCTCCTTGATCCACAGGAGTGTGAGCTTTTTATGCTGTCTCCTCACCAATCACTGTAACGAGATGCAGGTGATCTTAATCTGCAATCGGCTCATTTGCTTACCGTCTTTCCCGTGTCTCTCCTGGCCGACACAGACGTCACTAAACCACGCCCCCCTTGCCACAGATACCTTCTTAGCCAGATTTTAACCAACTTTAGGGAGGTACACTATTTTATGAATACATAAAATCACTCTTGGCAAAATCCGCCTCTATCATAGCTCTATCCAACATAAGAATAGACTGGTCCGTTACCGATACTGAGATCCTCATCCAAAAAGATCCTGGTATAAGCCATATGTAGCATTCACGGACACTCGGCATCGTTCTGCCCTAATGCAGTCGATGTAAATTTACTCGTTGCGCAACAACTTTTTTAGTCCCTTATTGGATAATTCTACCGGCAAAGGAACGCCTTCGCGTAACCCATCAAGACAAATTGCGCGACCATACGTAATCAACCAGCGAAAGCGAGGAGAACGCCCACGCGCGAACCATAACCTTGTTTCACTTGTGTTGTGGCCACTGCTGCTGTGAAGGATTTTTCAATTTGTATTATACCAAGAATCTGCAATGGCACAAAGGAAGTGTGTTTTTGACTGTGAGGTTAAGAAATCGTTGTTAAGCTTTCCTAAGAACCCAGAGGTAAGACAACAGTGGATGCAGTTTGTTTTTCCCTGACAGCAACGGAGTTGCGAAAATATTTTCGTTTGTGAACGTCATTTCGAAGACGATTGTTTCTCAAACAAGTCCCAGTTTTACTCTGGATTTGCAAGTCGTTTGCAACTGAATGTTGGAGCGGTGCCAACGAAAAAAAGTTCCCGTTCTGGAGTCTGAAACACAGCCGGTAAGTTTTGTTTGCATTTAATGTAAACAGCCCGAACATTTGGGTTATCCCCAGTTTGGATAACTCAGATAAAACAGCTCAGTGTTTAAAAGGAGAAAGTAAAAAGCGTTACTTTCATGATATTTTAATTTATTTGAAATTATGGCTTTTTTAAATGTTAGAAGTGTATACTGGTATGACACGGGATTTCATAGTGTTGTAAACTTTGAGCTTTCACAAGCGATACATGACCAATGTCAACGTTACAGGTAATTCTCTTAATGTTTCAAGGTATAAATAATACATATTGCGAATGTAAAATGTAAAATGGCAAAGCTAACGAGTAATAACGATAGGAACCATATAGAGACATCCATCTGTAGTCGTTGTTGCTGTGGTTCCTGTTCTGCTACAGACTCGGGGTCCAATTCAGGATCATATATGTATGGCTCGATCACACTGTAAGCCATAGTTAACTGTATAACAACAACAAAACTTCTTTGTGCAGTATTTACATCCATGCAATAGCTGGCAGACTATTACGCTAAGGCTGTAAGTACTTGTCTTTAGCTCCGCCCAAGACACGCCCACGGGTGCTCTGCTTTTTTCGGATACAATCGTAAAGCTGTATCTGTCTTCTGTAAATGTGAGGAACGCAGTACTACTCTACAGGTTCTCAAGACTAACATAAGATTGGCAGAAACTTCTTCCGTTACCATCACAGGTCTGTCTCAAGGGTTTCGGGTCAGGGTACTTTCCAAACTCACTACCTCTTTCGTTGCAAAAAAATTGCAATCAGCATTATCAGAACCAGAGGTAGTATCAGCCTTCCTGGAGAAAGATGTCAATAAAGGATACGTAATCGGCCCCTTCACCTCTCCTCCTTTTTCTCTGTTTCAAATCAATTCGCTTGGCGTTGCAACTCATAAATACGTCTCATTTTTTATATGCCATCTCCTCACTCTAACACTATAGCAAGCACCAACGAAAATAATCCCTTAGAACCTTTCTCCTTGCACTATGTTTCTGTCGACAACGCTTTCCAGTTAAATAAGTTAGCCAGACAAGGCACCTGGGAAGCTAAGGCGGACATTACAGACGCTTTAAAGGCAATACCGCTTCACCCTTCAGAGTGGCCTCTCTTCGGCGTCAAAGGGAATTACATTTTTTATTTCGCCATGAGGCTCAGGTTTGGCCGCAGAAGCAGCCCGCATATTTTCAACTGCCTTTCGGAAGCCCTGTGTTGGATCCTGTTAAACATATGTAAACGGCCTCTTGTCCTACGCCTACTCTATATAATTTTTGCTAATCGACTTTCCTAATTCACAAACCTCAATCCTCGACACGCTTAATCAGATCTTCAACGACGTTGGCATTCCCCTGTCGAAAGCCTTTACTTCGCTAAAATTCCTAGGTATCTTACTCGACACGGTTAACATGCAAGTTTCTCTCCCAAGCAATAAGCTTCTAAGAATTTGATCGTTCATGAAATGTTTTATCTCGCTACGAGCTGTATCCAAACGCCACATACTCGGGCATTTATATTTCGCTATGGGCATTATTCCCCAAGAGAGACCATTAATTTCTCCCTTGTAAACACTGGCTCATTCCATACCCAAATTAAGCGACCCGGTTCAAATAGACGAAGGGTGCCTTTACGATCTCCTATTCTGGCCGTACCTGTTAAACAGCTGGAACGGCATTTCTTTCATTTACAATGACGGTTCCAAATTGTTACTAGAACTGCAACTTTTCATTGACGCCGCCCCATCAGCTTCGGGGAATCCTTTCAAGGCCAATGGTTTGGCAATGGCCAAACGATTTTCCAAAGCCGGTTTCAGGTAACGTTTCATCCGCTCTCCATGAAATTTACCCTTTAGCGGCAGCTAGTGTTCTCTGTGCATCGGAGTGGTCACGCAAAAGCATTACAATGTTTTGCGATAATGAAGCGCCAGTAGCTATAATCAACAAAGGAAGATCTCTCTGTCAGACAATAATGCCTTTCTTGAGATGGTTACGGCTATGCACATTGCCGGCCACCGCAATGTCATAGCTGATGCGCTTTCTTGCTTTCGTTTTCAGGCTTTCAGATGGCTATGCCCATCTGCCAACTCGGATTCAACACCCTGCCCCACCCTAGCGGAGATAATGTTTAACTAGAAGACCTGCTTAATTCAGCCAGAAAATACATATCAAAAGGCGTGGCTTCCTAGAAACTCAACGCTTACACCTCCGCCTGGTCCTCGTTCACCATTTTTTGTTTTTCTATTCAAATTTCCCTATTTCCCATTGTTACGTTTAACGTGGGTGGGTGCATATATATTTTTTTATTCTCTTCCGCTCTCTCCCTGCTCTTGTGCTTGTGTCTAGGTTTGTGGCGAACCACAAGTAGGAAGAGACATTCACCAAGGTACTGTACCTTTAAGAGAGGGAGGGGTGATGAGAGTTGTTGTGTTCCGGTTTTTGGTGTGCGTGTGCTTTTTTGTGTCCGCACTTGCTGTTCAGAGAGTATTTTTATTAAAGTGGAGCGTAAAGCTGTCTCGACGCATCTTCGTCTCCTGTCTCATCATTTATTACTCCACAAGTGGTGACCCCGACGCGAGTAGGATACGGCTGAATCATGTCACACCGCGACGGTAGTGAAAATGCTGCTGCTAGCGGCGCGGCTAATGTCGGTGCTACCTGCGCCGCCACCGTCAAATTACCGGATTTTTGGCAGCATAACCCACGGCCGTGGTTTCAGCACATCGAGGCCCAGTTCCAGCTGAGAGGCATAACGCAGGACGTTACGAAGTATTTCCACGTAGTAGCGGCCTTGGATGCCTCGACGACGGCCAGGGCTATGGCGCTGTTGGAGGCTCCTCCGTCTGATGGCAAATACAACGCACTCAAAACGTTCTTGTTTAAACTTTTTGAACTGTCGGAGCTGGAGAAGGCAGACCGCCTGCTGTCTCTGAACGGCCTTGGCGACGGTAAGCCGTCCGAGTTGATGGAACGGATGTTAGCTGTTCTGGGCGCGGCGGATCCCTCGTTCCTTTTCGCGCATGTTTTTCTGCGGCAGCTTCCGGTGCCCGTGCGCACCGCGCTGGCCAGTTCAACCCTCCCTTCCTCCAGAGACTACCGGGCGCTGGCTGTGGCAGCGGACAGGATTTTCCTCGCCAACCGACAGCAGTTTGTCCATGCACTGTTGCCTCCCCATGACATGTCTGCCCCGCTTGGCTCCCCAGCGGACGACCTGGACACTGCAGCTGCCGTGACGGCCCGCCGACAGCGCGAGGACGGGTGGTGTTATTACCATTCCAGGTTTGGGGCCAAGGCCAAGCAGTGTCGCCAGCCTTGCAGTTTTAGAGCCCTGGGAAAAGCCAGGGCCGGCGCTCATTAACGGCTATGGGCGCTGGCCGTGACTGCAAGCTGTTGTTCATCACCGACACCTTGTCCGGCCGTCGGCTGCTGGTTGATTCTGGGGCTCAACGCAGCATCCTGCCCGCGACGCCTGTTGACACTATGGCTGGCGGGTTTGGCCCCCCGATGGACGCCGCCAACGGCACACCCATTCGTACCTATGGCACGAGGTATGTGGAAGTGTGTTTCGGCGGGCGGCGTTTCGGCTGGGATTTCGTAATGGCCGCTGTATCTACGCCGCTCCTGGGGGCGGATTTCCTCTGCGCTTACAGACTGCTGGTGGATGTTACGAACTGCCGCCTTATCGACGCCCTGTCTTTTGCTTCGTACCCCTGCACGCTTGGGGGTGGGGGCACTTTGTCTTTCGAACACGCTTGCCACCGGGGACTTGTATCAACGCCTGCTTGCTGAGTTCCCTGACATCACCACGCCCACGTTTTCATCGGCGGTGGCTAAGCATGGCGTGGAGCACTACTTCACCACGGTTGGTCCCCCAGTCTATGCGCGAGCCCGGCGCCTCGACTCTGCCAAGCTCGCGATCGCCAGGGAGGAGTTCGCTACTATGGAGCACCTCGGCATCGTGCGCCGCTCTAACAGCCCGTGGGCTTCCCCCCTACACATGGTGACCAAGGCTGATGGCGGTTGGCGTCCCTGTGGTGATTTCCGTCGACTGAACAACGCCACCACCCCCGACCGGTACCCAGTGCCGCACATACAGGATTTCTCTGCCCACCTGGCTGGCGCCACCATCTTTTCAAAGGTGGACCTAGTGCGCGGTTACCACCAGGTGCCTGTCCACCCGCGGGATGTCCCCAAGACCGCAGTCATCACACCCTTTGGCCTTTTCGAATTTCTGCGGATGCCTTTCGGCCTCAAGGGTGCAGCGCAGACGTTTCAGCGCCTTATAGACTCTGTGCTGAGGGACATGCCATTCCTCTTTGTTTACTTGGACGACATTCTCGTGGCCAGCGGGTCCGCAGACGCCCACCTGACGCATCTCAGGCAGCTATTCGGCCGGCTCAATGAGCATGGTCTCATCCTCAAACCCGGCTAAGTGTGAGTTTGGCCGGTCGTCCATTACTTTCCTCGGCCACCACGTCACCCCACAAGGGGCCGTTCCCCTCCCTGCCAAGGTGGACACCATCGCCAGTTTCCCACGCCCACAGACTGTGAAGTCCTTGCAGGAGTTTCTGGGTATGGTGAACTTCTACAACCGTTTCCTTCCCCATGCGGCCCAACTCATGCAACCCTTATACGGCGCCTTGAAGGGTGGGAGGCCGGCGGACGTGTTGGATTGGTCCCCCTGAGATGACTGATGCCTTTTGATGCTGCCAAAACCGCCCTGGCCAACGCTGCTCTGCTAGCGCACCCGTCTCCGACCGCCCCCGTTGCTCATACTTCGGATGCTTCTGATTACGCGGTGGGGGCTGTGTGTGAACAGTGGGTGGGTGGCGCCTGGCAGCCGCTGGCCTTTTTCAGCAGGAAGCTTCGTGACAACGAGAGGAAATACAGCACCTTTGACAGGGAGCTCCTGGGTCTTTTCCTTGCCACCCGTCATTTCCGTTTCTTGTTGGAGGGCCGGCGTTTCACGGCTTTCGTTGACCACAAACCGCTGACGTTTGCAATGGCGAAGTCTTCAGAGCCATGGTCTGGTCGAGCAGCGTCAGCTCTCTGCCATCTCCGAGTTCACTACTGACATTCAGCACGTGGCCGGTAAAGACAATTTCGTCGCCGACTGCCTCTCCCGGGCTGTTGCTGGGTCCGTCCATTTAGGCCTCGACTATGCTGCTATGGCTGGGGACCAGACCGCGGATGCTGAGATGCAAGCCTACAGGACAGCCCCTACGGCGCTGATCATGGAGGATGTGGTTTTTGACACGGCCAACACTACACTCCTCTGCGATGTCTCCACTGGCCAACCGCGCCCAATGGTACCTGCTGACTGGAGGCGTAGAGTTTTTTGATGCCATCCACGGCCTTTCCCACCCAGGGGTGAAGGCCTCTACAAAGCTGGTGGGGGCCAAGTTCGTCTGGCCAGGCCTGCGGCGGGACGTCAGGGCCTGGGCTGCTGCCTGTGTGGCGTGCCAGCGTGCAAAGGTGACCCGTCATACTAAGGCTCCTTTGGCAACCTTCAAAGTACCTGAGCGACGTTTTGATCATGTGAATGTGGACCTGGTGGGCCCACTTCCTCCCTCCCGTGGTTACACCTACCTCCTCACCATGGTGGACAGGACCACCAGGTGGCCAGAAGTGGTTCCCCTGTCCTCTACTACATCAGCGGAGGTGGCCCGGGCGTTCATTATGGCTTGGGTGGCCCGGTTCGGTACACCGTCCGACCTCTCCTCGGACCGAGGTCCGCAGTTCACCTCTAAGCTTTGGACTGCAGTCGCCGAGGTCCTGGGGGTTAAGGTCCACCGTACCACAGCCTATAACCCACAGAGCAATGGACTTTGCGAACGGTTTCATCGTGATATGAAGGCCGCGCTAAGGGCCAGCCTTACGAGCTGCGACTGGGCTGACCGCCTCCCATGGGTCATGCTTGGCCTTCGCTCCGCCCCTAAAGAAGATCTTCAGGCCTCATTGGCCTGACGGCCAGCCTTTGTGCGTTCCGGGGTTTCTTCCAGATGCCACGGCCCAGTGGTCGGTGGACTCTCATCGTGCTGTGTCCCGGGACATTGCTGATGCTTTTGTTCCCATTCCCACATCTCACCATGGCCTTCCCCGGTCCTACGTGCCCAAGGATTTACCGTCGGCCAAGTATGTTTTCATCCGCCACGATGGCCATCGTACCTCGCTGCGGCCCCCCTACGATGGACCCTTCCGCGTCCTGGTGGGGGGGTCTAAGAACTTCATTGTGGATATGGGCGGCAGGCCTGAGCGGGTGGCGATAGACCGTCTCAAGCCTGCTCATGTGGATATTGGTGAACCACTTCAGCTGGCCCAGCCTCCACGGCGAGGGCGCCCCCCTGCGGCTGCCTCAGCCCCTGCCCTGCCCCTGGCCCTTCGTCCTTCTCCTGTTCGACGAAGCCGTTATGGCCGCCTTATCCGCCCCCCTGTACGTTGACTTTCCTTTCACTGTTAAATCTGTTGGTTTTTGCAGTAGTGCCTCCTATGTTTTATTATGGGTGAATTCTGGGGGGGCCTGTGTGGCGAACCACAAGTAGGAAGAGACATTCACCAAGGTACTGTACCTTTAAGAGAGGGAGGGGTGATGAGAGTTGTTGTGTTCCGGTTTTTGGTGTGCGTGTGCTTTTTTGTGTCCGCACTTGCTGTTCAGAGAGTATTTTTATTAAAGTGGAGCGTAAAGCTGTCTCGACGCATCTTCGTCTCCTGTCTCATCATTAATTACTCCACAGGTTCGTGTTTATTGGCTGGCTCAACTGTCACTCATCGTTATGACGGCATATGACGTAATAATTTGCCTATGTGTGGTGTGACATTTATTCTCGGCAATGATATAGCTGGGGGAAAAGTGATGCCATTGTTGGAGATTTGTGAGAAACCCAATCTGTCTACACCTTCTAATGAATTGACGGATGAATCTTTTCCTGTTTGTTTCCGGAGTTTTTTCCTGTTTGTGCTGTTACGCGTGCACAGGCTCGCTAATATGCTGACGCGGATGATTTATCGTCAACTTTCATGTCCCCTGTCTTTGCGAACAATGTTATGGTGATTGACGGTAACCCACGTGAAGAATCTGCTGTTTTTAATTCAGCAGATTTAAAAATGCAAGTGACACAAGACGATGACCCTACGTTGCGTAAATGTTTTTCTTCTGCTGTTTCCTCGGAAGTGGCAGAAGAGAGAAAAGTTGCTTATTATATTGAGAACGGGGTATTGATGCGTAAGTGGTGTCTTGATACTTTGAATAAACGTGCATGGAATTACGTAAACCAGATTGTTGTTCCTCCGTGCTATAGTCTGTCCTGTCCTTGGCCAATGATCACAATCTTTCTGGTCATTTGGGTATCAAAAATTCGTACCAACGAATTTTGAAGCATTTTTTTGGCCTCGATTAAAAACTGATGTAGCAAGATTCTGCGGGAGTTGTAAATCGTGTCAAGTATCAGGCAAACCAAACCAGAGTATTCTGCATGCACCGCTGGTTCCCATACCCGCTATGGGCTATGAGAGAACCTTTTGAACATGTCATTGTAGATTGTGTTGGCCCTTTGCCTAAGGCAAAAACTGGTAACCAATACTTGTTGACAGTGATGTGTATTGCGACGTGATTTCCCTAAGTGATACCGCTTCGGAAAATCACTGCACCGGTAATTGTGAAGCCATTAGTGAAATCTTTTTCACTGTTCAGGTTGTCTCGGGTCATTCAAACGGACTAAGGGACGAACTTCCTTTCAAAGATTTTTAACCAAGTGTTAAAAACTCTGAAAATCTCCCACAGGTTTTAAGTGCACATCATCCCGCCAGGTACTTCAACCCTAATTATCCAAATCTTTTCACTTCCCCATCCGTGCGCCTGCTACTCAAAGGTCTAGCTAAATCCCTTGCAAACTACCAGATAAACGCCAACCCATCACCTTTTCCATATTACACATACTTATAATATCTGTGTGCAACGGTCTGCTGTTATCCTGATATTACAATGTTAAGGTGCAGCTTATTTATCCAATCAGGAGCTGGGTGGTGCACTTTCGCCTCTGTCTCATTAAGCTGTGATCTATCTCCCTTGCGATGTACTGGACACTCCTTCAGGATTGGGGCAGCCACTACTGCAGCTGAATACGGGGTCTCAACGGCAGCCATCAAGATGCTGGGCAGATGGTCTTCCTCAGCATTCAAATCATTCATAAGACCAGACTTCAAAAACCATCCTCAACGCTCAGCAAGCTATATCAAGTCTCAACCAAGGTATTTTCATTCACACACTGGTGGTGGTGTCTTGTTTTCTCATTCATTACTCTTTGATCTATCGAGGCCTTCATCTCCACGGTGCGGCCCACAGAGGCCATCGTTTTCATGTCGTGGCCCATTGAGGCCTTCATCACCACATTGTGGTCTATCAAGGCTTAGTTAATATGTCATGATCTATCAAGGTCTTCATCACTATGTCACAGCCTATCGAGGCCTTCATCATAACGTTGCGGCCTGTCACAGTGCAGCACTGAGACATACACATAGACATAGACATAGACATAGACATAGACATACACATACACATACACATACACATACACATACACATACACATACACATACACATACACATACACATACACACAGTGTTATAGTGAATAAGTCTTGTGTTAATATTGTTTGCTACATGGAAATAACCACAGACACATGTTCTTTTCATCAAACATCATTTATTGGAAATACAATAACATATATTTTATACACTTACCAGTTTTGTTAGGCGGAGCCAAACCTCTTTAATGTTCAACCTGGACTTTTATATAAACACTGGCAGCCATCTTAGGTGTGACATCAGCAGGGTCACAACCATTATACCTGCCAATATAAACTGTTTGTTTAAAGTTTATATGTTGAATGGTGAGATGTTGTTGAGGTATGTTATTTATTCTAGTAATATATTATGTAGTTTATTTTTAAGCATGTTTATTTCATTTTTGGTTCACAGCTGTGTGTATTATTACTTATGGGTTTTACCTCCAACATGGTATGATCCGGAGGTGGAGCCTAGGATATAAAATGGCTCCCAAATCAACATGAGGTGAGCTTGGAACATGCTCAGAACAGAGTAAGGTCGGTTGGTTTAGAATGTTTGAGTAAGACTGTATATGTGCAAACAGATGCTGTTCAGACCTTTGTGGTTTAGTTGAATGAGCATGTATATAGTAAATTTTATTCACTTTGTTATTTTGTCAGTGTCTAATAAATGTTAAATTCAGGTAGCCTCCCGAGTCTTTCTGGTAGAAATGTAAGCTTCAGCACAAGTTCTGCCAGGAAGACTCAATCTTACGTCACTCACAACGTATTGACATTTACATTTATGCATTTGGCAGACACTTTTACCAAAGCGACTAACATTGCGTTACCCTATACATTTATACATAGGTATGTGCAATCCCCTGGGATCAAACCCACAACCTTGCATTGTTAACGCAATGCTCTTACCACTGAGATACAGGAAAGCTCTATGAGTCATAAGATATGACTGTGTGTCACAGGTGTCAAACTCAATTCCTGGAGGGCCACAGCTCTGCACAGTTTAGCTCCAACCCTAATCAAACACACCTGATTCATCTAATCAAGGTCTTTAGGATTACTAGAAACCTCTAAACAGGTGTGGGTTGGATTTGGTTGGAGCTAAACTGTGCAGAGCTGCGGCCCTCCAGGAATTGAGTTTGACACCACTGCTGTGTGTATATGATTCATTTCATGAGCATCGAAGAATTCAATAGACTGCAGAACTATCATCACAGGTAATGAAATTAGTTTACATTTAATACAAATTTGACCGAAAAATGAAAGTTTTAAAAGCTTATCAAGCTCTTTTCATTAATCTTATACGTTTTAAACTACTTACTTATGAAGCCCAAAGAGTGAATGTTTTCTCTCCTCTCTTCTCGATTTATAAATCATAAACAATCACTATTTAAGACTTGTATAATGTTGATTTTGGACTTTATAGCTGATGTAAACATTTACATTTACATTTAGTCATTTAGCAGACACTTTTATCCAAAGCGACTTACAAAGAGTTTAGGAGCAATAAGCGATATGTCATACAGGAGCATAATACATTAAGTGCCAATACAAAGTTACTGGTTTCAACAAAAGCTAGACCACTACCTGTTGAGAGAAAGGGTTAGTGTTTTTTTTTTTTCATTTGTGTGTCAAGTATTCACAGAAGAGATGGTTTTAAGTAGTTTTTTAAATGTTGTGAGAGATGTGGTTGAACGGACAGAGTTAGGAAGAATGTTCCACCAGGAAAGAGTTGTGAATGAGAATGAGCGGGAGAGCGATTTACTGCCCTTATGGGAAGGCAATATAAGACGCCGCTGGTTTGCTGAACGCAGGGATCTTGATTGGCTGTAGGAGTGCAGGAGGATGTGAAAGTAAGCCGGTGCAGATCCAGTGATCGTCCTGTAGGCAAGCATTAGTGACTTGAATCTGATACGGGCTTCAACCGGTAGCCAGTGGAGAGAGATGAAAAGGGGAGTCTTCGTGAGCCCTTTTGGGCTGTTGGAAGACGAGGCGTCCTGCTGCGTTCTGAACCAGCTGGAGCGGTTTGATAGCCTTTGCAGGAAGACCAGCAAGAAGAGCATTGCAGTAGTCCAACCTTGAGATTACCAGGGCCTGGACAAGGAGTTGTGCCGCATGCTCAGTGAGATAGGGTCTGACCTTTCTAATGTAAAACAGTATTAGTTATCAAAGTACACTAGTCACATCATGTCATGGTCAGTTTAAATATATTACCTTATATTACAATAAATACTTTATATTAAATGTACATATTTAGACAGGCTTTTATGTCATTTTGATTTCTGTTTGTTGCTTAGAATATATTGGCCTTCACTGTTTAATGTTTTATTGAATTTGCTAGGTGGCATGAAAGTGTGTTGTTGTGTTATGTTATTTTATTGTAACAAGTTCAAGGAATAGGAAGAAGGAGAACCGGTGAACGATAACCAATTTTTAATAAAATAAACCAACAACAAAACGAAATTAAAGTTTCAGAAACATTATAAAACATAAGATAAAATCCAGGCCTGGTTCTTTCTCATCCTTCACTGCTGTAGCCCCTCCTTTTATGCTTCAAAGGCTCCTCCATGCGAGATTATCTCGTTATCACTCGCGTCACTGGCCTCGCGCCGTTACCTCAAGGCCCTCGTCCCGCTCTGCTTGTCACATACCCCCATCACCCCTCGAAGGCCAGGGGTACTCCAGAGACTGCGGGGAGCCAGTCTCGGCGGCCGAAGCACCTGGGGTAAGGACAGACGAGAGAAAAGGAGACGGAAGCACAAGGAGCGACAGAGATGAGAGAAAATCTTGGTCCGGTTCCCAGACACACTGCCGCTCGGTCCTCAGCCAGCTGTGAGGCTCTTCCTCACAGTGGCATGTGATGGCAGCCGGCAGCAAGTCCCCTGTTTCCTGCTCCTCCCCTTCACGGCGGACGGCAGCATGCTCCGGCCCACGGCCAACTCTCTGTCCCACCCGATGCATACTTGCTCCAGCACCACCGCCTCACGACCTCTTCAGCACCGCGTTCACCATCAGCAGCGAGGCCTCTCCGACAGCATGTCCCTCCTTCTTCCCGGGTTTCGGCACCAATGTAACAAGTTCAAGGAATAGGAAGAAGGATGCGGGAAACGGCGAATGATAACCAACTTTTGATAAAATAATCAAACAACAAAACGAAAGTAAAGTGCCGACAGCTCCTTCACGGTCGACTGGCGGCCACACAAATATGATTTGACAGTGTTACTCGCCCGGTTGATTTTTATCTGTGCCTGGTGGGTGTTAAAGTGATAGTTCACCCAAAAATAAAAATCATCATTAGTCAAACATGTTTGAGTTTCTTTCTTCTGCAGAACACAAAAGAAGATATTTTGAAGACCGTTGTAAACTGAACAAATGCAGTACCCATTGACTTGGTTTTGTGTTCATACAATAGAAGTCAACAAGGTTCAGTGTCGTTTCATTATCAATGTTCTTCAAAATATATTCTTTTGTGTTCTGCAGAAGAAAGAAACTCAAACAGATTTGAACAATATTTGGATGAATTATTCCTTTAATTTCAAACACGAATGTATGATAACTCAAAACTCTTGTAGGGACACTCTGCAATTACGCCATAGACCACTAGGGGTCCGCATACTCCTGATGATTGAGAAACACTGGCATACCCCACTAAATACTGTAAAGCTGTAAAGGATTCTCCTCTTAAAACATAGAATTGCAATTATTTTGTGGGTTGTGCAGAGTCATTTTGTGCCCGTTGCTCCTCTGATCCTGCGCTTACCGCATCAGTGCATCTGTCATCAATCTGTCATTGTGCATCAACAGAAACTACACCATTTCTGCACAAGATGTACAACATAAAACAAAATCTTTTCAAATATAGAATCAGTTGAAGCTCATCAGGTATCGCATTGCATCTGGTGCAAACAAAACTCCAGTTTCTTTTCCTGGCTGAAGAATACATGTTCCTGAGAGATGCATTCATCCTATTATTTAGGCCACATGATGTACAGAATTATTTTTGTGCCAGTAAGAATGAATGCAAACTTTTAGGAAACAAACAAAAAATACATAATGACAAAGAGGAAAAACACTCTGATGATGAAAACAATCAACTCAATTGCAAGAATGTAACATGGTTAATACTAGGGCTGTCAAACGATTAATTTTTTTAATCTAATTAATCCGAAGATTTCTTGAATTAATTTTGATTAATCACAATCCTAAATATGATTGAAAATTCACATTTTCTCTGTACTGTTCTCAGAACAGAAAGATAAATGACAAGAAGCGGATATTACATTTGTCTCTTCTTTTTTATTAATGACAAATCCAAAATATAATTTAAGTTCTAAACAACAACTAAACAATGTTGGCAATTTAGCCATTGCTCTTAGCAAAAACAGGAAAGGTGAATGGAACGTTTTTCTTTTTGAACAAACAACTCAACTTTCACACAATTGCATGTGGCCCTTTTAAATAAAAATGTATTCATCTTTTAGCCAGTTGCTAAGGCAAACTAACTGGTTAACATTTTCTGAATGTAAAGCGGACCGTTTCTTCTGAACAATATGGCCTGCGACTGAGAAGAGTCGCTCGCATGGAACCGTGGATGCAGGAGTCGCTAGATATTTGCGGGCAAGCCGGGCCAGCTTGTCATGTGCTCCTGAATGAGCAGCCCACCACTGCATGGGGCAGTCCTCCATACTTATGCTTGGTTCTGCTCTGTACCTGTGTATGTCTCTGTCAGGTTGCACCTCTTCATCTGACTCTGAATCTGAGCCCATTTGTAGAAGGTGAGATTTCTTCCTGGGTGGTCCATCTTGAGAAGTCAGCAGAGACCTTCTGGGTGATTGTTCATAAAGCATGCCTCCAAGTGAGGTCCATACCTCTTCCCTTTCACTCTTGGGCAGACTCTTCAAGTCTTTGAAACGTGGATCCAGCGCTGTTGCAAGCTTGAGCCATGCATTGTTTGTACTTTCTTGGCGGGATGCTAGTTCTTCCATGAAGATTGTCTTAAATTTCACCACGTATGCAGAGTCTTCTTCAGAGATCTTCATCACTTGACGCAGGTGGCAGAGGGCAGGCAGTACCACTGAGCAGGAGATATAGGCCTCTCCCCAGAATCTCAGTTACATACCTGCAGTAGAATAACACACACAATAAATAAAAAACACACACAAGTTATTTGAACACCAGTTGGTATGCTGGCAAATCAGTTAAACATTAAATTTGAGCTTGATCAGTTCAATATAATTTTTTAATTTGCACATATTGTACTTGGATTCATTACCTGCAGGGCTCTAGGAGAGTGCTCAGTCTCTGCAGTTTGTCCCATTCTGGTGGCGTCAGCATAACCAGTTTGTGATGTTGTTGGTCCAGCGTTGCTTTTAGTGCTGCTTGATTGCGGTTCAGGCGCTTGATCATTTCCACCGTTGAATTCCATCGCGTTGGCACGTCTTGGATCAGTGGCTCCCGCTGCTGTCCCAGGGCCGCTTGCTGTGCTTGAAGCTCCATGGTGTTTGTTTGCTGCGCTGTGTCTGAAGTGACCCACAATTTTGCGACACTTGGCCAACACATTCGCAAATCCACTGTTGGAGAGGCTCACGTTGATACTTCTCTGTAGCATGTGAGCGATGCAGGGCATGTGCTCATACGGTAGCAGTTTAGCCGCAGCGGTCATATTGCGTGCACTGTCCGTCCCTATAGTTGTGATTTTTTCTTCAATATTCCACTTGTCTGCCACGGTTTGAAACTGTTGCGCACACACCCCTGCAAAGTGGCGCTCTTCTGTTTTCATTACGGTTAAAGCAAACGACTTCAGTTTCCAGCTTTTAGTGATGTGATGCGCCGTCACACCGAGATAATTGTTGTTACTCACGGAGGTCCAGTGGTCTCCTGTCAAAGCAACATATTCCGCTGAAGACAAATCCTCTTCCTTTGTTTTCT
The DNA here is from genome assembly GCA_006030095.1 of Triplophysa siluroides. Lineage (NCBI taxonomy): Eukaryota > Metazoa > Chordata > Actinopteri > Cypriniformes > Nemacheilidae > Triplophysa > Triplophysa siluroides. The sequence goes on along the minus strand of VCII01000221.1, from coordinate 1,409,700 downwards.
TTGTAGCGTCATATAGTTCGTTGATTTTAGTCATCACTGTGCCTCTCGACGGTGGCTTGTAGAACGCGTCTAAAGTTGCCACTTTCAAAACTTCCGCGAGGCCCGTGTCCTCGACAATATTAATCGGTCTACAATCCTTGGCTATCCATCTGGCAATTGTGTCTGTCAGCTTCTCAGACGTAGACTTACTTAATGCCCCTGCGTTCGGTGAGGGTGGTCTGACGCATGCCAGGCTTAACACCTGAAGTTGAAGCCCCAACAAATGAATGCTTGGCGTTGAGATGGTACTTAAGGCTAGAGTTGCTTCGGTGAAACGAAAAGTTCTTTCTGCAGTGTGAGCAAACCACAACATGTTTGTTTACTGTTCCATCTTTGTTTTTTGTATATTCGAACTGTCCATCCAGAGGGCCAACGAGTTCTTCGGACACCTCCATCTCGCTCGTGTCAGTATATGTTTACGCGACGAGGAATGATCGCGGCGGGGTTTGAATTGTGGGTAAAACATGGCGGGAATGCGTTAATGCGTTAAAAAACATCATCGCCGTTAATTACAGAAATTAATCATCTCGCGTTAACGCGTTAATTTTGACAGCCCTAGTTAATACACAAAAAAGTAATTCTTTTTTTTTCAATTGCTAACATCTCTTTGACCAATCTGTAGTCACGTTTTCAAAACCCTAAACACAATAAGCACAACATCCGTCTGTTGAGACCATAACATACATTTTCTTTTCACACTAGCTTACCCCATACCAAAATGATAGATCTTTCTTATCTTTTTACAAATGCTCAAAGACAGCATGACAAAAATGAAGACCAAATGTTCAAAACAAATTCTTCTTCTTCTGTAAAAACAGCAGCTTACAGTGAAAGACCTGATAAGAATTTTCTAATTAGTGATCATTCAAAAAATAGCTGATTCCATCTGAGACACAGTTAGTGCATCATTTTCTCATATATCTATCCATATGTATTGATCTATAAAAGATGGATTTTAGTGTTCATTGGTAGCAGAGATGGGTACATGTTGTTTGTGTAAAAATAGTATTACAATTTCTAGGACACATTTCTCCATACGTTGGTGACTTTCGCACAACTCTTCACACAGTGAGCACAACAGCAGTATGTGTGAGCTAAACTGTGGATCATTTATCATTGCTTTGGCACAAAATGCATTCATTGACCACTTATTTTAACCTTCATGACTTCTTTTCTCATTTAGAAACAACAATTGCCAAAATTATTGAACTTGAGTTCAAAACAATAACATATTACAAAACTGAATAAGACAGCAATTTTCTGTATTTCTACAATGATATTTGATTGAAATGTATTTGAATCTAAAAATGAAATGCTATCAAAACAGTTGGAACAACCACAGATGATTCCCATTGTAGGTAAAGACCTACACATGTGTCACTCCTCTATGTAATTTCATTACCATCTATAAAAAAGAGGAGAAATGGAAATACTTTGCATCGTAGCATAAACATGGACGAGCCAGACATCGAGAAGTGGTAGAAAGAGGAATTGGAGGAAGATCAAGCGCTGTGGTCTCAGATGAGATCAGGATAACTATAATTGATGATGTAATCATTGTCTTTCGATGAGAGAGGCTGGTCTGAGAGTACAGACAAATCTTCAACGCTCAACAGGGGCATCTATTGGTAGAGTTTTCCGGCAAACCAACAGCTAAGTTGATTCTGCGAGAGCATCTTTTCCAAACCTACTTGTGTGTAATTGTTTATGCATTTCTACTTACTGTAGGACCCAACGGTTACCTCCCAATGGTGGGAGGGGTAAGATGCTCACTGATGTCGTTGACATGACATGGTCATCAGAAACAATGCCATCAAACTCACAGAAATTCTAGACAGAGTGTTAGCAGACAACATCACATTTGCAAATATCCACAGTATCAGCATTACAACTATATAAAGAGTCCTAAAAAACATCAGGTCAGGATGAAGCAGTTGTACAATGTGCCTTTTGAGAGGAACTCTGACCGAGTCAAGCAACTCAGGATGACCATAAAATACACAACAGTTTTTTGACATATACAAATGCACACAAAGACATGTTTTAGGTGTAATGTATAGGACTGTACTGTAATATACTTATTCTTTTGTTGCCTTCTGGGTTTCGTCATTTAGAGAGTCATGGAGATTGAAAGCAGGCAAATCCCACACGTTTTCATCTCTGTAGCCAAAACAAGGGGACTAGGAAGGAACCTGATTGGGAAAAGAGCCGCAGTGGATGTCCCAGGCTAACATCACAATATCCACTAATGGTGTTACTGCTGTTACACAAACCGCTAACTGAGCCATACAACACTGAGCGCCTTCTTTCGTTCCTGGATGACCTCTATGGAAGGGTTGTGAAAGGTGAGGAAAGGGATGCAGTGAGGAGAAATCAGCCAACATGTATAATTGTATGGGACATTTCACCCCTCTCGTGAAGTTACAGATTGGTTTGCAGCCCATCCCAGGATGGAGTCACTTTTCCTCTCATCTAACTCTCCATTCCTCAGCCCCATAGAGGAATTCTTTTCCTCGTTGAGGTGGAAGGTTTATGACCACCATCCCCATGATCAAATGTCCCTTCTGGATGCAATGAATGCGGGATGCCTGGACATCTCAGCAGAAGATTGCCAGGGATGGATCAGGCATGCCAAAAGATTGTTTGCTAGGTGTATTGCCCTGGATGACATACGATGTGATGTGGATGAGAGTCTGTGGCCAAATGCAGAGAATGGAGTTGACTAGCATTGGATGCTGTGAATTCTCGTATTTGGCAATAACTTCCAAAAATAAAATGTACATGTCTGATTACTGTCATTCCTGTAACATGTAATGCAGTAAACGGTACAAAGGTGTTTTTCTTTTACAGGAAGAACAGTGTTTACCGTAATGCTAGCTGTTGATAGTGATTTTTAGGTCATTGTTTAATAGATGACCAAGTGTGTTTCTTCTGACAACCTTTGCAAGTGTTATGAAAGAATGAGCTGATTTGAGAGGGTTTTGATAGTTTAAGGGACTTTTGAATGTGAAATGAACTGCTGTGCCGAGATAAAGGTTTGTTAGGAGAGCTGTGTGAAGAGTTTTGCAAAAGTCAAGTTTGGAGAAACGCGTCCTAGCAATTGTAAAAAACTGTAAACAAGCTCAAATATTTGTTGAGTGATTGAGCTAAAACCAAAAAGCTTCACACTGACCTATCTAAAGTGAATCCACACAGAGTCATTGGGATACAGAAAAGAAAAAGACAAGACTATTTTACAGCACAATAGAAAAAACGATGTGTGACTGAATTATTTTTAAAAAAGGACTTTCACATTGTTTGTTCTACAGGTCCAACAGAAACATGACAAGTAATGCAGTTTTTGTGTTGTCATTTATTCTTAGCATTTTGACAGTTTATGCGTTACGATTGACTATATGTTCCTGTTGGATAGAAAACTACCCTGTTGAAAAAACCAGCATATGCTGCTTTGGTATGTTTTGATGCTGGTTTGTGCTGATAAGCGGGTCAAACCAGCATCAATGTAGGGTAGTGCTAATGTTTTGACCGAATGACTGGATTTTGAATCGGGTTTGCTGTGTTTTGACAGAGTTAGCATATGTTGAAAAAGGCATTCAGCATTTTGAAAAGCAGAGTTTGTATTTGTTTAACAAAATGTGGTTTTGACAAGAAAATGAACCATTTGGCTAATTGTGAGATGTAGGTGTGACTGTGTTAAGAGTTTAGAAAAAGTACTTTAAGTATTGGTAAACAATTGGTAAAGCAATTGAAATGAACTGTAAACGAAATCAAAACTATTTATGCACCACTAAAAAGAACTAACACTAAACTGAAATAGAAAAAAGCTCAATTTTAAATGCTACTATAATAAATAAACATATATATATATATATATATATATATACATCTACAGTAACTATAATAACCCTGGTCAGGACTTGACTGGAGTTCTTCTTCATTTTTTCTGTGGTCAAAAAAACAGATTTAATGTTGTTCATCTTAATCTACTGCTACTTGTTAACATGACTTTGTAAACTTGTTTAGCTCTTTGACAAAATGTTAACTGCTCTCTCATTCAAAATCAGTCATCTTTCAGAGAAGTGATTTCAAACCATTTTCTTTGCATGTTTAAAGAGAGATGACGGAGAACAACCACACAGCGGCTCTGTGTAGATGTCAGCAGGGCAGGCATGAAAGAAGCCTTCTTCTTGTTCTGTTTGGGTTGGGTTCCCTCACACCACTGGCTCACATTGACCTCGTTTAACTTAACACCAGCGAACGTTCTTTAGTACAGCATGACATCACGCCGGTAAAACCACTGCACAGTCAGGTCTGTGCAACCAGTCATTATACTGTGAGCTCCACACACACGCACGCACACACACACGCACACACGCACGCACACACACACGTGCGCACACAACAAAGCGTTAAGCAAAGAGTGTTGTGTGCTCATCACAGATTTTGTGCTACACTGCTTTCATCACTGAATGTGTGGAATGTTTCTAAGAATTCAGATCATAAGTATAATTTGTAACAAACTGAACTGTGCGAACTCTAATAGCTTTCCACTCATATTAAATGTTTTCCAGGACTTTTTTTTGACTTTTCCGTGCCTTCAAATGACATTGAAAAACTTTTTTTATAACAGGTTTCTTTCCTTCAGAAAATGTCCATATCATCAAAATCTGTAACAATGAAAGTCATTCTTCTTCTACTGTATGTAGAGTTTTGCTGATGTCCCAGTGAACTGTGCAGCATCTCTCAGGAGGATTTGTGTGACACAGTTCCCTTTCTGTCGGTCTCTCGACGTTGTGTCGAAGACGACAGATGGGGTTCGCCCTTGAGAACCAATCAACTCTGACTACTATAGAAAAGGCCAATGAAATTTGGCGAATGAAATTTGCATGCCAGTCTCCACCCCCGGATGTCCGGTATAAAAGGAAGCCGGCGTGCAGCATTCACTCACCTTTTGTTCTTCAGAGCCCTCGCTCATGACTACGAACAAAAAGACTTCAACGAATTCTTCTTCTACTTCGCCGGATCTACGACGTAGAGCAGCGGATCGTCCTTCCTGCAGCGACCTTCTCCTGGGCGTCTCGGCGGTTCCGGAGGTGATAGAGATTTTTTCTAAAAGGTCCTTTTTAGGACTGAGCATTTCCAGCGCGGCATGTCCCGCTGTTCTCTTGGGTGCGGCACCCTCATCGAGGAGGGGGATGGACACGATCGCTGCATTAGGTGTCTGGGCGTCCAGCACACTGAAGCAGCGTTCGTTGACACATCTGCCCGCACTGCGGGCGGATTGTCACTCAGAAATTGCGGTCACTGGTGGCTGTCATCCTACGGGAACCAGCCACCATTTCGTCTGCTACCCGGGCTGCGACATCTGTGGCTACGGCCCCGATGTCCACCCACGTAGCAGCGTTAGTGATATGGGGAACTCTGCGAACGTAAACCCGCCAGCCAAGTGCTCACGGGCCGATCGCACCCCGATTCACTCTTCTGAACGTTCCCCAACCGGCGGTGGCATACCGTTCGGATCCTCAGGCACGCACTCGGAAACGATGTGTGACGTAGATGAGATGTCGTTCGCAGCATCGGAGGAGACAGGCATCCGACTCTGACGAATCCGAGCTCCCCCCCAGGGGGGTCGAGCTCAGGAGGAAGCAGAAGTGATGTCAGCCATGCTAATCCGGGGATACGTGGTTCCGGGGGGCGGAGCGCGGTGCAAACCGCGCCCACCCGGGTGCCATTTGTTTCCCGGAGGTGCATAAGGGACTGTGTAAAACTAGGAGCGCTCCACGGACCGCTCCGGTCGAAACAGCTCCGGCTCCCTCACTTCCCTCGAGGGTGGGGCAGCCAAAGGCTACGTCGAGATCCCCCGGGTGGAACGTGCGGCTGCGGTGCATCTGTGCCGCAGACGGCTGCCGCCTGGGGAGAATCGGCCACGCCTACCGTCCAACGCGTGTAGGACTTCGACATCTATGGTGCCGAAGCCTTGCGCTGCCGCGGGCCGGGCTGCCTCCTCTCTCTACGCCATGGCCATCCTGCAGGTCCGCCAGGCCAGGGCGTTGAGAGAGCTCCACGAGGGTAAGGCCGACCCAGGTATAATGCAGGATTTCTGTGCCGCCACTGACAGCGCTCTACGGAACGACCAAGGTGGCGGCACGGGACCTGGGTCGGACGATGTCCACGGAAGTGGTCCAGGAGAGTCACCCCCGGCTGAACCTTGCGCAGACGAGTGACACCGAGAAAGTCCGCTTTCTTGATACACCCATCTCGCAGGGTGGGCTGTTGGTACACCGTCGAGGACTGCGCTCAGCAGTTTTTGACGGTGAAGAAGCAGACAGGGGCGATTAGCCACATTTTTTCCACGCTGCGACTCGGCCGCCCTCAAGCTTCCGAGATCTCACGTGATGTCTGTTTCCCGGCAGCCCAGGACCCCTTCCACATCGGCTCCGGTTACTGTGCCCCCACAGGAGGCACCCCGGAAGTCGAGGTCGAGGGGGAAACCTCACCCCGTCTAACTTCTCACGAGAAGTGACACTAACGGGAAGACCCCAGGGGGAACAACATCGGGCCCGACCTTCACAGCTACGGCTCTGATCAGTCGGTCAGGGCCTGGCGCCCACTTACTCACAAAGAGTTTTCTGTTTCCCCTGAGAGTTCATTCCTGCCGATCGCACACTCCACTGGACTGGGCCCGCAAAAACCGACCCCACGCCCTGGCGAGGCGTAGGGTCGTACACAACGACAGCTGCTACCACTCTCAAAGACAGTGCGTGCAGCTGTCCCGCCAGGCAGGTAAGTAGGCAGAGCCAACCTTCCCTCCGGGGCCCCTCCCCGCGACAGGGTTAGCTCCGCCAGCCATCGAACCCTCCATGGGAATGGTGAAGCAGACCGTCCCCTTGGTCCCCCTGTCACAGTCCCTGGGAGCTCGAGAGCTGCCCACACTGTCTCGGTGGCTAATGCCGGTCCGTCTTGGTTACTCGATCCAGTTCGCCAGAGACTCTCCAATTGGGGCATCATCTCTCCCTCTGAGGCTGGGACGCCTACATACTTTGGGTAGAGGTCACCACCCTTCTGGCAAAGCATCGAGTTCGTCCCTCAAACCAAGATGTTGGTGGGTTACAACCCGCACTTCATCGTTCCAAGAAAGACGGCGGGTTGCGCCCCGGAGGTCTTACCCTGAACTAAGCACCTTCACAAGCTGCTGCTCAGGATGCTTACGCAGAGGGCGTCCTGACATCTATCTCAGGATTGGTTGTGGCGACCTAAATCCCTTTCGGTCTCCCTGTCTCTACGATCTTCACGAAGATCGTGGGGGCCGCCCCAAGCACTGTTCTTGCCAAGGGGGTTGTTAAACAACCTTAGATCAGCCCGCGTCCTGCGTTGTAGGACTGGCATCTGGCGGGGCGTATGCCTGCGAAAGCATCACCCCACCCTCTAGGAGGCTGGGTCAGTGTGCTATCTACCTCTCTCCTTACCCTACTCTGGCTAAGGACAGGTACCCTATCCGCTTCCCTTCTTACCCAACCACTTGGTTAAGAATAGGCATTCTATCCATCACTAAGCAAGCACCACCTGGGGGTTGGCTGGGCAGAGCAGCCTTCCCCCTTAGGCCGGGATAACATGTGAGCCATCCCCTGGCTCTAACCGGACCTAGTGCTACCGGACGCCTGTAACACCCCCCCCGGTGGGCTGTTCCGTCTGATGTATCCTCATGATATGGTTCCCACTCCTGGTAACCCATGAGCTTCCCCAGGTGGATCTCCACCTCGCGGTTAACTACTCAGCCCGCACGTTCCATGCGTTCTCCTCCAAGGACGAGACCATACCTTATCCACCGTATTGAGCTTCCGTACACAAGATGATTCACAGATGAAGTCCCTGTCTCCGGCCTCTCCACATGTCTTCCAAAACTTTGTTACCAGATTCATTACGTGTTCATCCTCATGTCTATTTCTGTCATGTGTGTGTTTTCAGATGACAGAAGACACTGCCAGTAAAACTGATGCTTCTTTTTAAGACACGTGCTGAGTCCCCGTTCACATACTCGTTCCATGACATAAAAGTAGCGTTTTTGTTATGGAAAAGTGTATACTGTACTCTATAATGTGTAGCAAAAATGTATGCACACACTGGGACATATTGACATAAGACAATAAGAATAGACGATAATGTGATCATTAAAAGTCACAGACATCCCAAGTCAGCGCCTTTTTGCAGCGGTTTTTTTCATTCCTTCTTTCTTATAATGTCACCCCACATCACCCGGACTGCCTTTATACACCACATTACCCATAAGCCATTGCTGGACCACCTCATTAACTCTGTTTATTTCAACCCTGTCCGTTCAGAGTCTTGTGAGTGTAACTGGGATTGGGATTCTGCGTGGTCTCGCTGGTTTTCATCTTGTGCCTGTTTGTGCAATGCCCGGTCCATCTGTTTGTGCCTTTCTTCTTTGCCCGGTGCCTGACCCCTCGCTGGCTCTGGATGATTTGCCCTAATAAACTCTGCATTTGGATCCCTCCACCTGTGTCTCTCCGTGCGGTTTGTTACAGTAATGTCATGTTTACTGTATAATTGTTATTCATGTAGTGTAGCTCCACTAAACTCCCTCTATCATGGTGTGTTATGGGGAATATCAGCCGTTTGGCCAAATACCTGTATCTGTTACAACTCCAACAAAAGCAAACATGTCATTAAAAACTATTTTAAAATTTAGTAACTCTGCACACAAAAATAAAATAATTTGCCACAAACACACCAAACTACACACAGATGTGAACAATGTGAAACACTTCTCTCTTGTGTCTTTTTCCAGGGCACATGAGTTTGTCATAACACTCGCACTACATTTACACAAACACACTGTATACATGTACAGATTTTCACTATAAACAGAAATGCAGGGGGGGTAAATATTGTATTCTGAAAACCTTGTATTGAGTTTGACTAAGGGATCAACAGTCACAGAAACATTTGAAGATTGTGTAAGAAAATATGCTCGTTGCACTAGTGAAAAAAAATATTGTTTTCATCCTCTCATCATCATCTTTGGCTCACTTTCTACATGTACAGTGAGTAAAACTAAAAAGTTGGAAGTGTTTTCATACACTTCTGTCAATAAGTGTAGAATCTTGAATGTCAGTGTTTTCCCAATGAAACACGTGTGCCATTAGTTTTAAAGGGGTCACATGGCGCGAATACAGTTTTTCTTGATTGCTTTGACCTGTTCATCATCACTATCTCAGCAGAGCACAGGACACGTCTGGCAAATGTGTTAACCCTTTCTCATAAGATTGACACACTTCCCCACCCTTTTGCAAAACAGTTCACAAGGATGTCATTCAAGCAGTCCAAACTCCATTGTTTTAGCTATGGTAACCAAACAGAAACCATCTATTCCTAACTATTAGAAACTACTTAGATCAGTATGAAAACACTGAAGCACCTGTTTGACCCTCCTTCACACAAATCTTCAATTAGCAATCAGTCTGCAGGCCTTATAAAAAAAGGTGCCACGTCTGTGTTGTTCTTCGCCAGCATGAATGGAGGAGGTCTAAGGCAGATGAGAGTGAGAGGTAGAGGGGTCCGAGGAAGAGGAGTCCGTGTGCGAGGTGTAGTTGGAAGGGCTCAAGTTTCAGATGAAATTCGTTATCAATCATGGCCTTTCTCTTAGAGAGGCTGGACAAAGAGTCCAACCTGTTCTAAACAGAAATACTGTTGCATCCATTGTCTGAATTTCTCAACAGGAGAACAGGTAATGTTGATGTACAGTAGATACAGAAATATCTTCGGTGATATACTTTATGTAATTGTTTCCTCATTCCCTCTACATGTATTCTTTATACAACAAATGTTGTGTTTATATTGGGGTTTATTGTCTTTGTTGAGTCACGACGAGACGGCGTAACACTGGTTGATCACTAACGGAAAACCTTTATAACGTCGTATATAAAAGGTTAAACAGTTAGCTATAGGTTTTAACTATTTAACATCATTTCTTTTTTTAAAACCTTACCAATCCTTTACATCTGCTCAAGTCACGCTGGTTAAGTTGATGTATGGGCTTAATCATCTTCATTTTCCCGATCAGATTCTGGCTCGAATTGATATGAGGAAGTACCGATGACATTTATCATGTCAGTACAATTGCAAGTTTTGCAGACTTGATCTAAAGATTTGGTGAATGGTTTCACTGAGTGAGCCTCAAGTATCACTTTTAGTGTCCAAGCAATTAAAAAAACTGTCAAATAACTTGATAAATTCATGCTTTTTCTAAAACACATATTTAGTTTAAATACTTTGAATACATTTGATCTGAAAAAGACATGGGGTGAAATGTTAACTTTTTGGCATTTAGGTTTCTGGTATGTTGGAAAATCTAGAAAAATAAAACAAAAAGCCAGTTAGTTATAGTCTGTATGAATCTGAAACAGTGTCATTCAGCGAGCTGTTTACATTTTCAGCCGGTTTTAATGTACATTGCTACTGTAGTTATTTGAAGAGACCACCTCTGAGCCGTATACAGAGTGTCCTTATACGGCTGTAGACCGCTCCGTTCCCACCCGTCTTGTGCACAGGTAGTGAAGCTAGCTGACAAATGTACCTCTTAGGTACAAATAACCAGCTCTATGTTCGGCTGTATGCTTCCGCTGTGAAATGACAGTAAGCATGCGCTGCAAGCGGCTCTCCCTACGATAGGTGAACAGGACATTTACGTCACGTGCAGCGTGCACCTATTGACCTTTCACACCGCGCTGCCCGCAGCTCGTCCTTCAGTGAGAAGAGAGGGGCGGGGTGAACAGTAGCTCATTATCATTTACAGAGACACGCACCCAAAGGTTTTCTGTGAACTAAGCTGTTCTTAAAAGGGTGTTGTTTTATGCGACCATTGAGAAATTTTAACCAAAGTATGTTACAGACATTTCACAAAGACTCTTGTGGAAGTCCAACTTGTGGAAAATGGGCATCTGATGTCCTCTTAAAATCAGAATCAGAAAGAGCTTTATCGCAAAGTATCTTTGCACAGACAAGGAATTTGTTTTGGTGAGAGGAGCATCCGGTACACAGAGACCATAACACAATAGAACACAGTACACAGATGATTTATATAAGGGCTAATGGGTATAAAAAAATAAGATATAATAAAGATGTAGAGAGTAAAGCTATGTGTGTATGTAAATATGTACAAGTACAAAATAAGAATCGACTTTTGTAGTACAAGGTATGTGCTATATACAGCAGAATGAAATATCATTTACAGAAAAAGTTAGATAGTGTATATCTGGAGGATATAAGTATTATTAATATTGAGTTATTAATTGCACGGTGGGTAAAAACATTGAGCTGTTGAAGAGGTAGATGGCCTGAGGGAAGTGTCTGCTTGTTTTGGTGCTCAGAGCTCTGTAGCGCCGACCAGACGGCAGCATTGTGAAGAGACGATGGCTTGGGTGAGAGGTCCAGGGGGATTTTCTGAGCCCTTTTCCTCACTCTGGATGTATAGAGCTCTTGGAGGGTGGGCAGGGGAGCACCAGTGATCTTCTCAGCAGTCAGAACCGTCCTCTGTAGTCTTCTGATGTCTGACTTTGTCTCTTTAAACCAGTGTTAATTTCATTGATGAAAACTATGACAAATATGATTTGTTAACGACATGTTTCCACTGACAAAAACAAGACGATAACTAAACACAAATAAATTCATGATAACGAAAACTGTTATAAAAATACTAACAATCCAGAAAATTCTTGTCCCACCCAGCGGACATCAGCTTGCACACATTTGCTGCTTATCACATATAAATGGTTCCGAAATGTAAAGGTTTAAAAAGCGTCTTATTTTCCTTCATACGGTATATACCACACAAACGACAATGGCAGTTATGAGCACTTCAGTTTGGAACGACCCTTCAACATGTCGGCCATGACTGCATCAATAGGAAAGCATGGAAAGTTGAGTAAGAAAAGCTACATTGCACAGAACGCCTCCATACATGCGGAAACTGCAGAAATGGGTGCAAAAGAAAAGAGACATGCCCAGCCAAGGGAAAGCAGTGTGCTAAATGTGGAAAGTGGAAGCATTTTGCAAAAGATATGTAAGTCTAAATCAGAATTTGTGCACTCTGTAAATGAAACAGGAAAATTCTGTTGAAAAATTCCTGTGAAAAAAGTTGCAGCCAACCCACAAAAAGCTTACAGGTTATGTAGGACAGCCATTGTCAGATCAAGGCTTATGCCAGCTGCACTGCAAATACAAAGAGAGTGACATGCTACTACACTTCTCTTCATTGTGGACTGGGCACCCCAGTCATCTATTTTGGCCACCGCATCTCCAAAGATGGACTCGAACAAGATCCTTGCGAAGTGGAGGCTATAAAAGAGATGCCACCACCCAAGAACCGTGCTGAACTTGAAACTACTCTTGAAATGGCAAACTGTCTTTCAAGACATCAATTCATCCCTGACACAGCTGTTACGACATGACAAGCAACATGATACAGCCTTCCAAAAGATGAAAGACATTATTCTCTCTCACATTGCAAGTTGACGCCTCCAAATATGGTTAAGGTGCCGTGTTGCAACCACCCGCGTGTGCCTCAAACACACTCACAGACTCAGAAATCGGATACGAGTAGATTGAGAAAGAGCTTCTGGCTATCCTCTGGGGCTGCAAAAGGTTCCATCAGTATGTTTATGGATGGCACATAACAGAGGAATCCGAGCATAAACCCCTGGAAGCTATCATCAGAAAGCCACTAACTGCAGCACCACCAAGACTGCAAAGAATGATTTGGCAATTGCAGAAGTACAGTTTCCAGTGGCTTATACATTATCAAGAAACTCTCATTTCCCATCCAATACCAAACAGGCCATGGCACACTTTCAGTACTAATTTATCCTCTTGGAATGATGATTACATCGTAATAGTGGACTACTACTGTCACAGTCACCAGGTGGAGTGCCCTCTCAAATCCACTAGAGGGCACTCTCCTCATCACACGGACTGTCATTGCACACTACATTTCCCATAACCCATTACCCGGACTCATTGAACACTGATCATTCTCACCTGTCTGGAATAATCTGTGTATATAAGCCTGGTTCATTCGCTCGGTCATTGTGCAGTCTTGTTTTAGTGTCTACTGCATTTCTGAGCATTCTCTACTTTTGGATTACCCTGTGTTTTGGACCTTGGAGTGGCTGCAATGTTTTGTGAACCTTCGCTGCCTGCCTCAACCATTGCCTGTGACCCTGTTTCTGATTGTTTGCTGCCTGCCCTGAACTCATTGCCTGTTTGTACCTGATCTCCTTTAATAAAGCTGCATTTATATCCGCACCTGTCAAGCCTCAGAGCAGCAGTTCGTGACAACTACAGCCGATAATTTAATCTGGAAAAATGTTCAAGGTGCTTCTGTGATCCTGAAACTGGAAAAAGTGTTTGCGACACATGGAATTCCTGAAAAAGTGATCCCTGATAATTCAGCTCGAAAGAGTTTGAAACTTTGCCCAGGCTTGGGGTTTTCTGCATGTCACGAGTAGCCCACATTATCCACAGAGCAATAGGCTGTACAGATTGCTTAAGAAATACTGGACAAGTTTGGAATACAGGAACACCCCAGTGGATGGTTTCAGATCACCAATACAACTACTGATGAGCAGGAGGCTACGCTCAATCTTGCCAACTACATGTCAACAGCTGCCAAAACTGAAAAGAGAATTCTCTGAAAAAAGAATGTGGCTACCGCAGGAGCAAGCACTGCTGCGGCAGCGGAAAATAGCGTTTTTTGGCTCCTGCGGGTGTGGGAACTGCTGCGACAGTTAAAACGGAAATGTTCGGCTATGGGTGGATTGAGGGAGTTAAATTAGGGTGACACGGTGAGCCTGGAGTCGGGATGATTGGGAACAAATTAGCGCTAATTGATTTGGCTGATGTAGGTTCGTTGGGCTTCTTTGACATGAAAGCGATCCGTAAGAATGTAACTTGTGTAGGCGATACGTGAACTTTGCAAACAGAGTGTGACCAGCACATGCTTAATGAGTGCCGCACGCCTCTATAGGTTGTTTAATAACTTATATTTGGGCTCACAATGTCTGAGACGTGGCTGTGTTCTGATTGTAGAAACGGAGAGAGGAAACAGATCTCGCACTTAAAGCACTGATCCCATATACACCCGCTGCCATTTATATTAATAATTCTCCAGTAAGCTAAGTACGGCCAGCTCGCTGCCTTTTTCAGTGGTGACACAAAGTGAACAGAAATAAACATAAAGATTTTCCAAAAGGGAGGGTGAATTTTTTTATAACTCCATCCATCCATCCCATCCATCCATTTTCTACCGCTTGTCCGAACTACCTCGGGTCACGGGGAGCCTGCGCCTATCTCAGGAGTCATCGGGCATCAAGGCAGGATACACCCTGGATGGAGTGCCAACCCATCGCAGGGCACACACACTCACTCATTCACTCTTTTTTTTTATAACTCATGCATTTAAATTATTTTAAGCCTTAAAATTCTGCATAATGAAGGGCGTGGCCACTTGAGTGACATGTGGTTTCAGCAACCAGGCACTTCAGCTCCACCACATCCCGCCTCTTTGCCAATTTATGATTATCCAAGAGTGCACCCGGTGACGCGATGCCAAGACGGTGACGACTGGATGGCTCTGTCCACTTTAGGCTTCAAACTTGCCACAAACCTATAGGTGATGGACGCTACGTGCATGTTTGATCAATTCTATGGTTATAACGCTAAGCAATTCCATACCTAATTTTTCGCATATCGCAAATTGGTAGGCCCATATTTTGCATCCAAATTTTTTGTTAAATGTACAGGGTAATAAGAAAATCCAAATTCGTAAGTACCACTTATTTTCACATAATGTTATTAAATAAGAAATACTACAACGATGTTTAAGTGGAGCAGCTCCTCTGACAGGACTTATATTGCCTTCTTTAAACGTATTGAACAACATGCAGTCCAGCTAGTCGCAGTCTGACGCGGTAGAGAACACATTTCAAAGCAAAATTGATCATCTTTCTGGTTTCAGGGTTCGAAAACATCACATTGATGTTGATTTTTTTCAACCAGATGCAGCTTAGACATAAAACATTTTATTAATGTTTTATGTTTTTAACCTTATTAAGTAGTCTGCAATTTAGCTTAGAGCAACTGAGGCTTCTTCTCACATAACATTTCTAAAATTATGTAAATGCTTTTGGAGTCAACCACTTTATTTTTCTAATTTGTTGGAAATAAAATTCAATTTTGTTTTATTTGATTTTATTTATTTGACAATAAAAATTAAAACAAGTACAATCAAGCCCAAAAGACCAATTCATACACATTTTTAAAAAGCTGTTGCGGATAGAATACACAAAAAAGCCAAAGGCTTATTTCCATTGTGGTCCTTGGTATTCAAAAATGGACGAGCAGTTCATAATGGGAGTGAAATCAACAACACACATCAGCATACCACATAATAACTTCTAAAAACATAGTTAAAAAAGCCATTTCTTAACTTCTCTTCTAAAATGACCTTCTACTTGAATTTGTTTTAAACAATCAGGCAATTCGAAACAGCGCTAGAAAAATTATTCTTCCCAATTAAACTCTTAAACCGACACAAGTATATATTATTTATCCTTGCACTTGTAGAAAAACCATGCACATCTCTTATGAAAACATAGTGGTCATAAAAGTGCTTTGGAACATTTCTCTGTAATATTTTGTACACCATCATCAACTTACGAAAAATTACCCTTTTGTCCACTTATAAAAACCCTATTTCCCTAAAAAGATTATTATTCAAATGCATTCGTGGATGTAGACTCAATATAATTCTACACAACTGGTTCTTAGCAGTCTGTAGTTTATTTTTGACTCGTTTCGTAGAGCCACCATATCAGAAAGTTGCCGCATAATCATAATGTGCTTGCACTAATGCACCAGCTAACACTTTTAAGGTTTGATTATCTAAGTTAGCAGCCTGTCTTGCTAAGAATTTTATTCGATTACATACCTTAGAATAAACTACAACAGCCATGCTATCCCCTTTCAATTTATTATCCAAAGAACATCCTAAGTATTGCACTTCTTGTTTAGAATTACAAGTCAAATCTCCAACCCTTACTTCTAATTTGGAACAAAAAAATCGCTTCAGTTTTCCCTAAATGTAAAAACTGCTTATTTTGAAAAAAACTATTGGATACTTCAGCAATCTCTCTACTTAACTCACGTTCTACTATTTCTTTCCTCTCATCAGTTTCAATTATTGTAGCATCATCAGCATATAATAAAAGATGCCTAGAACTGGCCATTTTTAGATCATTTATGTACATTAAAAAAAGTAAGGGTCCCAATACACTCCCTTGTGGTACTCCACATGAGATGGACAAATTATCTAAAAACACTTCATTTAAATCTACCATTTGACACCTATTTGAAAGACATGACTTAATTAATCCATTTACATGCTTTAGAATCAAAACCCATTGCATTTATTTTTGAAAGCAAAATATTATGGTCAACTGTGTCAAAACCCTTTTGAAAAAACTAGCAACGCCATCCCACTTAATTTGCCTTTATCCAATTCGTTCTTTATGTAATCTGTCAAATAGAAAATTGTCTGCTGAAATTCATATCAAATATTAAATTTATAAAAATAAACTCCAATCTGGTCAAATAGAATCTTTTCAAACACTTTGGATAAGGAAGATAGAATTGACACAGGCCTATAATTGTTACACTCAACCCTAATCCCTGTCTTTCTTCTGTCATCAATTGACCATTAAACTTAAGACTAATTCTAGAACCTTTACTCTTAGCCCTTTTCCGATACCCTAAATCATATAAAACTCGCCATAATTTTTGAGAATCCTGCTTCGCTTCACTAATCTTATTCTTAAAAAAGTGTTTTAGTCTCTTTAATCTTACATCTTGTCTCATTTCTTTTATGTTTAATTTCGCGTAGTTATCATTTTTCCATCCCTTTTAAAGGTGCAGTTTGTAAAAACCGGGGGTGCACGATCAAAACAACAACACTTACGTAGCTTGATGACGCTGTGAAGGAGCGTGGAATGATGGGATCTGTTGTCTTCACTTAATCACAGATGGCTGTCAATCAGACGGGAACGAGAAATCATGTTAGCAGATGAGGTAAAGTTTTATGATTGTTGCGAATATTTGTGGTCCATAAATAAGTGACTGCTCAAAACAAGTTAGTGGCTTTCTAGACGCTAGACACTACTTCCACATTTGTCCACGACACTGTTGTGATGCGGTTTCTACATCAGAAAAGGCGGTAACAAAGGGGAACGCTGAAAAGACGCCATTGACAGGGCGACTGCACAGCGCTGTGTCACTGTTTAGAATTAACACGTAGTTGGAAACATTTGTGATATTGTAAGTACTCAGCTGAACAAAATATATAACACTAGCATAGTGCTTTTGGGATATTTTACTGCAAAATTGCTACAAACTGCACCTTTAAATGCTTTTAAACTATCATTTCGTTCCTTAATATCCTTCAAAATACTATCTGTCATCCAAGGTTCTGTTCTTTGTTTAACTCTTATCTCCTTTTAAGGCGCAACTTTGTTCAATATTTGCAAGAACTTCCTCTTAAACCTATCCCAAGCTATATCCACATCATCACACTGCATCACCTCAGTCCAATTAACATTACTAAGTTCTTCAACAAATATTTGTGGACTATACTTTTTAAGTGATCAAAAATTTAAGTGATTTTTATGTATTATGCTGCCTTATGGCTTCTCTCTTTAATTTCATAATTACATAAACGTTGTTATGATCACTTAATCCTGCCTCCAAAACACAACTTCTAAAGATCTTGGAATTGTCTGAAACCAATATAAATATCAATAATTGTTCTAGTTTTAGTAGTAATTCTAATAGGTTTAACAGTAATTTGTTTCAATGCATATGACTTACAAAAAGAAGTAAAGTGTTTAAACACTGACGAATCCTTTTCAGCATATCTGTATTTAAGTCACCCAAAATAAACAACTCTTGACCTAAAACATAATTTGACACATTTAAAATCTCTTCGAGGCTTTCATAACAGTCATTTGGTTCAGGAGGACGATAGCAAATACCAACCAAAATCGGTTATTCTTTGGCAACAGAACTTCCAGCCAAACCTCAAAACCTTCAAGTCTTTTCTCTCTTTAAACATTAGATTAGATTAGATTCAACTTTATTGTCATTACACATATACAAGTACAGTGTAACGAAATGTAGTTTAGGTCTAACCAGAAGTGCAATTAGCAAGTGCAGGATATACAGTTTGAATCTGACCTTATATATGCACATACCCCACCTCCTAACTGATTTCGATCTCTTCTTAACAAACAATAATTGTCTATATGAATCTCCGCATCCAGTTTCGAATCATCAAGCCATGTTTCTCTGCAGCTGAACAATGCCACGTTAGATTCTTGGCATAAATAACGAAGTTCACTTATCTTTGAAAGCAGACTCCTGACGTTGAGATGAACCATGTGCAAACCTTTCATCGTCCCAATAGACCTAAGAATTGTTTTTTTTTATTAACATTGATTAACATCCTCAGCATCCTGCCTGCGTTCTCCGAAATAGAAAACATATCAGCCACGCTATAGTCCATTTGAAATAAATCTCTTGTTTCATGACAAGGACATAAATCGCTCCACCGATCTGCTATCAGGCTCCATTCGACACCAATTTCCGAACGCCGACGTTGCTTTCGATGACCTTCTTCGGCAAAAATCAAACAAACTCCGTCACCTTCGCATGAACCAGGCCCAGGACATTGATGTATGTCTCCCGACACAAGCAAACACATTAATATGATTAACAAGTCACTAAACTGTCTTCTCCTTTTTGGTTGGGTCTTTGTTTCTTTGAACATCCATGGACGATAAATCGATGTATAAATAACATTCTTTCCAAAACCGAGATGTTTACATCCACATCGAGGTTGATTAATTTCATTATTAAAGTTAAAAAGAAATATTGTCCACTTCACACCTGCCTGCCGCCATCATTTGCCACCTATATTAATAACTTAACTTTTTCTTCTAAAATGTATTTGCAGGTGTCATGTTTGTGTTTTTAATTTGTCATGTAGTCTAACTGCATCTGATCATAAAATCGAAACAGACTTGACAATCATTGTACTTATTCATATATGTATTTTATTGACCATTCTTTTTGTCAGTGCTGGATTTTCAGCAGACGTTTGGCTGCACTTCTTTCTACCAGAAGAATTAGTTGATTGTTGATGTTTAACCGTCACCACAGAATCTGCAGAGAAGAACGTGCAAATGATCCCCAACATAAGCTGCTACAGACACATCCATAAAGATGAACAGCTGTAATGAAAGGAAAAGGAGGCTCTACCAAGTGTGAAATCAGGGGACTTTTCCAATTTTACTTATTCTGTTTTTTGATCATTTTCAGAACCGTTGCCTTTTTTTATGTTGTGTAAATAAAGCTGAAAAAATTAAGTTTCAATTTCAACAAATAAAGTAACTGTTTTAAAGTGGTGTGATGATTTTCTATAAATGTTCTTAAAATGTAGTAAATGATCTGTAGTTATCGTTTAAATGTTTAGTGTTTTAAAGTTTGAAATGATGTCCGTTTGTCTCAACATCACGGTCAGACTCTGTAATGTTAAGCGTGTGGTCCGAGCGGTGCGGTGGGAGAATGCGAGGTGAATCTGGTTTCGATTATAAATGTGAGGTTTGACCCCGACAGCTGTGCTACAAACACAAACCATGAGAACACAGGTCTGTATCAGAAGCTCTGAAAGAACACGACTACAGTGAAAGGGATTTTATTGTCTGGTTTTCACAGAAGTAAATGATGCTGAAAATGAGCCGCAGGACCCACATTAGGTTCTAAAAGAGACAGTTCACTCCAGAAATACAATGGAAAAAGCACTCTCGTGATTTTAGCGAAACACAGAATGTAATGTAAGTGAATGGAGACCGATGCCATCCAGTTCCATATCAATGTCTGTTTGAGAGGATGCTGTCACACTGTGTGTGTGTGAATGATCTTCTCGAAACATCCATTTGTGGTGTATGAACCATATGATTTCCTTTTCTTGTTTTGATTCTGAGCTGCTGGACATAAGAAATAAGCTATCTCATGTATTCATAGCTTCAGTTAATGAGGATCTGTTAACATTCAAACTATACAGAAATCTCTAGAGAAATTAACATTTGGATGTGTTACGAGTTTAAAAACAACATAAAGTACATCATTCAGAAGAAAGCAGAAAACAAACATCAATCATTTTATACAGAATTTACAAGAGCATAACTAGTTAAGTGTCGTCAGTAAAGAAAAGCCGAGAGAAGAAACCCAGAGCCGATGTTCTAAAGTTAGTCATGTTTCAGATGAATGTGATCAAATATGCTCTGAGCGCACATGAGAACATCAGCCGCCTCATTTATGAAATTCTGCAATGAAACCGTCATAAATGTAACTGTACGATCAATTCTCTAAGTGTGTTTACGCGTGATAAAAACAATCACAACACAGCAGATTCACACATGACACAAGTTCATGATCCCAAGAGAAGCTGAGCGTGCAGAGTCACAACTATTTCACATATTATCATGTGCAGAAGTGTATGAGTCGCTGGTGCTCTCTCTCTCTCTCTCTCTCTCTCTCTCTCTCTCTGTGTGTGTGTGTGTGTTCACAACAGTTCCACTTTCGAGTTTGGATAGACGGCCACCACATCATAGCCATCGGGTGGCTGCACGCGAGCTTTAGCGTGAGTCTCACAATACAGATGATCATCGATGAAGAAATATCCTCTGTGTTTCAGATTGAGGCCGCAGTCATCACACGTGAAACAGTCGGGATGATAGAGTTTATCTCTGGCCTTCACGATGGTTCCCCTGTGATCAACAACACAATAACACACTTACATTAACTGCTGCCACTTCACACTCACAGTACAGACAGACACTTTTCAGAAAGTCAGCAAGAAATCCCATCGAAGAATATTACAGAAAGTTTCTTATTCCTTAAGATTTGACAGCGGGACTACGTCAGACTTCGTACTTCCGCTCAATTTCAGTTCGCTTCTCTACTCAGTCTGGTGTAGCAAACCATCTCCCAGATTATCTCCGGCTCCGCACCAGCCGTCCAACCAGCGAAAAGAGGGCAGGCTGAGAGCCGTGATGTAGCCGCTAAGTGCCGAATTTAAGATTGTAGTTTAGGTTAGGGAAATCTAAAACGACAGCGGACATGGAGACACGGGATTTTCCCGGCATTTGCCGACTGAAGCCCGAACAAGAAGAGTGTTTGGCTCACATTTTGAATGGAGGTGATTTCCTCGGCTTTTCTATGGTTCTCGGAGTTTTAGAGGGTGTATCTCGGTCTCTTTTATCTGCTGAGCTCGAACTGGCACGCTTTTGACAGGTCAGTGACTCCTTTCTTTTCCAGTCCTTGAATATTTCCATGTCATGCTGTAATCTTGCAATTAAGTTGCAGAAATGAACGAAGAGCTGTGTTTCACAGAACTAATCCTAACTTTGACAGTTGGCTGCAAATCTTTTCTTAAGTTAATTTATATTCTTATCTTATCTCTTACCAAAGCACTTGATACCTTATAACAGAAACAAAGACATTACATTTACATGAAGTCATTTAGCAGACGCTTTTATCTAAAGCCACTTCCAAACGAGGCAGTACAATGGAAGCAATCCGTGCAAGAAAAGGGCAGCAGTGCATAAGTGCTATAGAACCGGTCTCAGTAAGCCTAACTCAAACACAGCACTTTCTTTGATAGAACAAGAGCTAGAAATAGGTGTCTGTATGATTGTGTCAGGTGTTGACGAAAGAGATGGGTCTTTAGCAGATCATTCCACCATCGTGGAACAGTTCCTTAAATGTGCCTTAGAGGGACTTTTTCCCTTTTTGAGATGGCACCACAAGACGTTGTTCGCTCACAGAGCGCAAGGATCTGGCGGGTACATACGTCTAAATGTGTAGGTAGGGGGGTGCAGAACCAGTGGTGGTCTATTAGGCCAAGAGCAGAGCTTTGCATTTGATGCGAGCAGCTATTGGGGCCAATGTAACCTGATGAGGAGCGGGTGTAACGTCTGCTCTCTTCGGCTCATTGAAGACCACGCTTGCCGCTGCATTCTGGATCATCTGTAGAGGTTTGGTTGTACAAGCTGGAAGTCCAGTCAGGAGAGCATTACAATAGTTCAGTCTGGACAGGACAAGAGTCTGAACTAGGACTTGTGTAGCATGCTCGGATAGGAAGGGTCTAATTTTCCTAATATTCTAAAGGATAAAACTATATGACCGGGTCGTGCTAGCAACATGATCCGTGAAGTTTAGCGGATCATTAATTACAACTCCAAGGTTCCTCATGGCTGTCCTGGAAGGAGAAATGGTCAATGAGCCTATTTAAATAGAGAGGTTGTGATGAACCTTTGGGTCGGCCGGGGAACACAAGCAGTTCTGTCTTTGCAAGTTCCGTGGCAAGTGATGGTCCTTCATCCAGAGTGAAATGTCCCGCAGGCATGCAGATGCAGGCAGATACTGTCAGATTGTCTGGCTGTTGTGTTGATTATCATCATGGTTACATTGACAGCTACAGCACCATGAAATATTCTCCACTGAACTTTTTTTTAATAGTGGTTTGATAAGTACCCTTCAAACTGGTTTTATTTCTTCTCCCAACCCAAGCTCATCCCTCCGCATTGTATCGAAACATTTATACATGACTTTTCACTTACTGTCCCCAAGTCCAAATTTTGTTGTTCATCAATGTTTAAGTACTAGAGACATCCTTCAAGTCTTGAGCAATCCCCTTATCAGAAAATCCACATATCTTCATGAGGAACTGAAAGACCTGTCCCATTATCAAATAACAAAGAAGCGTTTGCCTCCACAAGTCCACTGTTGATTTAGTGCGACAAACTGATCTTTGTCCCAGCGGGTTTGCTACTACCGTTGTCTTTCAGCTCAGGTCCAGGCAATTTGACTAGGTTCTTTACTTAAATGGTTTTATTGGTAGACAACACACATTTTAAGGGTTCACAAGAAAGAAAGCACTGCCCAATCCAAGTCCATCCACTTTTTGTAGAATAATTTCAGCAAAACTAGATTATTGAGCTTGAATAGACTTTTGTATGAATTGCAGTTGAAGATTTGCTAGCCTTCTTGCAAGATGCACCTCAGATTTGACCACCTTCCTCTTCAGGCAGTCTGTCCCAAAAAGAGTTGACAAGTAAACCATGTACAGTAACCTGTAACCAAGACAGTAAACCGACAGTTGAGTCGACACATGTCAATTTAAGCTTAAGATGTGACCAGATTGTTGGCTATGAGACTCTTTCTCTAGAGAAAATAGTTGTGAGCGAATTCACTTCCATTTGGCTAATCTGCCCTCCATTCTTAACACTAAGCCTTCTCAGTCTTCAAGGTCAATTCCTAAACATTTAATTTAACCCTTTTCCCAAATCATCCCACCAGGTAGATTTGGAAAACCCTGTTCCCATTTCCCAACAGCCACTGCATAATTTTTTTTAGAATGTGTCGTTAAAGAACTTGGAGTCAAACCAGCTGCAAAGTTAATTATATCCTTTTGTCCATTGACCATAATCATGACATAAGCAGACACTTCTGAACATCATGAGAACCCAATAATGCATCTTTCATTTGAGATCTTATTTTCTTTAGCATAGGTTCAATGGCTAAAACACTTCACGTGCCAGATAAAGCACAGCCTTGTCAAATCCCTCTGCACACATTAAAAGGGGTACTCTTAATGTCCTGCTACAACATTTTAATCATAAAGACAAATGTTGAACCAAAATGATAAACATCATGAATCTTCCAAAGGAAGTTATTATCAACTAAGCTTTTTCTTAGTCAATAGAAATAAGACCTAAATCAATACCCCCCTCCAAAAAAAATCAATACCAAATAAATTGTAAAAAAAATCCATTATGAACCTGTCAGGCACACAGTAAGTGTGGTCAACATTAGCCTCAGACGTGACACGCCCATTGACTAAACGTCTGATGCATAAGGCACACTTTTCTGGAAACACTTCAGCACATTCAAAGTCCTCATCTGATTGGTTGAATTTTACAGGATTTCCGGGAGACGTGCGTGTCAGTCTTCTTTAACCTGTAATCTTAATCATTGTTGTTGTTGTTAACTTTTATTGTGGACTTTTATGTTACTTCCTGTCCTGTGTCATGTTTTGTAGTCCTTTGTAGTTTTTCGTGCTAATTAGTTTCCCCCAGGTGTTTCCCAATTCCCTTTGTGTTTTAGTGGTGTTTGGTCAGTCGTTAGGTTGTGCTTGTATTTATCTTTGCATAGAATCTTGTATCTCACTTGGAGGATTCTCCTGGTTCTTTTGTATTTTTGGAGTTCCTCCATTTTCAGTTCCTCAGCATCATTTTTCATTGGTTTAAAACAGACAACATGTTTGAGTAAAGGGGATTTGCAAGTCAGTGAAAGAGTTTTCATTTGTGACAGTTTTTCACCATGTCTTGACCATTTTGTAGTAAGCAGTTCATCATTAATAAAGGGGGAACATCTGACAACATAATTTTTTTGCCGGTTAAACTAAGGTCATTACTGGCATTATCATTTTTTCAGACACAATCAAAATTGTTAAAATTGTCTAAATATTGTAGTTCATTTCGATGTAGCAAGATGAATGAGTTTAGAGCAAATGCATTCAATTGAACCTTGAAATGAAATGGACAAGCTTCACAAATACATGTGATTTCAATATTAAAAGGTTCACAGTATCAGTAATCATTCTTAATCTTAATCATGGTCGCTCTTGCTGGGTTATTTGTCATATTTTCATATACATGATATTAGTCATCACAGTTAATAATATTATGGTAACTCCCACTGAATTAATTACAATAATATGATGTTGGGAGTATCAAGATAATACCAGTGAACACTCAGTGGTTAGAGCATGATGCTAGCAATGCCATGGTAGTGATGGGCATAGCGAGGCTTCGTGAAACAATGAAACACTTATATCAAATGTGCTTCGAAACATTCCAACACTCATCTCCACGGTGACATCTAGTGGTCATTTGCATATGTTGCTCTAAAACACTTGTATAACAGCGTCTTAAGACAAACGCTGACGCATTACAATGTGTATGTTGGTGAGAGGGCTTGATTGAGTGTGTGGGGGAGTGGTTAGTGTTCCTGACTGGCGTGCTGTGGTCAAAGGTTCGAATCTTGAAGCGTCATCACATCATTCAAAATAGTTTCTTTATCATGCTTTTTTTATTTCGAGTTATAAGTGTCCTGAAGAACAGAAGATGTTTTGCCTACACCTATGCCCATCCAATAAATGAAGGTGGTAGGAGTGCATGTGTTTCAACATTGATAAGTGTTACAATTTGCTATCACACACCTCCAAGGCTGCTTTCAAAATGGTCCCAGTGGTTCCCAACCTTTTTTTATCCAAAGCGACTTACATTGGATTATCCTATACATTTATACATAGGTATGTACAATCCCCTGGGATCAAACCCACAACCTTGCGTTGTTTAACGCAATGCTCTTACCACTGAAGCGTGTATGACAAGCATATAAGCATGACGTACATATATGACAATCAAAGCCCCCCCAACCCTTATATATGTATGTGTGTGTGAGTGCGTGTGTGTGTGTGCACACATAATTGCTACTCTCACACACATATATAGATAGTAAATATAAATAAATGAAATAATTGAATAATATATTAAACGAAATGGTAAAAAATTTGTAATTTAAAAGATTGTAATGACATTTTTACTTGCATACTCAACGGATTTTCATGTTATTTTCAGGCTACTGTCAATTACTGCTTATTTTTACAAAATGTCATTTCATTTTGCTTGTTTTCATGCTGTCGTTTACACATTTTTCCCCACAGAACACACATTCTGGCCGAGACTTGTCTTGTCCTTCAATAAAACCTAAATTTGAGTAGGTTATGTCAAAGCGTCTAAACTTTTTCTTCATTTCTGACGAAGAATCACCGCATTTACGTTTCTCTGCTACTGTATTTTTCCTTTTGATTTTTATATTGACGCGAACTTTGACGCCTGACAGAGGACGTTTTTCACGTGAGTCTCATAGCAAGAACAGCCAATGGCGCAAAGCCCTGTGTGAATGTCTGCCGATGGAGCCGGAAAAATTGAAATAATTGCTTTATATAAGATATAACTATTTTTGACTGCATTATCTTGCCATTGTAAGCACATTATTTTTGAAACATACAAAAATATTTGTATAAAAAATTATTAGTGGAACATTTTATGCAGCTTTATTTAACCTCAATGTATGTCAGCTCCCGACCCCCACATGTGAACTCTGGCGCCCCCTAAGGGGGTCTCGGACCCCAGGGTTGGAACCACTGCCATAGGCTACAATTGACTTTTTACTGCACTCTTCTTTTATGTTGGAAATTTTGCATTTGACATATATTATATACAGTGGGGCAAAAAAGTATTTAGTCAGCCACCAATTGTGCAAGTTCTCCCACTTAAAAAGATGAGAGAGGCTTCGTAGCACTGACTCGATACAAAAGATTATATACGTGTTTCAAAGCCTGTTTCAAAAGTGCCCATCACAAGGCCAAGGTCATGGGTTCAATCCCAGGGATTGCACATCCTCAGAAACAAATGGATAGTATAATAAAGCAATGTAACTACTCCTTCGGCAAGAGTGGCAAGGAACCAAAACTCTCTCTATTTACTGTATAATATGAATAAATCTGGAGGAAGAGACCTGTGAGATTCTACAGAAAGCAAGATAAAGATGATCAAGTTTGCGGCTGTCGTCATCAACAGGTGGTTATTTGGGTTGAAAACAAGAAGCTGCCAGTGAATAACCCACATATACAGATTCATTCACACATCATCGTTTTTTCATTTGTACATATAATATCATATAGATTTGATAATAACTGCACTGGTCAAGATGACCCACAGTATGAACGTCTGTTTTTAGCTTTGACCTTGGAATGTAACAAATGGCCAATCAGAATCAAGCATTCCAGATTGCCGTGAAATGAAGGAGTTTATCACTTGGAATACACGTGTGGAATTATTTCCTAAAGCTTCGGTGTTGTTTTGAAGATGGAGAAGACACAAACTCAATACACTGCCATTATAAAAACAAGACAAATGACATCTAGTGAACTGGTTTCTGTTTGAGAAAAAAGGTCAGTCTGTTGTGTTTCAGAAGAACTAAGAAGTCATGGAGGGTTTGAAGGACAGGAGGATGAGTGAAGAACGACTGTCCCTTAAATATCTGAAATACACGTGACCAAATATTGCCGTTGTTTTGCCATCAAGCGTGTGTTTGTGAGAGACATTGTCTCTGTGTTAAAGTTACTCACACGATGCCGTTTGCACATCTGGTACACTGCGGCAGTTTCTGTAGACCCGGCAGAGGAGGAAGAGGAGCTGTGATGGGAGATTTTACTGGAGAACACAAAACTCTTCCTCCAGATCTGTCCGGCTCTGAAAATCACACACACACACACACACACGTCACTATACACATATCAACAGATCACCATATAACTGTATTCATCCTGAAGCTCATCGTCCTGTCTGCTCAGATCAGCTAAATCTTCCCATTGAGCATCTTGTGTTGCTGTTGGTGTGTGTGAGTTTGTGTTGTGTAACACTTTTTTTTTATTCACAAAACACAGCCCCAGAGCCCTCGTGTGTTTTCTGAAGCCATACGACAGAGACTTTTGATGGGTATTTTGTTGAACATCGCTTGTGTTTATCAGGTGCGTGACAGTCACACTTGGAGAGATGAAACAGCGGCACACAGAATCAATTATGAAAGCAGGCTCATGCTTTTGTTTCTCTCACTACACTGTCATACTTCTAAAGGAAGACATGTGAAAGATGAATCAAGTCTGACCTCCGTCCTCAGCCTCCAGCATGCCCTGCAGGAATCTGAAAGAGCCCGATTGTTTGGGAGCTGAGACGGGTTCTTCAGGGTCCTGAAGCATCTTATACACGTCTGACTGTGGGTCGAAACCATTACGGCTGCCCGATGTGTTCAGTGACGCTTCAGGGCTGAAATCAAGCAGAAAACACACATGTGACCTCTGTATGGTGTTCGGATCCTGCTTTAGACAAACTGAAAACACACTTGTGCACATCAACAGCTCTTCTCTTCTATTTTCGCTTGATTGATTGATTAAAAGACTGCGTGAACGTACATGACGGGTTTGGCGTGTTGTGTGTGTGCTGTTTGTGACACACCTGTGTGTTGAGGTCAGACTGAGGCCGGCCATCTGTTTGGGTAGAGCACCGTTGCCGTTGTTGTGAGCGTACAGGCCGAGCGGATTGTTGTACACCGGTCTGGAGTTTGTGTTGTTGGAGGAGGTGCCGCAGGTAACAGGACTCTTGGAAATGGGGCTGTCGCCACTGCTGATTGGTCGAAAGGTCTGTAAAACATGAACGAATGATTAGAACTGTGAAAACTGTCAGCACCATGATGAAAGTGTTCTGTTTCATAAAAACACTGTTTGTTCTTTAACTCTTTCAGCTCTGTGACCCGGCACGATCCCAGTGTTTTTGCCAAAGTGTTTCTGCTAGTTTTAGCACGCCGCAGTTATTATTATCATGTCATGCGCCACGTTGTTTCAATAGCAAATGCATTTGCCCTCATTTGTGTGTCCATGTGCGCGCTGGTCTGAAAACGAGGTGTGTTCAGGCAGATTGTTGGCTCGTTGCTATTTTGAGGAACTGAAATGATTTATTTTGGTTATATCTTGTCAAATATAATGCAATATATGAAATAATACCAAAATTTCCAAAAATTGGAACTTATATTTTTCATTAGATGAAAAGTGGCAATTCCTGATCATTATTATTCAACATTAACAATGTGTTATCATCGAGATTTTTAAACATATATTAAATGATTGAATATGTTGACAGGTAATGTGCAGAAAAACTATACAGTCTTTGTTAAGGGAAGCCACACTTTCATTTGTTCCTTTGGTTTGTTGTGGGTGAATTTTGCACTAATATCCGTTTTAAAGATTTGTTCTTTGTAATGCCGTTTGTTTTTCTACTGTTTATAGTTTAATGAAATGTATTTCTTCTTCAATAATATAACACACTTGACTGCTGAAGCATCTTTAGGAGACCTGAAACCTATCAGTCACTGCAATAATAATCCTGAAGATTCTGCCAAGAAGATTTATATTTCTTTCAGCTCAGCGGTGACATCACAGCACTAGTGACCAATCAGCGTTGAGAACCACAGGTGTCTGTTTTTCAAGAAGAAACATATAGACAGTGACAACATGAGTATCACATGAAGTACTGTCAAACCAGTAAAACACAATCCCATAATATCCCCAAGGCGGATAAACTTCCAACAGATGAATGCTTCAGCTGAATGTGTGTAAGTGCACGTGTGTAAAGAAATAAAACATTCTGTCATCATTCGTCATTTCAGACCTTTACGACTTTCTTTCTTCCGTAGAACACAAAAGAAGATATTTTGAAGAATGTTGTTAACCGGCCCCCATTCACTTGTGTCTGTACAAAAGAAGTGAATGAGGTCCAGTGCTTTTCGGTCACTAACTTTCTTCAAAATATCTTCTTTTGTGTTCTGTGGAAGAGAGAATGTCATAAAGGTCTGAAATGACGAGAGGGTGAGTAAAGGATGACAGAATTTTCAGGGGAAAAATGCCCACACCACACATCACCACAGCTGAGGGAAACACTGACTCACACAAAGCCGTTTAGCTGTGTAGAAATATCATCCCTCTCTTCACAGCGTCACCTTTAAAAGCTTGAAAACGACACACTCAATAACCCATTCACAGTCACCAGACACACACAGTCTGCTGTTACTGAAAATACAATCCTATACGTTCTGAATCTGTGCTTAGTGAAAAAGGGAAGAGACACTTGAGTAAGAGCTGGATGTGTGTACCTGTGACTCCAGCGGCGCTCCTGTGGATGTGCAACTCGTCTTGTTTTCTTCAACATCAGCTGGAGGCCAAAGCTTTCCCGATCTGGAAAAAACCCCAGAAGTGATCAGCCATCACGTCTTCATCTGAAACTCTCACATTCACAGCGCTGCTGCTGCTTTAATCCTGATCACACATATAATACAAGTCTTCTGAAGATCAGGGCCCGTATTCATGAACAATCTTTATGCAAAGAGTTGATCTATAGTGACGGAATTCGAAGAAAATTCGTAGAAATGTGGGCGTTTCCCCTTAAATGACAGAAAAGATCCTTGAAAAGAAAAAAGTTATTCATAAAGCAACTTAACCCTTAAAAGAGCTCTTATGGTCAAAAAATGTAGGAGTAGCGAGGAGGACTTTTAAGAGACTTAAGAGTTTCTATAGCAGCAAAGAAAATTTTTATTGTTTTTTGTGTGTGTTCAACTTTTGATTATTTTGGTTTTGGATTTCTTGTACTGCTGCGTTGATGCAATGCAATGTGTAAAAGCGCTATCAAATAAAATGACAATGAATTGAATTAGAGACACGCTAACTGTCATGGTTCCACCTCTCCTTGTCAGGTATTTCTTGGTCTAGAGGTGGAATCATACAGGATCCTTTGTTTCTCTAGTCTGCGTCATCGTTCCTACCCTCCTGTTTCCTAGTTTGTGTTAATTAGTTTATCCCTTGCACCTGTTCCCTCTTGATTCGCTCCCCTTTAAAACATCCTCGTGTTCTTTGTCCTGTCTGGTTCATTGTACGTCTTACCTCGTGTTCTTGATGTACCTTACCTGTTAGCCCTTGTTCAAGTTCCTGTACGTTCTTGCTGTGTCTTTCAAGTTCCTGTTACCCCTGTGTTCAGTAAGTGTAGTTTAGTATTAATTGTTTGTTTTCTAGTTTAGTTAGTCCGTGTCCTTGTGTCAGTTTATTAGTATCCAGTCCTGTTTTCCCCCTCGTGGGTTTTTGCTTTGTTCCTGTTTTATGTTTTGTTAATAAATCCTTGTTAACCCCTTCATCCCTGCCTCTGCCTGCAATTGGGTTCTCCTGTACGTTGATATTAAAACAGCATGGAAAAAAATATATGTATATACACATGAACACATATATATATATATATAATGCGTGTGCGTGAGTATCCTTAACAGTGCCTTCTTTGGCCAATCAACCAATCACAGTCTTTAAAAGACTGTGTCATACATAGCAACGGGGTCAGCCCCGCCTCCTCACTAAGATACAAGTCTTTGTCTTTTTCTTGCTCAAAGTTGCTCTCAGATTGATCCTGAATCACTTTTAAGCTAGGACTCCCACGTAGCTAAATGAAGAGCTTTCTGAGGATTCTTAGAAGCGTTAAGGATACGGGCCCAGAGGTGTTAAAGTCAAAGTGAAGTGGAATGGAATGGACACCCTCACAGTTCAAATGTCACACAAGTGGAAAACAAAGTCCAGATGTTCAATTTCACCTCAGTGTAACCTGCCATAAAACACAACAACTTTCACCTCACAAACATTTCACACCGAGGAAAATAAACAGCCGTGTGTTGATGTATGTCAGCCGCACACAGATGTCTGAAGAGAACAACACTAATGCATCGGTCTTGATGTTCTGCTCGCTACACAACAGTGGCTGTTTGTTTCTTTCACATCTCACCGTATGAATGTTGTTGTTTGTTGACGTGTTATTTTGTGGGTGAATGTCACTGGTCGGGTCGTCTCTGTCCATCTGTCCTCACCACACAACACCTACACTACATGAAGACAGACAGACCTTCTGCTGTGTGGAACAAAGACATCTCTGTGTGTCCGGATGGAAACTTCAGTGAGAAATGAATGAGTGGGTTTGATATGACCTCCACACAGTCATGGTGCGTGACCGCTTCACGTTATGAGGATGAACTTTCCATCAATATCTTCATTGTTTTCCTCATTTTCAATCAAAGTGTCTGTACATATAAAGCACTTCTTCATGAGGTGAACAGCAAGTATTTGTAGCCGTAAAAGTTTCTTTATAAAACTACACCTTGTATTGTCTTCCGGTCTAACCCAAACAGTAGACAGAAGAGTTGTTCACGTTCATATCATGTACACAACATGTGTGTGCTTCCATCACGCTTTTTGCCAGTATTGTTTCACGAAAGCCTTCGATTTCTTGTAGGGATGTAACAGTATGATCAATTTCAGGGTATCGCAATAGCAATATCGTCTCAGTATTGTGGTGGTCACATGACTGTATGTAGGATGGGTCTTTAGGTGTGTAGCATCCACTTGGATGATGTGACGGCAGCCACAGTCCAACAGCGCCACAGCGAGAGACAGAGAGAGAGCCTCTCACTCGCTCTCTCTCTCTCTCTCTCTCACTCGCTCTCTCTCGTCTCTCTCTCTCACTCTCACTCTGCTCTCCATCGCGCTATCTCTCTCTCTCTCTGCTCTCTCTCTCTCTCTCTCTCGCTCATCTCGAGATCTAGCTCAGTCGACTAGCTATCTCACTCTCACTGATCTGTCTCGGAGTCTCTCTCTCGCCTATCTCTCTCCATCTCCTCCTTCTCTCTCTCTTCTCGTCTCTCCTCTCTCTCTCTCTCTCTCTTCTCTCTCTCTCTCTCTCTCCCTCGCCTGTCTCTCTCTCTCTCTCTCTCTTTCCGTGAGCTTTTGAAATCCTCACACAGTTCTTCATGTGTGAGTCACCCTGGCTTTCTCTTTTCCTTTAATTCCTCTTTTCTCTTTCGTCCGCTCCGCTGGCCTCTCATGACCCGAGTCTTATGACTCACTCAGCAGGATCTTTCCGACAGATCCATGACTTGTGGAAACAACTCCTTTGTCATGTGTCTTCTCTTTAGGAGGACAGAGAGATTCCCAGCAGCTCTTCTCATCCGGTAAGCATGAATGGCAGCTTATAAATGATCAAGTCCATGATCACATCGTCTGGAGAGTGCGCAGCTACTGTCACATTTATGACTACAGAGATTATATTTCACATGATTGATCTTTGGTGTTGTGCTGTGACACTTCAGTATATAGGGTAAGATGCCATGAAACATGCAAGAATCACACGAGCCGCACATATCCTAAAGAAATAAGAACGTGTGACAACATGCCCCAGGCTAGGATTCATGACAAACACACTTAAAGCTTTCTGTGAAAATCTATAATCATTATGAAGGGCTTGATGTATGCATGTCAGCGCAGCTTTTCTTCTGTTCCCTTGTTTATCCAACAGCTAGAGAAGACACATTGCCCTGTTTGTTTATAACCCATGTGACATCATTTATCTGCCTGTCAATCATCACTCAGCAGCACTGTAAATGCATGTCCATCCACACACACACACACACCGAAAGTGTTTGGTTCTCCCTCACACTTAATTTCAAGACAAAATTATTAACTGACACAAGGTCACATACCGAAAGATATGAGCTGTCACATCATGACCTTATCATAACAAACCATAAACAAGAGTTATGAGCACACAAACATTAACAACAGCTGCTGACAAACCGTCAAATAGAACTAAACTAAACATCTCATACGCACACACACATCACATTTTTCTTCTACACAAAGCAGTGGGTTACAATGTATTTTAGTGTTATAAAATGCTCTGAAACACACGGCTTATTGCTTTTATAAAACGCTTGTTCCATATGCGTAGCAAGGTTTCATAAAATAAAGTAAATCAGAATCCAGTATTCAAAAAGACCATGGTATCATTTTTTCAAATGTGGAAAATGTCTGTACCAGTCATGATGTGCAGTTGTGTATCATTCAGCCAATAGTGAATATAAAGATATCTGTTAGCCTGTAAGCCATTTGAATGGCACTGGCAGATGTGTTAATTCAGACAAAATCAAGCATGATGTTAAGACCGTGTGTGTGTGTGTGCGTGTGTGCGTGTGTGTGTGTGCGCTATTGTGTGAATGGTCCTTTAAACTGTTACAGAAGATGAGATCATCAGTCATGGACACTTTGTTCCTACTCTTTTTAAACATGAACATTATATGTCACTGTTTGTTCTCATTTGAGAACACCTAGTAGAACATCCAAAAATCTGTACTATCATGATGTTTCAATAGTTTGGATGACTCGCCCTAGCAACCGCACAAACACTACAGTGAGCACCATAGCAACAGCACCGGCACAGTAACTGAGTGAATGAAGGGTGTATGAATGTGGAGATTTGTGATGTGAGGGACTGTGAGCAGAGGATCCTGAAATGAATGTCCTGCTCCTGTGTGAAAGTGTCTGAAGCTGATGGATGAGCTGATGTAGCAGGAGGTCAAACACAGCTCGCTCACATACCAAATATGGCCCGATGCGAGTCTCACAGCCAGCAAATGAATTCTGTTTGTGTGAACTCCAGCGAAGCGTCCTCAGCGCTCACTCTTAATGACATTAGTGTCACGACTTCACATGAAACTGAACTTCATGACGCGTGATGTCGTGGTGTAGTGTATGGTGTGTTGCTGTGTTCTGGATGTACCTGCTGATGTTCAGTGTGAGCTCTTCTCTACAGGCTTTAATTCGGTTCTGTGCCTCCATGTGTGTGTCATGGTCTCAGTGCGGTCTCCATTGATGGCCAGGATCACGTCTCCAGGACTCAGATGGCTCGCCGCCGCTTTACTGCCAGGCGTTATCTAACAAATGAAAACAGAAGGAGGTTAAAAGCGTCACACCCTAACCAAACACCACAGCGCCTGGAGCCAAAGGTTCTGTTACTGGTTGAGCACGGATTTATGTGATATACACATACTGCTCATTACGTCATCATGGTTCTGAGAGGCATTAGACCCAGCATGTCATCAGGTGAAGGATTCAGTCAGCGCAACACTAACAGGAAGGTCTGAGAATTCATGAACTATGAAAACAAAGATAATGCTTCATTTTCTTTCAATTGTGTGTCATTGGTTGAATGTTCAATCGCTTTCTCCCATACGTCTGTCAGAGCAAAACATTCATATTTTGAGCTCATTTAGGAATGGATTGGTCGTGTTTGCACTCATTATGGCCCACATCGATATCTTCAAATCTTCACCATGATGAAATGCACATGACAACTCGTTTTAAGACAAAGTGTTGTGAGTCTAAACTAAACTCACTGAACATTCTTATGTCGCTTTCTATATATATTTCCTCCAGAGAAGACAAAGAGACAGAGGTGAGGCTAGTAAAGTCCATCAGAAATCTTTTCTGAATATGTGTTTGGAACTTGGCTTGATATTGAAGTGGATTAGGGATGATGTGAGTGTCATACAATCCTTCACGACACAGAAGTGAAGATTTACTCAAGGCCAATATTTGCATTTTAAATCCTGTTATTATTAGACAACCTGCACTCTTTAAGTAATGACAACTTAAATAGATTCATTTTACAATTCTAAGTGTAATGAACATGTTTATCTTGTTTCAAGTAGCCTGATATGTGCATTTACATTTCTGTCCATCACAGGTAACATTACACCTGCTCTAATGATGAGAACATTATTAAATCTCCATTAGAAATGTGTTCCATAACATTTACACTCTTTATTCAAACACACTCAGAAGATGCTGGAAACTGGAAATCCTCTGCTTAAATCTTTACAAAACTAAAATCCAACTTTTCAGTACATTTAACTTAAAAAGCTTAACAAGAAGGTTGTATTTCTTTAAGAGTAACTATTACAATGTCCTTAAAATGACATTTGATGCGGTGTGTTATGTTGCTGTGTGTGAATGTGAGCAGTCTGCCGAGTCGTAACGCCGAAAGTGAACGAATAAGTTATTGTCTTGGGAAAAAAGGAGTCGACTCTGAATCACGCAGACGAGTCGTCTGTCGTACTAATTTCAGTTCCAGGTCAGATTTGCGTCACTCGGTGTAATGCCTAACTACGTTCCATTTGCGACACTGCATGCGGTAGACCAATCACAGCAGACTAGGCTAGCAGAAAGGAGGGGATTGGCCAGATGAATTGCCAAACGAATCATTTGAGAGTCAGAATAAGTAAAGTAAGAATAACTGACTATTATTACAAAATAATCATGTTTTTACACCTTTTATGTACATAAACTTGTTGTTGGACACTCCAGAAACCAAAGTAGTGATATCACGCAGCGCACTTCCACATGCTTCAAATGTGGAGATGCGCTGCGTGATATCACTGCGCCTGCTGCGGCCATGTTACGGCAGCAAACTTCCTTGATTATTACGCCGGAATGGGAGTATAGTTCCTAATCATATCGGCCTAGAAAATCACAACTTTTCATTTTCCAACGGTGTTAGAACACGATATAACTACAGAAGAGTCCAGTTTTAAATAGGAAAAATATATCGAAACTCATTGGTCATTTTTTAACGTGATGCTATCATGCTACTGGTCTAATTGGATTCAATGATCTATGCTAAGCTATGCTAAAAGTGCTATCGCAAGACCCGGAGATCGGTTGAATGGATTCCAAAACGCTAAAACTCAATTTATTAACTCTGGGGTAGTTGGAGAATGAGCCTATTTCTAAAAAAAAGTGGAGTGTTCCTTTAACAATACATGATTATAAACATGTACAGTAAATGCTGAATAAATGCTGTAAAAGTATTGTTCATGTTAATGAATGCATTAACTCACTGTTACAAATACAATCCCATTGTAAAATTCTAAAATGACATACAGAAAAAGGAATGATAAAGAATGACATATAAAAAAGACGCAGGTCAAAAACTCCTTGTCAGATTAAAAGCCTTCTTAAGACAATACAATACTGATACTAAACTACTCAAAATACCAATATACCAAAATATCTTCTCAGTTTCTGCGATGTTAGCTTATCTAACTCTAGCTGGGACTCAAAATCTCCAACATCTTAGGATCGAGTTGAGGTTTGGTTTGTGAAGCCAATTTTTTCTTTGGGGCTCTTGGCAGTGAATAATTGAACCACAAGTCAACCTGTATTAAATGTCAGATATTTTCTTTTAGCTTAAGTGCCTTTGCTTGTGTGTTTTATGAGTACTGGCATGCCTTTGATTTGACACAACAGCCTTTGGCCTCTTGAAACTTTTCTCCGAATGAAAAAGCTTATTTGTTTTGCTGGTCGTTATTTTTCTGGTTGTTGTTTTTTTATATTTGCGTTTAGCTTTCTTTTTTCCTGCCGTCCTACAACCACTGAGAGAAATCTGTTGAGAGCAGTCCAGTGGAAAGTATTTGGATAGATGATGGGGAACAATCGTGAAGCTTCATGAGTCGCGCGTGTTTTAAACTGTAATTTAATGTCATTGTGAATAAAGTCACATGGTCTTCTGGAATGTGGCACACATAAATTAAACTGCGTGCCCTTAAACAGCCGCTGAACATAAACCTGGTAAAAGGGTTTAGAAAAGTTGCGATAATCAAATCCTCTCACTTGTTTTCTCCTCTACTCTTGATTCTGTTTTGTTTTGTCAGTTTGTGTATGACACCGGACTGTGAGTAACATTTGTCAGTCTAGACTCAAGCATGACAATGTGTTATCTCTTGCCCTTGGCAATGGTTTCATGAGCGTTTGTCACATTCAACAGGATGACACCAAATGTTCAGACCGTTACATCAGACACAACAGCGTTTTACTACAAGTCAACAAGATCAAGCAACAGATCCTCTCCGTGTGTGACCAGACAATCACTTTAAAGCACTTGACCTGCAGGATTGGGATTTCAGATTTCCCAGCAGCACCAGCAGCTGACTCATGATTCTTCAGCTGTGTGTTCAAGAGACTTTACCACATACACGTGACGACTCAAAAACATCTCAAATATACTTTTAAACATTGTATCAGTTCCAAAAGCCGACCTCAACACCCACGGCGGATGCCTATGTTTGGAGAAGAATGAACAGACATGACGACCCTCAACAGCACAGACACAGACACAGACACAGACACAGACACAGACACAGACACAGACACAGCACAGCTCTGACTCTACATCATCATACATGTCCTCGCCGCTGTTGCTGGAGATGAATCATGGTTGTTCTTTGTGTGGTAAAAGTGCGTTGATTACAATTGGCAAAACCTGTTTTATTACAGCTTTTACTACTTGGTTTTCAAAACCATTAATATTTTGCGGTATCCATGGTTTCACTGCAGTATAAATGATGTTTGTTAGTTTTAAGCCGTGGTTATTTTTCTAAAGGGAAGTAAGCACAGGCCGGCCCAGACGTGTGCCGTAATGATGGACTCTGCCTCTGTCCAGACTCTTTAATATCTCGTGTTGTTTCTTCTAGACAGAATGAGATGAAAGTTTCTTACGAAAGCTTTACAGAGATCTGGCAATAACACATTTAACGGTGGACTGAGCCAGACAGCTTCTAAAGAGAAATACGCCTATAGGACACATCACAAAAACAGCTCTTCGCGTCTTTTTAAAGTTATTACAAAGTGTGAGGTGAAAAGTTCTTGAAAGTGCGTGACGCGAGGCGGTTCTTCGTCGCGTCGCGTCGCGTCGCGCTCGCCTGTGTTATGAGATAAACCCTATACACACTTCTGTTCTCCTTTAGATATGTTATAGACCATCACACGTTTCACGAAACGCCGTGATAAAGACACAGAGCGACAGTTATAACCACACACGCAGACTGTACTGTATGAAGAGAATAAAAGAGGTCAATTACTCGAGAAATGATGAGCGGTGTGCTGAAGTCCCGTCCACCCACCAGACGAAAACCCCACGGAGAAGAACCGCTGAGAGTCACTCTGTGAGACATCCTCGAGTCCACGGGAAACACTTCTCACACTTACTGAAGTAATGCACGAGACTGCGAGCGCCTGGCTGAGCGAGAGAGCGAGAGAGAGAGAGAGAGAGAGACCAGGAGGAGGAGGAGCTGAGATTAGTGAGCTGGCGGGGGCGCGAATGAACACACGCGCGTGCGCAATCCTACACAATCACTTTATACACAAGTTCACAACAACTTCTACTGTGTTTTAGCCTATAAACACACACACGCACAACACAACGAGACAAATTCACAACACCAATACTCACAGCACAACAGAAAACACACCATCTTGTATAGTGCACACTTACTAAATACCACCCCCTCACCCCTGTTGTGTTCTCATGACACACCACTTCTTGCTCCATCACAGTGTTCTTTAAAACGAACGTTCACCACTCATGTTCAGTTCTTCAACATCCCTTGCTTCCACCACCTCCTTCCAACTCTAAACTGTTAACTTCATCTTTCAATGTCATTGACTTCAAGCTCCAGGTTACTGCTACCCTACATTCAGTAAAGATAGACCGGGAACAAAAGCTTCTGTAGATAAGACTCAGACGAACGGTGAAGAGAGAAAACTGAAGCATTAAACAGAAGTTAATAAGTTTAAGATTAACCAGATGAACACACATCATGCCGCATGTTTTCAGGTCTGTTTGAGACGTGAACTACCTGCATCTATCAAATAAATGTTGTTCATGTCAACATGTTTCTTTCGTCAGTGTAACTTTCGTTTCAATCATGTGAAATAGCACATAATAATAATAATAATAATGATTCCACACCTGTAGACTTAC
The DNA here is from genome assembly GCA_006030095.1 of Triplophysa siluroides. Lineage (NCBI taxonomy): Eukaryota > Metazoa > Chordata > Actinopteri > Cypriniformes > Nemacheilidae > Triplophysa > Triplophysa siluroides. The sequence continues at coordinate 1,370,170 of VCII01000221.1, read as the reverse complement.
AGTCATATCATTACTTCAACCTGACTTGTTAGAACTTGAACTCAAACCTCACCTTGTGTCCCATATTGTGCATGAAATCTAACTCAAAAATCACTGATGTATGACCTTTCATACCACGGCAACACCGCCCCACCAAATAAGTAACCGCGTGCCTGTGATATGAGTAAATCAAATCAAATAAAACTGATGAATGACATCACCAGTACACAGAGGTCATCTGTATTATTAGTCTCGTGTCTTTCTTCTCACATTATCAACGGCAAAAACGGGACTAGTCTACGATGTGGCTGGTTTCGGCTAATTCGTATGATCTTACTTGTGTACATTTAGCTTTAGCGGCAGTGGCGTTAGGGTGGGGCTTCAGGTTAGCTTTCTTTCTAGGAATGGTAGATTTCCTGCGATTCACAATGTATGTGTTCATACGAATGAGCCACCTCGTCAAATAGTTTAGAACTCCTGTGAGATCAGGTTGACTGACATAACTAACTGCTTCATAACAATAATCACAAAGTATTCATCAGTGTGTTTACGTGAAAACATTTGCCTTTCCCCAAACCACAAACCAGAATCTTAAGAGTTGACCTCAGTCACAAAGAGCCTCTGAATGACTGATCATATCCAGTAATACTTGTGTGTTGTCCTGAGGACGAGGCCACACGGCAGAAGAGAAGTGAGTTGAGTTTACATACGGTAAGTGTGTTCCGGCTGTGAGACTATATATTGATATACAGTATATCATGAGAATGAAAAACACGAGGACTGAATGAAGGTTAAACTCCACTTCTTACTCTGTCAATGAGCTCTTTGTTCAGACTCTCTACTTTTTGTTTGCTGGAGGAATGAACTGCTCGAGCATGTATTGTGATGCTATTGCAACAGGCTAATAAAGGAAAAGATGAAGGCCATAAAGGCAAAAGCACAAAAGGAAGTATATGGCCATTGTGTGGCTCATGTCAACAGTTGTGTTGTTTGGACAGGATTAGCTGGAGGCATCTTTTGGTACAGTTAAAGGAAGCAGACACGCACGCTACCTCAATGGCTGAATGTCCCAGCACACATCTCTCGTGTTGTGTTCATGTGAGACAGCAGAACTCATCCTCACGCTTCTTGACCACACAAATAATGTACTGCTGTAATCTCTCATTGTCTTGTTTGATATGGGAAATGTAAATCCCGTATAAAATGATATTAAATCACATGCTTCATGTTTATTCAAACTTTTTCTGTCGTGCTGCTTTTTGACAATGCATATTCAGAAAAGCACTATACAAATACAATTGAATGAAATAATTTTTAGGAAATGTCTGTAAATCGATCCGCACATTTAAGACACAAAGTTGACACGCTAGTTGTCAGGTTCATTTAGAAAGCGAGTTAGAAGTTAAAGTAAATCCCAGGCTGAGATGTTCTGCGTGCTCAGTTTAGAAATGATAGAAAGTCACAGTCTGATTCACACCAATCCAACAAGCCAAATGTGCCCTCATGGTTCCTCATTTGTAAGTCGCTTGGGATCAGATCGTCTGCTTATGTAAATGACTAAGAAAACTAGAGCAGATTTTATAATGGCCACATTATATACTCACTAAGAAAGTTTTAGTTTAATGTGTGATGTTTGTAAGTGAATGTCGTGGTTATTTCCCTTTATAAAGACTTCCGGACACTTTAGCTCCAGTCGCTCACTCATATGGCCCGAGTTAAACGTCGACATCATTTCAAACACTAAAGAATATTCACTCTAGTTAAGTCACAGGAGGTTTTGCTCGCTGATGGAGAACAACTTAAATATTTCAGACACGAGACATTTTTAGATTTTTTTTTAGATTCAACTTTATCGTCATTATGCAGAGTACAAGTACAGAGCTAATGAAATGCAGTTAGCATCTAACCAGAAGTGCAAGAATATAGTGTTTTATATACATGAAAGTGCAGAGTAAGTGAAGCTATGATTTACAGAATGTACAGTGGAGTTGCTATATACAGTATTGAGCAGAGTATATACAGAATATAAATAGGAATGCATTGTAGGGATTGTATATACATTACGAGCAGAGCAATGTAGGATTATATACACATTATGAACAGCAGCAAAGTGAGAACAGTGGTAATAAATACAGTTGGATGAGTGTGCAAAAGTATTGTTCAAATGTATTCTATGCAAAATAACAGTAGTGCAATGATATCTGTATAGAATAGTTTACTGTGCTTCTACAGTAACAACTTAGACAGTTTACAGTGCGATAGCTAGAACAGTGTGCAGTCTGTGCAAAATATGGGTAGTGCAAATACATGTATGTAAAGTACTTTGACCAGTGCAGTATTTCACTTGCTCACCAAAAATAAAATAATGTGTGTGCAAAGCCATACCAAGAGTATCAGATGTTCTGTTCTACTTGTCTGTCCTTCCAGGTCAGCTAGAAATCAAACATGTTACAGCAGAAATGCTTTGGTTTGGTCAGATTTGTGTTGGAATGAATGCATCAGAGGATCAGGCCTCAGCATTTCTGTCTGCACACAACTGATGACTTCAACACACGCTGGAAAACATTTCGTCTGTAATGAGTCAGCTTTCCGTCATGTCTCCCTCATATATTAACAGTGTGTGCAAGCGGCAGAATACAAAAGCTGAATTTATACTATCAAGACATGTCTTAAATCTCAGATGAAACTGGTCAGATAGAGATCAGATATGACGCTCCACAGCTAGTTATTGCTTGTCTACAGAAGCAGGATAAGATCTTTGCACAATAACTTGAAGAACAAGATTACTCATCTTCATGTCAAATATACTTTGCCATGGAAAACTACTTTGAAACTGAAGCATGTAGTTACACACAGCAACATGTTTCAAATCTTTCTTGCACAAATGAGGAGCCCATACGTACATTTTCACACGGACGTAATGTCCTTAAGATGAAATGAAAATTTGTGTGTTTTGTGATGTGTTTAAATGAGTTCAGGAGTGTATGTTTGCTGTGGATCACTTCACATCACAGTGACGTCACTTTTAAGTTTGTAGGATCATACGTTACTACTCAACACTGCACCTATAACTTAAACGAAACGCCTGGTTCTTTACTCTAATGAATGACACACAACTCAAAACATTGTAATCTTTACTGTAATGAACGTTATCACTGGAAATCTGGTGTGCCTTGAGCTTTTGAATGTCTTGTGTTGGTTAACTGTGATGGGATTGAAGGAAACGTAGAAACAGACATGTGAGTGTTTCTCTGTCATTGTGTCGGCGACCTTACGACTAACAAGCCATTCCCAAGAGTACCACAAACGTCTGGAAGCATTTTTACATCTGGAAAAACTTTCCTCAATGAATGGAGAAAAGCTCGTATCAATTCAAGTTTATTTGCATTGCGCTCAGTTTACACAGTTGCAAAGCAGCTTTACAGGAGACACAATGTAGAAGAAACATGAAACAAGAAATCTAAACACATTTAAAACTATTGATTCAGGGTTCAGGGCTGTGTCGGGTCATCCTCCGCCTCTGTGGCCTGGAGCTGCTGTAATCTCTGGTTACTCCGAGGAGGAGAGCAAATGAAAGACATGATTAGCGTACAGAAGCTGCCGTTGATGATATTTTAGGCAGAGGATAATTATTGGTGGATCTATAATCATGGAAAGCAAAGTTAGGAGATGCAATCATGTGTATGCTAGGCTGGAGAGATGCGTCTTTAGTCAGATTTATATTGACAGAGTCTTTTAGTCCGAACCCTGAAGAGTGTCAGGAAGACTATTTCACAGTTGAGGAGCCATGTGTGAACTTCGGTGGACTTTGATGTCCTAGGAAATACCAAAAGCCCAGAGTTTTATGATCTGTAAGAGTGGGATGAATTGTAGCGTGACAGAAGATCTGTTAAATACGCAGGAGCTAGACTGTTTAAGGCTTCATAAGTGAGAAGCAATATATTGTAGTCAATATGGAATTGAATTGGAGACCCCTGTAAAGACGATCACACTTGCGTGATCTGATAAGAACTCAAGCCGCTGCGTAACTGTAGTTTGTTTGAATAATGTGAGAGTGGAGCAGGTAAACGTCACTCTCTCAGCTCAAGAGGCGCTCCAGCGACAGACGCTAGACAGAGGTCCACTCGGAATGGGTTCAGGTAGGACAAGAACCAGGAAAGAAACAGGGCTTTGGCCTCTCCAGATTATATGATTTGTTTCATCTGTTACGATGTCACTGTGTCAGATTTTGACTTTGCAAATCTTGACATGTCGTTCACGAGAAACAATGGCAGACTATGCGTGTCCTCCCGACGAGAACGGGTTTTCGTCTTTTACGACGTGGGTGACGTTGACTGCGTATGTGATGTCATTGAGTAGGCGTTACTTTAGTGACTGACTGACTTTCGGAAAGAAGCGGCTGCAGTATAAAAATAAACCATAGATATGGGAATTGAAGCAGCCTGTTTTGTACTGGCTGTTTTGTCATCAGAAAAGCGCAAGAAAAGAAAAATATCCTGACAGTGGGCACGGTCCTGGATTGCAAGACGGGGGCAGTATGGGTTGTCCATTTTGCAGAGAGAACTTGAGGTAAACTTGTGTTATGTTGAGCGTCAGCAATTATTCGCCAGCATTTCATTTTTAATTCTATTGCGGTAGTCCCTTGAGGAAACATCATACAGACAGGAGGACTGTTGCCATAACTCGACAAACTTTTCCTCCATTGCATTGTCCCACCTAGCAGCACCAACACCACTGTCTCTCCTGCACTTGGCCATGTTTGAATGATGTGTACGGAAGAGCTTCAGTGAGAGCGCTTCTGTGGTGTGCTTCTATTGGTCAACGTCACTACAGCGTCACAGCTGTCGTGAGCGACCAGGATTTTTTTTTTTACATAAATACTGAATACATTTAAAAATAGTTGTATGAAGTATTGTTTATTGATCATTGGTGGATGTAACTCAGGATCGTGATGCGTCTACTCCAGGTTAAATCAGTCAAGCAACTTTGACAAGAGCCGCTGCAGTAAAGTGTGAGTCTCTGTTTGTTACATACAGCTTGTTAGGGTTCTGTAGGTAAACTTGGGAGTCAGAAGCAGGGCAATAGGAATCTTTAATAACAGCCTCGCACAGTAATACAGGAGAGGAAAATAACACAACGTAAGTGTTATGTCTTCGAAACCTTGAACCTGCGAGGTAGGAGAGTCAATAATAGAGTCCAGGGATTCAAAAGGGGCAAAAAAGGGCTAGAGCGCTCGGCCACAAAGAATAGGCACAGATGGTTGTGTCCAGCAAGGAGTCTGAGACTGAGCGTGAGGTTAGAGCATTTCGTTCACTTCCAGTGAGAATCAGAAGGCACGGCCAGAGAAAACTGGGTAAATATCCAGTGAATGAAACAGAAGATCACACCATACAGGCAGTTCAATAATCCACTGAGAAACGAGTTACCGTAGAATCCACAAGACCAACTGGAGCTTAAAGCAACAATGAGCCGTTTTGGTGTATGGTTCCCCCATGTGGTTGATAAGCGCAATTGTTTGTTATAAATGTCGTAAATATTCCCGCTGTAAAGGCTTCCATGTGGGCAGCGCAATACACGTGAATTTGTTGACTAGGCAGAAACAGCTGTTACATCATGTCATTTCATAAACTGTGCATGTACTAAAGCACTCTTTTGGGTCCCGCGGGTTATACTACTGGGCTATACTAATAGTTCAAACTAGATTCTGAGGTAGCAGTTTGTTGCTACATAGCAGCTAACGTTAGCTACATAGCACATTTGCAGTCACCCAAAACACAACGCATGGACGTGAATGTGTTTAGTAACCAACGCAAATAATTTTTAGTTATATTTTCGGAAACACACTCGCGACCAGGCGTTGTGCTTTGTGTAATGGGTGCAATCAATAACTTACTCGCAATGGGAATAGTGCCTAGCACAGTAACCGATAACATTAGTCTACGTGCATGAACTAAGGAATCAGCACTTGTTGTGGTTTGGTAGTCATCATTTACAAGCATAACACTAAATTCGTGATGAGGCACGATCATGCTACGTAAGCTAATGTAACGACCTTACGGTTTTAAATTGTGAACCAAGTGTTTCCAAGTTAAACAAATCTATAAGAGCAAACAGTAACGTAACAGTATCAGCAACTTGAACTAGTCATCATTTACAAGCATAACACTAAATTCCACGATCATGCTACGTAACGTAGTCTAACGTGAACCAGTAACCGACCTGAGCACAGCCAAATTACTAAGCTACCAGACCATCTAAGACTTTCCAGTCCTACTCCATCCGTCTCAGAGTGTCCGTCAGACATTGATTCGTGTCCGATCACTCTCTCTCTTTTCCTCTTTGTTTTATTTGCTGGCTCTGCCATGGTGATGGTTTGGAGACTTGAGTTGAACTAGATCGTTTCGTCTTATTGTTAGCTGTTAGCTAACTTCTCCCAGGCTAAGAGTAAAACGTAACATATGCAGTAAAGCAGTACCGGCCCGAACACCAAAGTTACAAGTGCAGTTTCAGCTGATAGGAGGCTGCTTAGGAAGCAACGACAGTGAAATACGTCCAGTTAAAAGTTGTCCTACCACTAAAATAATTTTAGAGACATTCATTTAAGATAAAAAAAAATGCATGTTATCACTTTATTATCCCAATGAGAGGCCTCTTAACCAACAGGGTTAGGGTGCTTGGACGAAATCCACTTCGACCGACAGGAAAATAAATTCCAAAGAGAATCTGCTAGACCGACTGGACAGAGATACTTAAATGGAATCCACTTTGACCGACAGGAGAAGCACACAGGGACCAGTCTCAAAGACAAAGAAGCAGTTCCGTGTGAGGCTGGGAACACGGTAGACGGGAAATTCTTCCAGAGTCGTCAAACCAACCAGCCACATGGACGGGACACATGCAGCGAGTCCGACGCTGCAGGCAGACAAGACACCACGTGACAAACACGGCACAGGGGCCTGGACGAAAAAGCAGTGATTGCATGATACCCAAGACAAGATAAAGCGACCAGTAAGTCGCCGGAAATAACAATGATGACCTGACACAGGACGGAGGCACAAAGGGGTTTAAAAAGGAGAACAATCATGGGAGAAAATGAGAAACCAGGAGGGGAGAGAGAAAACCGGAGCCAACCCAGGTGAAAGGAGTGAAAAACTAATAAGGTAATAATTGTTGAAACGAGAGAACGGGTTGTCACGAAGACACAGAGCAAACGTCAAGCTGAACCCATGTGATCGACATGAAACAAAACAAACAAGTGCTCAGACACGAGACCTCACACAGCTGTTCTCTTGATGTTTAAGTATAAGTGTATTTATTTATCTTCTGTGTTAAATATTGTCTGTCTTTAATATAAGTTTGTAGTCTTTCTGCAAGTCCTCACAAAGTTAATAAATCCCCCATAATAGTCATTTACAGAGCCCTGTTTACAGTGCACTACAGACAAGTGTTTTGTGTTCACTACTGCTGACTAACTTGAAAAACATGTTCTTTATTTTGAAAACAGCTGGTAAATAAAAAAGTGTTTGTTTTATTACTAATACATTAGAATTGGAGGATGAGGTGTAAAGAGAAAGATTCACAGCTCTTCATGTGTTTTCTATGGCGGTCATTAGGTGGTACTTGGAACAACTCATTTTATTAAAGGTGGTACTTGATCTGAAGAGTTTAAGAACCACTGCTCTATATGTATGTACTGTACATGTGACAAAATTGACAATAAAGCAGACTTTGAATTCTATGCAGGGGGACCCGCGGTGTATGCAGATAGAAATTCTAAGATAATAAAAACATAACGCTTCATTATGTAAGGTCTCTATACACCTCTGAACACATAGTTATGTTTATTACATTACAGTTCTGTCAATAGATCCTTCAAATAAATTGCACACAGCACTTTCAAACCAAAACAGGAAAATTAACTGATATAAGCAATGAAATCAATGTGTATTAAAGGGGTCAAATGACACGGCTAAAAGGAATATTATGGTTTGTTTTAGATGTACTGTTAGGTGTATACACAATTTAAGGTTCATAAACGCTGTATTTTCCACATACCGTGCTTGTTTGTATCTCCTCTTTGCCCCGCCTCTGAAACGCGGTGATTTTTAACAAAGCTCTTCGCTCTGGAAAGCGAGGTGTGCTATGATTGGCCAGTTAACCAGTGCATAGTGATTGGTGGAATACAGCAAGTGTTACCATATTGGGATCTGTCACAAAACGGTCGCTGAAGAACCCAGATACAGGCAGTGGGGATGAAGGGGTTAACAAATTGCTTTATTTTACAAAAAAAAACCACAAAACAAGGACCCACGGGAGGGTAAAACAATAATCACGGGTAAACAGAAACAAAGACTAACTAACCACTAAACTGACCAAACACTAGACATGAACTAAACTCCACACTTACTGAAATAAGACAGAATAAATACCCAGGAACAGGAATGTGAGCAAACAGGTAATCACAGCAGTGGCAGTGGCAGTGGCAGTGGCAGTGGCAGTGGCAGTGGCAGTGGCAGTGGCAGTGGCAACAATACGACTAACACATACACCGGAAACATATACAATGACCGAACACAGGACAAAGAAACATGAGGACTCTTAAAGGGGTCAAAATCAACAGGGACAGGGAACTAATTAACAATCAGTAACGAGACAAAAGGGCAGGAAACACAGACGAGACTCAGAGAGAGAGTATGGTGACCCACGAGGCCCAAAAACCTCTCTCTCTACAGGAAACAAAGGATCCCGTCCTGGTTCTGCCACGAGACCAAGAAATATATGACAAAATGAGGCAGAACCATGACAGGAACATCATGTTCCCAAGCAATTGTACTGACAGGGGATAAAATTTCATCGGTACTTTCCTTATTAATTCAAGCCCGAATTTGATCAGGAAAATGAAGATGATCAAGCCGACACATCAACTTTGACTTGAGCAGATGTAAAGGATTGGTAAGGTTTTAAAAAAAGAAATTATGTTAAAAACTATAGCTAACTGTTTTACCTTTTATATACGACGTTATTAAGATTTGCCGTTAGTGATCAACCAGTGTTACGCCACGTCTCGTCGCGACTAAATAAAGACAATAAACCCCATTATAAACACAACATTTGATGCCTCTAGTTGGAACATAATTACTGATTATTAGGACTTGTGTTTTCTTTTTTCACATTGTGCACGTGCATTTACAGATCACAAACACTTGACAAACTCAACTCTTGTTAGTCTGTAACAAAGTCTTTTACAATGAAAATATACTTACAGGCTGTGAATCTGAAGCGCCAGACTGTCATTGCAAAGTTGGAATGGTTGGAATGGCCACCACTTTTTAACCAAAGCTTTGGTGCACAGCCGGCCTTGATCTCTCCCAGGTTCATGAAGCAATCATCTGTGAAACGCGCTGCTCACACTTGAACATTCGGATTGTTCTTTTCTTGAACAGTGTTGTAAATAAAATGTAACCATTCGTTTTTAGTTGTCTCATCTTTTGGCAGGGCAAACAAAGAGGCTTTCTTATCGCAACAAAACACACAGCGTCTCCATGACATGGCTGCGGCGGCGACGACACAATGAGATTTACCAGTATGCCCACCTTACTTGCGTATACATTTGGGCGGTCTTAGTCAAGTCCTACCACGAAATGACGTAGATTTGTGTGGGTGTGGTTACACGAGGCGTTTCAGGCAGTTCTGGGTGAGCATTCGCTTTTAGATAGAATGCATCTTTTGTTCCCCCACTTTCAATTTTGCAATTTTACGTGTCTAATACATGCATGACACAATCATCAGTAAAATTGCTCTTGTGTTTGATTCAACACACATCATTTGTGAACAATACTTTATATGCTGTATGTTAAAGGACAACGGGGGAAATGTCAAAGGTGATTCGCTGTAACACCAAAACATGTTTAAAGAAACAGGTCGATGTCGTCATATTGGGCAGTGTTTTGTGTTTGAAACATGACATGTAGTGGTTGTGTTCTGTAATGTCATATCAACGGTTAAAGAATTAAAAAAACATTTAAGAGAGCTAAAGCACAGCTGAACTGTTCCATTTATGATATTATACTTATAAACTTGGCCGAGCAGCAGAGCACCAGGGCGGAGCAGCAGAGCACTAGACTAAAGCTACTGGGGTTGCGTCTGCACTAAAACCATGCCCACTCGCATCTTTCAACCTAGAGTCCCCAGTATATGTGAAAAGTTTTATAGAAGGATTTGAATTCAAACACTTCAACAGATAATTTTGTTGCGTTAGAGAGCCTGAAAGTGTGACTCATGCCAAATGTGTGAGAGCTTCCTAATTGGCTTTATTAGGCAGAATCCAGCTTCTTATTCCCAGCTTCTTATTGACGCTATCCGTTCCACCTTAAATATGCGATGCGTCTGCTTCTCCGGCTTCTTAATTATGCTCATTTTAAGAAGCTGGATTAAGCCTTGTTTATCCAGAGGCAGAGTATGGCTGCGTCTGAAAGCTTAGGCAGCTGATTTGTTTCCTCGCTGCCCAATCAGGCAATGACTTTTTGAGGCAGCATTAGTGCATGTGGGTAGCTCCGAGACACGGATTTGTCAGGCCTGATAGGCAACAAAACGGAATTCTATTTAAATTATAAACAGGAAGTCACATATTTAAAAATTACCATACTCATTTCTTGCTAGAAATGCAATCAAAAGTTATTGAAAGTGAAAATGAAGCTTAAGTTTATACAAAACTGTGCTCTAACTGGCTTCTTGGCCGGCATTTTATTTTTTCGAGCTTGATGTGAATTACATGACATTTACATAATAATTTAGCAGAAGGACGCTTTTATCCAAAGCGAATTACAATAGATAAAATCAAACCAACAAATGAGCAACAGTTTGTTACTAGCGCTGTGTTGTGACAAGTCTTGTTTATAGCGCAATACATGTGTCAAGGTTTTTTTTTATAATAAATAAAAAGTAGATAGAATAGATATAGAATAGAGAGTGCTAGTGTATGTAGGCCAAGATTTGTATTAAACGAATTAAATAAAACAAGTAGATAGCATAGAAGTAGAAAAGAGAGTGTTGGAGGGTCAAGATTTTTTTAATAAATAAAAATGAATTATCTACACATGCAAGCACGCACATCTACAGCATGGCTAGCTAGCTATCACCTATTTGTGGCTAATGGTGTTACCAAAATATATCTAAGAATATAGCTTTAAAACAGCATATTGCAAAATCTTAGAAAATGTCAAACACGCACATTGTTTTAGAGATGGGCATACAATACATTCTAGTGCCAAATTTTTCCATTTTAATGACTGTTGGGCCTAGTGTCCCTTCAAGTAATCTACAATATCTATTTTACAATGTGTTTTAAACGTGGTGAAGAAAGCACCGGGGCTGCAAGTGCTCCTGCTGAACTAGAGGTGGTTTACAGTCAGAGCAGAAACCTTCAGGTAAAGTTTAAGCTAAGCAAAACTAAAGCAGGCTATGCTCTTTAATGTGCTTTTATTATTTAGGAGATCATTAGTAGTAGGACATACAAATTGATGGCTGCACAATTAATCTAAGTACAGATTATTGAACGTGTTTATTTAATATCGCAAAGCATTAAAATGTGCAGAGTGAGAGCGACAGAGGTTCAGGGAAGATAAAAGAGAGTGAGAGCCTTGATTAATCCACTTGATTATTTTGCCCGTCCTCAGTCTAATGATTTTGATTTATTTTTTTATGTATCACCCAGTTCAAACAACTCAAAGAGTCATTCCTGATGTATTCCACTCAAAAGAGGGCACAAACAAAAAATGACTGAGAAACAATGAAAGTAACCACTCCCTGTTCTGCTCAGTATGTCTTGCCTTTGCAAAATGGTTGTTTGCATTTGTCAAAAAAGGTAGGCAGGCCTGGAAACATGCCCATCAGAGAGTACGGTTCATAGAGAAAGTGCAGAAGCCTTCTTTCTTAGAGTCAGCAAAGCAGACATCCAAGTTTCAAGTTTATTTTATTTATATAGCGCTTTTCACAATGTGCATTGTTCCAAAGCAGCTTTACAGGAGCAAATAAGAAAACACAGAGGTAAAACACAGCACAGTGTTTATAGAACAAGCAAGATCATTCTAATAGATCATATCTAATAAATTAATAAATAGATGCAGTCTCCCAGTGAGCAAGCCAACACTGCCCTGCTGTGGCGAGGAACCCAAACTCCAATGATTGATTAATGGAGAAAAAAAAACCTCGGGAGAAACCAGGCTCAGCCGGGAGGGCCAGATCCCCACTGACGTGTCATAGCTGCACTCAGTGACCCCGACCAAAAGCCACCGAGCAAACATCCACGAGGAAGAGGGAGAGCCCACTGCCCTCGACCCAGGCAATCCCACTCGCCGAAACCATGCATGTCCAACCCGGTCCCACTCCACGATCGACACAAGACAACAGAGGAACAACCAGGGAAAAATAGTAATGGCATATTGGAACCTTATTCCTCTGCTGTCTAACATCGACCACAAAACAAGACCAAACCAGACCCACACAGCCCCAACAAATAAAATCCCCCCAACCACAACCAACGAGCCCCCCCACAAACACCCGCCCAGCAACCTCCAATCAGGGCCACTGAATGCAGCTATAACTTCAAACTGCTGACATGTGATGTAGTTTAGCATTAAATACCAAGCATTGTAACTTTAGCATTAATGTGACAAGTAGTCCATCTTTGCTCTTGGTTGGGGATAGAATGGTCTGAGCTGGGATGATCAGATGGTCGCCTTTCTCTTGGGTGGTAATGGAGTTGCCTTAGATAGAGCTGGGATGGTCAGTCAGTCCGCAGCCTGCATAATCTCTAGTTGGGGATGCGCATATGACGTCCATCTGGGCCTGGTGCAACTCTCCCTACCTCGGTATGGGCATCCCGAGGCGGATGCAGAAAGAGAATAATTAGCGTAGCTGCTGTTCATTAACTATGCATTAGTGAAAGCTTGGGTGAAAAGATGTGTCTTTAATCTAGATTTAAAATTGGGAGAGTGTGTCTGACCCTCTAATAGTATCGGGAAGGCTATTCCAGAGTTTAGGTGCTACGTATGAGAAAGCTCGACCCCCTTTGGTAGATTTAGTTATTCTAGGTGTTATCAAAAGTCCTGAGTTTTGCGATCTTAGAGAGCGTGATGGGTTGTAATGTGATAGAAGCTCTGTTAAGTAGGTAGGGGTTAAACCCTTTAAGGCTTTATAAGTAATTAAAAGAATTTTAAAATCAATACGATACCTAATGGGTAACCAGTGAAGAGATGATAAAATTGGGGTAATATGATCGTATTTTCTTGACCTGGTTAGAACTCTGGCTGCATTTTGAACTAACTGTAGTTTGTTTATTGTAGAAGCAGGACAACCACTAAGAAGAGCATTACAGTAGTCAAGTCTTGAGGTCACAAATGCATGAATAAGAGTTTCTGCGTAATACACATAAAACATTTCGCAATTTGGCAACATTTTGGAGGTGGAAGAAGCTGTTTTTGTGATATTTGAGATGTGATTTTTAAATGACAGGTTGCTGTCTAATGCCAAGGCCTTTAACTGTATTTGTCGGAGTAACAGTTTAGCCTTCGATTTGCAGGTTATAATCTGAGATATTCCGTTTACGTGTCTTTGGTGCTATAAGTAATATTTCTGTTTTGTTAGAGTTTAAAAGAAGGAAATTACGCTTGAAGGAATCATCTGGTCTTGATGAGATATATAGCTGAGTATCATCTGCATAACAGTGGAAGCTAATTCCATGTTTTCTAATAATGTTGCCCAGGGGCAGCATGTATATGGAGAAAAGCAAGGGTCCTAAAACCGATCCCTGAGGTAATCCATAGTTTACTTGCGTTAGATTTGACGGTTCCCCATTTAAATGGACATATTGATATCTGTATAAGTAAGATCGGAACCATTTTAGTGCCTGTCCCTGAATACCGGTATAATTTTGTAAACGATCTAAAAGTATTTTATGGTCTACAGTATCGAACGCAGCACTAAGGTCAAGCAGGACTAGGAGTGAGATGTTATCTTTATCAGATGCCATAAGTAGTGTAACCAGCACGACGTCCGTGCCGGCCACACCCTCTACATCTGCGTCTAATCCCGGATTACCACGCTCACGTTCACCAGACTATTAGTGACTGATTGTTTGATTACATGTCACAGCTGCAACCCATCACTTGGACTACATTTATACTTACTGGGATCTAGAGTTCTTTGTCTGTTGTTAACGTTGTTTGATGTATGGCAGTGTTTATGCGATCCTCTGGAATATATCCTTTTTCCTTGGTTTTTTGTTATCAGTTGGTTACCTATTTTCCAGGGATTGAGAATCCCTTTTTTGTTCATGGTATTGTACTGTAGTGTTCCTTCTTGTGTCGTGTAATAGTTAAACTACACACACATGTAGATGTAACTCAGAACTAGGTATTTATTATTGAACACCAACCGCATGTGCTGCTCACAAGCTCGTGCATGTATAACTCTCACTCACTCCGGGTAACCACACCATAACCAAAAGACAAGGTGGCCCTCTAATGGAGTGAATATGTAATTGCACCATAAATGTATAACACTACACCACATCCCCTCTTTTCTCAGGGATCAATAATAGCTATAAACAGGATATAAGAACACAAAATATCTCTCTCAAAGGAACAGTCTTTCTTATATATATATATATATATATATATATATATCAAATGTTCTGTCAAATAAGCAGTTCAAGGCTTAAACATGTATAACCTTAATTACTAGCCAAGCACATAGTCATTCAAACAGTAGTCCTGAAACCTCACAGGAACTTTCACAACTCGACCACTCCTGGTGATTGTGGTACTGTTATTATGTGAGGATTGATCTGGAACACCCTGTACAGACCGATCTCTCGCTTCATGTGCCTCTGGGATGTGAGAGTGTGCACCGTCGTTAGTCTCTTCTGCAGGATCAAATGTTTCTGTGTTTCTGTGAATTGTTTTCCTCAGATGACGCCTGTTGCGACGATACTGTCGTCCTGCTACATTGACAACATTGTATGACCTTGGCTCATCACGCTTGGAAACAATGAGACCCGGCTGCCACCCTCTGTCTGTTTTAATGTGTACAGTATTCCTGCATACAGTTCTGGCAGGGCTTTTGCTCCCACGTTGTAGTGACACGCTTGCTTCTTTTGCAGGATTTTGACCGCCTGATGCACACCTTTAGGCGTAGTTGGTCGCAGGACTTCACTGGATGTTGGTAAGGTGCTCCTCAGGACTCTTCCCATCAGAACTTGCGCTGGTGAATAAGACGTGCCTGTGACAGGAGTATTCCTTATCGAAAGCAAAGCAAGGTGATGGTCTGTCCCTGTTTGTTCCGCTTTTTTCAGGACACTTTTGACGGTTCTGATAGTTCTCTCTGCCAACCCATTTGACTGAGGGTAGGCCGGACTTGAGTGTGTCAGTTTGATGCCCCATTCAGATGTGAATTTCTTCATTTCGTAGCTTGCGAACGGTACGTGATCACACACTAGCTCTTTAGGAATGCCGTGCCTGGCATACACTGCTTTCATCTTTGCAATGACTGTGTGTGCAGTTTTGTCTTTGATATTCATCACCTCAGGAAACTTTGACGTATAATCAACGATCAGAAGAAACGACTGACCTCTGATTTCGAAGATGTCAGCTGCAACTTTTAACCAGGGGAGCTCTGGTACTTCATGAGAGATGAGTGGCTCTTTCTGGTTCCTGGGCTGAAACTGTTGACACGTTGGACATTTCGACCATCTGCTCAATATGTTTGGTCATACCAGGCCAAAACAAACTTTCTGGCATATGCTTTCGTGCGTTGCATCCCCTGATGTGCGATATGTAGTTTCTTGAGCATCTCTGATCTCATCGTCTCAGGAATCAGGATCCTATCAGATACCATTAATATACCATCTTGTACAGCGACAGTATGTCTAACAGGCCAGTACTGTTGAATTGAGGGACTGAGTTGTTTTCTATGCGTCGGCCATCCTGTCTTTTGCATCTTCACAAGCAGCTGGAGAGTACTGTCGCTTGCAGTAGCGTCTGTAAGCTGCTTTAGCATGTCTTCACTGAGAGCCTGTGTTGCTTCAAGTGCATATACAACTCTTTCATCACTGAGGTCATCTGTACATGAGTGCTGACCATCAGCAACGGCACGTGACAATGTATCAGCAATTAACATGTCCTTCCTGGCGTGTATTGGACAATGAGGTCATATCTCTGCAGCTGTAAGAGCATACGTTGGAGTCTCGCTGGCGCTTTGCTCAGTGGCTTTTTGAAGATGGCCTCTAATGGTTTATGGTCTGACTGGACATTCACACTACGTCCATAGACATATTGATGGAACTTTTTGGTCGAGAAAACAATCGCCAGTAGCTCCTTCTCAATTTGAGCGTAGTTCTTTTCCATATCCGTTAAAGCCCTAGACGCATATGCTACTGGTTGACCCTCCTGCAGACATGATCCTAAGCCATCTTTGGATGCATCAGTTTGTATGGTGAGCGCTGTGTTGGGGTCATAGAACCTGAGAACTGGTGTGTTGGTCAGTGCCGTTTTGAGTGCAGACAATGCTGTGTCATGTTCAGGTTGCCACTGGAATGCAATGTCTTTTCTCAGCAGCTGTCTGAGAGGTGCTGTTAGTGATGCCTCACCTGGGAACGGGGCGAGATATCTAATCATGCCCAAAAGACGCTGTAGTGATTGTCTATCTGTGGGTGTTGGCATGCTCACTACTGCCTGTATCTTGCCATCATCTGCTCTCACACCCTGTGGAGTTATCTCATGTCCCATGAAATTAACAGTGTTCACCTTGTACTGAATCTTGTCAGGGTTAAATTTCACATTGTGTTTTTCCGCTCTCTCTCCATGATTTTAGCAACAATGATGTCATGTTCTTGTTCTGTGGCAGCTGCAACAATCATGTCATCGGCTACGATATGTACACCTTCTATGTCACCGAACACTTCATTATTATACTGCTGAAAACTTCACTAGCAGATTTGACACCAAATGGCAGACGTTTGAATCTGTATCTACCCCACGGTGTGTTGAATGTGCAAAGCAGGGAGGACTCGGTGTCAAGTTTGACTTGCCAATAGCCATCCTTTTCATCGAAGATGGAGAAAATTCTCTTACCAGCAAGCCTGCACAGTACATCTTCGGTTGTTGGAATAGAGAAGTGTTGGCGAAGAACAGCTTTGTTAAGGTCACGAGGATCCAAGCATACTCGTAATGACCCATTCTTTTTTTCAGTTATAACAAGGCTGTTAACCCATGGAGTGGGCTGGGTGACTGGCGCATGACATCTGCTTGCAACAGCTGTTCCAGTGTATCCTTCAGTTTGCCCAGCACTGCTAAGGGAATTTTTCTACAGCCATGTATGACCGGTACTGCTTTCGGATCGACATGTATGTGATGTTCACCAGGAAACTGACCAAGTCCTTCAAAAACTGCAGAATGTTGTTTTATCAGCTCCTCTTTTGAGGCAGGATGCTTGATTACAACAGTCTCAACTCTTTTCAGCAGTTGCATCCGTTCACATGCATCCTTACCAAGTATTGGTATGGATGAGTGTCTGGTGATGTAGAATGGTAAGCAAACTTGCACTTTGGGAGTGACACACTGCAGCTTGGCCACACCTTCTGGCTTTAATTTTGTTCCACCGTACACCACCAGCATAGTCGAAGTCGGTTGCAACAACGCTGTTTCATGCAGAGATTGATAAATGTCGAGAGGTAAAAATATTGGCTTCAGCCCCTGAGTCCATTTAAACTTCACTGTCACATTTCCAATATCTACATCTGTGTACCATGCTTTCTGTGCAGAGCTGGGGGTCTCTTTTAGTTCCACTGTCCCAATGAATAATGAGTCAACAGTGGCATTTCTATTATGTCTAGGCTGAGTGTCTTTTTTTTCTGACATGCACACAGAGGCAAAGTGGTTACGTTTCCCACAGGCATGACATGTGGCTCCAAAGGCTGGACACTGTCGTGGAAGGTGGGATTTTCCACACTTTTTGCAAATGAACGTGTTCACATTTAGTTTTTGCTGTTGAGATGACGTTCTATCATATCTCTTGTTTGTTTTTAACATCTTTTGTCTTCTTTTTGATGGCATGAACAGTTTTATTCTGCTCTCCCATTGCTTGTATCTGTGTTTTTGCTGCCTCTGCTGCTCTACAAATGTCCACTGTTTTTTCAAGGGTCAGGTTTATTTCTCTTAAGAGCCTCTCTTTTTAACGCTGATCACCAATGCTGAACACGATCTTGTCTCTTAACATGTCAGATTCTGTTGAGCCAAACTCACAGTCTTTACTCTTTTGTTTTAGTTCTGTGACATATTTATCAATGGTAATTGAATCAGGCATGGGGTAAGCCCAGAACTGGTGCCTTTCGAAAACAACATTCTTTCTCGGTAAGCAATACTTCTCCAGTGCAGTTACTATATCATGCATTGTCTGCTCATCCTCTTCTGGCTCAATGGACAGTGAATTGTACACTTCTAAGGCCTCCTCTCCTAATGCATGAAGTAGAATGGCTATTTTTACCGTCTCACTTTTTGAGTCTGATCCGGTAGCAGTCATGTAAATGTTGAACCGCTGTATCCATCTCCTCCAGTTTTCACCTGTATTTCCCGACAGGACTAATGGGGGTGGTAATCTGAACTGGTCCATGTTTTTTGTTTCACTTGGCAGACTCACTTCAGTCACGATGCGTCGACTTTCTCTGTCGCGTTTCAGTGCTGTCTAACGCAGGTTCATGAGTTCATGAAACGACTCTTTTCTGACACCATGTAGTGTTCCTTCTTGTGTCGTGTAATAGTTAA
This sequence comes from Triplophysa siluroides, assembly GCA_006030095.1. Classification (NCBI taxonomy): domain Eukaryota; kingdom Metazoa; phylum Chordata; class Actinopteri; order Cypriniformes; family Nemacheilidae; genus Triplophysa; species Triplophysa siluroides. The sequence continues at coordinate 1,351,373 of VCII01000221.1, read as the reverse complement.
ACTACACACACATGTAGATGTAACTCAGAACTAGGTATTTATTATTGAACACCAACCGCATGTGCTGCTCACAAGCTCGTGCATGTATAACTCTCACTCACTCCGGGTAACCACACCATAACCAAAAGACAAGGTGGCCCTCTAATGGAGTGAATATGTAATTGCACCATAAATGTATAACACTATACCACATGTACCTGGAGTTATTCTTTTGGATTGTCTGTATTCGAGGAGTGGATTATTTGCATTAAACCTTTAACCCGATCTATGGTGTGAGATCTTTCCGTCCTCAAGTAACCTGTGACAAGTAGATCGTTTGTAGTTTTAACGAGCACAGTTTCGGTGCTATGATGTGGTCTAAAACCAGACTGAAATGTTTCATGCATGTCATTATTTTGTAGGAAACAGCACAACTGAGTGGACACTACTTTTTCTAGTATTTTAGACAAGAGCGGGAGATTTGAAATCGGTCTATAGCTTCCAAGTTCACTGGGGTCTAAGTTTGTTTTTTTGATAAGAGGCTTGATTACAGCCAGCTTAAAGGGTCCTGGGACATGGCCTAGATTAATTGACGATGATAATGAATTGATTGATAATGTTATAAATGGGCTCAATTGCAACAGGTAGTAACTCTTTTAGTAATTTAGTTGGAATGGGATCTAATAAGCATGTTGTCGGTTTGTTGCAATAAGTTTAATTAAATCTTCCTGTTTTATAGGTGAAAAACACTGTAACTTTTCTTTTTGGGTGATGGTTGGTACTAATTCATCAGACACACTTGGAGGTTGGATTTTAACTACGTCGTCTCGTATTTTTTCTGTAAAAAATGTCATGAATTCATTGCTACCAAGGTGTGGCGGAATAGCCAGGTCAGGAGAAGTCTGTTTGTTTGTTAGTTTAGCAATTGTACTAAATAAAAACCTTGGATTGTTTTTGTTAGTTTCTATGAGGTTACGGAGGTGCTCGGCTTTTGAGGCTTTTAGTGCCTTTTTATAACAGTTTGCACTCTCTATCCACGCAATTTTAAAGACCTCTAAATGGGTTTGTTTCCATTGCGCTCCAGTTTACGCGTTTCTCTTTTTAGGCCGCGAGTGGTGCTATTGTACCATGGTGCTTTGATCTTCTCGTTAATCTTTTTTGACTTCATAGGCGCGACCGCTTCTAATGTATTAGAGAAAATAGTTCCCATGTTGCTGGTCATGTCATCGAGCGATTCTGTATTAATTGGCTTGGTTATTAAAGGAGTCAGATCTGGCAGATTCTTAACAAAACTATCTTTAGTAGATGAGGTGATTGTTCTACCAAGTCGATAACGAGCTATACGACTGATTTCTGCAGTGCGCAGTGTACATGTTATAAGATGGTGATCAGTGACATCGTCGCTTTGAGGTATAATATCGATATTGTTTAGATCGGCTCCGTGAGATATAATCAAGTCTAGAGTATGATTAAGTCTATGAGTGGGTCTGTTGATGTTTTGTGTTACACCAAAAGAGTGTAGAAGCTCTTTAAACGCCACTGCTAAAGCATCGTTAGCACTATCTACGAGGATAAGAAGTCCGCGAACTCCTTCAGAAAATCAGTGTAGGGCCCAGGGGGTCTATACACAGTAGCCAGTGTAATAGAAAGCAATGGTTTTTTACTTTTGTTTGGAACAATTATGTTCAACACAAGCACTTCAAATGATTTACATTTATGCTCTGTTCTCTGAGTTACGGTAAGAAAGTCTCTAAAGATTGTTGCTACACCACCACCTCGACCAACCGGCCGTGGCTCATGCATATAACCGTAGCTTGGTGGAGTAGACTCATTTATACCAAAATAATAATTTGGTTTAAGCCAGGTTTCAGTAAGGCAGAGTATATCAAAGCTGTTGTCTGTGATCATTTCATTTACAATAACTGCCTTTGAACATCCATAGCCTTCTGACTGATAAGCACATGAGCATTCATCAAGACAAGCTACTGTACATATAACCTTGACAACATGAGCTTATATTATTGCTGCGAAAGTATAATGTCTGCCTACAAGAACATGTTAGTGATTGTATTGAGAAGAGACAGAAGCAGATGAAAACTGAAGGTAGAGGGTGCATGGTAAATACGATGTCTAAACCATCAGTAAATCAAGTAATTGAAAAAATATGATTCAACAAACGAATGCTGTTGAAGTGAGTAAGCCAGGGATGTTCACAACACAGGATTTGAAGGACCCAGTCAAGGGCCATTTATGGTTCAAACCTACGCCGTAGCCTATGCAGAGCCGCGTACCCTATGCCGTAGCCTGACGCGCACCTCTCTAAAAATGCTACACTTCAATTTGACACGGACTGCAAGCTCTGCGATTAGTCTGCATGCTTGAACCCCTCCCTCAGGTCAAAAAACTTTACTCATACGCATTTCCGAATTAATTATTAGTGTTATAATAGTCATATATTTGTTTATCTGTATTTAATAACTTAAGCTGCAACAAAAAAACAAAAGATGCTTTTCCGTCAATGTAAACAACAAGCTGCTTCTTCTTTGGTCATTGCATGTCGACAACAACGCAGAAGTATCAACAAAAACCAATGTGTTGCCTGTGGCCTGTAGTCTGATGCAGAAGTCAAAATCCGCCTTTACACTGTTGAAGCTGTTAAATTTATTTTAATGTCAATGCACTGTGCCTATTAAACATACACATACATTTATCTATATATGTGTTTATTATTACAAAACTAATATCCACAGAACATAGACATATTCTGTAAACACAAACTTTTATTCTGGATGCATTTAATCATGATTAATCCTTTGACAGCCCTATATGCAATAAGGTCAGTCGCAAAAACAGCCGTGTCCAGGCATTTACTCTGTGTCTTCAGTAAATGTCCACAGTAGTTTTTTACAGCATAAGAGATGTTTGCGCTGCCGCAAGCTGTTAGTAAATCTGGACCTTATAGTTTTCAAATTAGGACCAAGCTAATGTGCCCAATACTGAGACTGCTGAACTCCCTCCTGTACAGATAGTGTGTCAAGGGTCATAAATCAAAGGCATTTTAACAGATATTGCCTTATAACAGCTACTGACAGTCACTTGCCGCCCCCTACTGGCATTTTCAATGATTAGATTTGGACTTATCTATGATTGACTTTGCTTATGAAGTTTCTCTTTGATGGAACTGTGTAAAACTTGTGTATTGTAAAAGGATAGTTATTGTCATTAGATTTAGCTTTGCACATTGCAAGCATCTGGAATGATTTTCATCTGCACTTTAAAGTACATAGCAGAGTTTGTATTGATAAGATTTTCCTGAATGCAGATCAGGAAAGCCTGAAATGAGCGTTGTTCTGGTAAACTACTTCATCACAGCCCGACTTTGTGTTGATTTATAGTCCATTAACCCTGAATCCCCCTCTGCTGTTTTGGACTTTGTCTAAACAAGATCTTAAAGGTCCAGTGTGTCATTTTTAGGAGGATAGATTGACAGAAATGGAATGTAATATACATAACTACGTGTTCAGAGAAACAAGAACAGAGAAGTGAGGAGGAGTGCAAGGAGAGACAAGAGGGCTTTTACAGAAAACCTGGCAAAGGAAGCAGAGAAGGCCGCAGACTTTGGGAACCTGGGGACAGTATATAAGATCACCAAATGACTCTGTGGAAATCACAAAAGCCAAAGCACCCATATTAGGGATAAGAATGGCAACATCTGTTCATCAGAACACGAGCAAAGCAGCCAGATGGGTCCAACATGTCCAGGAAGTGCTCAACCACCCTGAACCAGAACAACCTGCCAACATCATAACAACAGATGACATCCTAGATATTAACATCAGCCCCCCTGACCTTGGTGAGGTTAAAACCGCCATCTTATCCCTAAAGTCTGGGAAGGCATGTGCTTAAGGCCGACATCTAAACATCAACTAAATTCCTTACTGACCTCTTCCAAAACATCTGGAACAGTGACACAATCCCTAAAGACTGGTCAAAAGGTCTTATAGTCAAAATCCCAAAGAAAGGTGACACCAAAAATGTTGATAACTGGCAAGGAATCAGCCTTCTGTCCATTCCAAGCAAAGTTTCTGCAGAGTCCTTCGCAACAGGATAGAGCCATCCATTGACACCAGGCTAAGACAAGAACAAGCAGGCTTTAGGCAAGGAAGAGGGTGTATGGACCAGATCTTTGCATTGCAAAACATTATAGAGCAGTGTTTAGGACGGAACTCACCCCTGTACATCAACTTTGTAGATTTCAAGAAAGCCTTTGACAGTGTCCATCGGAACACTCTCTGGAAGATACTTCACAACTATGAAATTTCACCCAAGATAATTTGAATAATAATTTAGAAGTCTATTATGAAAAGTTTGAGTGTAGTGTCCTTATGGGCACCACTATTACAGACTGGTTCCCAGTACCGTCCGGAGTGAGACAGGGGTGCATCATCTCTCCCATCATCTTCTTACTTGCAATAGACTGGATCACAACCAACACAACAGCAGACAAACCCAGAGGCATCCAATGGACCCTGTCGTCTCAGCTGGAAGAGCTTGACTTTGCAGACGATCTTGCTCTCCTTTCAACAATTCACTCCAATATGCAATCGAAAACTGACAGGCTCAACAAATATGCCAAACAGGTGGGACTTAACATCAACACTTCCAAAACTCAAGTAATGTACATATACTCCACCCCACAGCACCCATCCATGTGAATGAAGCACTACTTGAGTTTGTGGAAGACTTCACCTACCTTGGCAACCTTATCAGCAGGACAGCGCAGTGCATAAGGACATAAGAGCAAGGCTGGGAAAGGCTCAGGGTGCTTTCTCCCAATTCTGTTCCATCTGGAGGTCTAAACAATACAGCCTCAAAACAAAGACGCTCCTGTACAATAGCAATGTCAAGTATGTTCTCCTGTATGGTTCAGAGTGCTGGCGAGTGGTCAGTACAGACATGAGGAGACTTGAGGTCTTCCATAACAGATGTCTCAGACGTGTATGCCAGATCTTTTGGCCCAACAAAATATCCAATGAACAACTGTACAAGAAAACTAGCAGTCAAAGCATTACCAAGGACATCACGTTAAGACGGTTAAGATGGCTTGGACATGTGTTAAGGATGGAGAAAGACCGGATCCCAAGAGTTGCCTTAAAATGGACACCACCTGGCAGACCCAAAAACACCTGGCGTAGAACTGTGGTACAGGAGCTTCAAAAGATTAACATGTCGAGGGGAGAAGCACAACATGCTGCCAAGGACCGCATACGATGGAGAGAGCCCCATAGGGGATGAAGATGAGTAAAAAAATGTGTTCAGAGGTGTATAAAGACATTTATATAATGAAGTGTTATATTTTTATTATATAACAAAGAGTTATTTCTATCTACATACACAGCAGGTCCGCTTGCATGGAATTCACCATTTTGTTTCTACAGTAGCCCTAAACGGACAAACTGCTCTACAGAATGTGTTTTGAAAACTATGTGGCTTTCCTGTGGCTCAGTGGTCAGAGCGAGGCACTAGCAACGCCAAGGTCATGGGTTCGATCTCAGGGGATTGCACATAGTCAGAAACAAAATGTGTAATACAATGCAATGTAAGTTGCTTTGGATAAAAGCTTTCTTCAGGAAAGAAGCAAAAACATAACAATATCGAAGTTTTCTCTCAGTCTCTGCAGTGCTTCGAAAGGGAGGGGTGGCGTGAGCCGTTGGTGGCAATTCGCAACCTCACCACTGCATTCACACGGGGTGTCACCGCTTGACGGAGGGCGAGTCTGAAGTGTGGCCGACGCGATCATCATAGTGACAGAGGCAATCACATTGTTCTCTGGTCTTGCATGAACGCAATTGGCTATTGCCTGCACTAGGTTATTTTCATAAGGCGATCTGACTTGCTGACGCCTGCGTTGAAAAATAATATTTTCAACTTCTGCCACGAGCAACGCCGACGGACCCACAATTCAGTTCGGCAAAGCATGACGTAACCCATTCAAAGTAAACGAGAAGTGTTGACGGCCTGTGTGCGTGCACCGTAAAGCCACGCAGATGTGAAATAAGGTAGACGTTATGTATTGTAACATTCCCGGTGTAATGGACTCTATATAGTGAATAATGAAGAGCAGTACTACTCCTACTACTTTTGGACACAGCTTTGGAACACAGCTCTCACATTGCTGCAGCGCTATTGAACGCACCCATAGTACTTTAATAGGGAGGGATGTATGGACTTCTGCGTTTTATTTAATACTGAAATACTTATTGTGCTTTAATAGATTGTAATGTGGCTATTTGTAACTATGCTGAAATGACCTCATGTATTTTACAAACGTTATCTATTTTCTAAATCAGACTGATGTATACATCCTGCCAGTGTAATAACAGTGAGCCTCATTTATGATGACATTCAAGGACTGCAAAATAATACCATGATTGCTGAAAATATTATGCTTTGATTATATATCATTATTTCAACCTTAGTAAGTGTGTAATGTTGAGAACTGATCGTCTGTCCGGTTGACAGTTTTCGACTCTCGTAAACTGATGCCTCTGAAAGCGGTTAAGTTTGAAAACTCTGGAACTGCATTTCAGTGTTGGAGGACCAAAATGCAGACTTACGAAAACGTAAGAAAAGGTGTTGCTGCCTACATTCGCCCCCGGATTGGTTATTCTGAATCACTTTGTATCCTTAACTGATTTGTCAAGCCCCATCACATGACCATCACGCAGATGACAATGAGCAGACTCAACTTCTGTATAAACAATAACACTGAGATGGACTGGAGCTGACTTTGTCAGTGCAGTGGAACTTTTCATTTTTTAATACTGCAGCTGCCTACAGTACATGCAGAAGACGCAATCTATTATTAGTACGATTGAAGACAAATGTCATTTCAAGCACGTAAGCCCCACACTTGTACACGCAGGCCCAATGTGCATGAATGGTCATGTCATGTAATGCCACAGACTGTAAATAAGATGGACGACATGACACTGCTTACTTCCATTGTAATGAACTGAGCGTACAATGTCCGCCAATGGGCACCAACATGTTAGGCAAAACCTCAGTTTGGAGCCTGGGTCTGCGCATGTGCTGAGCACGAAGTGGTCCCGCCCATATTCCCTGATGACTCAATTGTATACGAAAAATCAAGTTACCGCACCTCTTTTTAGAACATCTTATAACTAAAACCAAACTAATTCAAAAAGCGAACACTTGGACATTCATCGACATGACAACTGACTAAAATAACAGAAACAAATGTTTGAAGTGTAATCCGATTTTATAGTTTGGCTCCTGTCACATTTGTGTACATGGAGGGGGCGGGGTTTATGACCTGTACTGCAGCCAGCCACCAGGGGACGATCAAAGAGCCCGCAGATTCACTTGTTGTCAGGACATGTGGGGCACATTCATGTAAGGCCCCGGTCACACTTGCCTTTAAGCTTTATTGACTTCCATTCATACGCATGCGAATGTGACAGACCAGAAACGCAAGCTCGTCAAAGTAGCAAAGTTCAAGTTTGGTGAACTCTGACCTGCGAGTTCACGTTACGTGAATGCGTGAGACCAATAGATGATCAAAACGTCACAACGTGACCTCTCGGTACAGAAATGTAAAAAATGGAGGAATCTCTCCTGCCATTTTTGCAGCACCGTCTTAATGAATTTTGCATGCTCAAAGTCTACTGAGAGCGGCATGATGCAGTTTGGTCGTAGATCTTATCTGAAAAGTCACATGTTTGATGAGCTCAGCACATTCAGAATCAACAACATACTCATTCCTTTAAAACATTCACATTGTACATCTGTAAATTTGCACACGCAAGTACCTCTTTGCATGTGAATTTGATCACGCAAGTGTGCATCAAATCTTTTTTGTGGGTAATATTTTTGAACCAAATGTGCCTCCATATCATTTAATGTCACGCACATGATGCTTCCAGTGACTAGTTTGGAGATTTTATTTTTTTTTATTTTTTTTTATTGCTTCAAACAATATACATAATACAAATACAATAACATAGTACAAAGAATAACAGTTTTTAGTATATTACATTACATTCACAATATAACTGTTCATCGTAAATGTATATTATCATCGAGAAATTTCAGTATAACATAAAACCCAAAGAAAAAATAAATAAAATGAAAAATAATAAACAGAAAAAAGAAAAAAAAAGAAACGAGGATTATAACCAAACCAGCTTTGCTTTTAAACAGATGTTGTGTTCCTGACAGAGTCAAATAAACATAGTATTACTTTTCCTTGAGGAGTACATTTACATTTACATTTTACATTTATGCATTTGGCAGACGCTTTTATCCAAAGCGACTTACATTGCATTATTCTATACATTCATACATAAGTATTTGCAATCCCCTGGGATCAAACCCACAACCTTGCATTGTTAACGCAATGCTCTTACCACTGAGCCACAGAAAGCTTACATTCAATATTTTGAGAGTTTTAATTCCTTTCTTATTTTTATTCATTTTACAAAGGGTTTCTCTTTAAAACATTTAAGTTCACTGCAAAAAACAATAATATTAGGGCTAGAGCCTGTAACTTTACATTTGTGTATGTCATTTTTCCCAAGCAAGCATACATTTTTAATAGCATTGTTTATTTCAATAGAACCAGTGTCTGAGTATAAACATAGGACCATTTCTTCTTTAATGTCAATCAGCTTATTGAAAGAATTAAAAATCAAAAGTGAAACCTCTGTCCAAAATGACCTTGTAACTTTACATCTAAAGAACAAATGGATAATTGATTCATCTTCATCTCCACAGAGAGAACATTCTGGTTGAATATCCATGAACTTAGACAAAAATAACTTGCAAGGATAAATTTTATGGAGAATTTTAATATGAATTTACTTAGCTTTGTTTGGAATCATACAATTATTGTTCATAGACCAAATATTATACGAAATGAATGAAGGGCACATTTCCATAGCATTGTAGTTCTCGGGGCACTACTGTTTATACTGATTATTGTTTTTCTGATATGCCAGTTATTACATTTTTTTCAAAGTAGGTCTACTCCACCTGTCATTAGACGAGGCATGTCTTCCCTTAACCTGGAATATTGAAAAGATGATTTGACGAGGTGTAAAAGTTTAGGAGATATTCCCTTGATTACCCTTTGATATTCCATTCTTGTGATATTGACTTGGTTATATTCAATACATTTTTCATAGCTATTTCGGTTTCCATTGTGTTCTATAAATTGGGAAATGAAAATAACATTCTTTTCAAAACCGTTTTTGTTAAAGATGGTCCTATTTTTATATAACACATATTGATTATTCCACACAATGCACTTATGGGGTGAAAAGTTGTGCTTGAAGGCCAATTTCCATGACTCCAGTGCCTGTATGAAAATTTGCTAACTTGACTGGTAATTTACCACATGTAAAATTACTTAACTTAAACTTAAAAGTAAAATTGTCGTTCATTCTGTCCTTCGACTAGCTTGGAGCTACCTCATGTGAAACATAAAACAAACATCTATTAATTAAATGCATTGCAACGTATTAAAAAATGAAATGCAATTGCAACAACAACACACTAGAAATACATGTGACTCGTGTGAAGATCAAGTGAAGCGCGGATCTGCCCTGTATACAAATATAGAGTTTAAAAATGCCGTTCATTTGAGCTTTAAATGATGTTACACATCAACTGAACGACTCGCCAGCAAAGCCTCAAATGTGAACGTGCAGTCCGGCATGATCCGTCTCTTACCGTAAACCACCGTATACGCTTCAGTTCAAATAAAACGACCAACTTCACGACAATCAAACGCTAACATTCATTGCCGTGTCTCAGTTTGAAGGCCGAGTCCTCCGAAGATCGCATTTTTCGGGCACAAATATACGTGATTGAGGTTTACTATTTCGTTTTTGTTTTCAGAATAGCAGCAGTGACATTTCAAGGCAATAATGAAACTACATCTTAAGAGAAATCATTGTTCATTTTATTGTTTTTTTAACTGAAATTAATCGACCACCTCGATGACGTATGCGCGCGACAAATGCGACATCCAGAGGACACGCATCCTTCGAATGGAGACGCTGGCGTTTGGGAATGTGAATGCGCGTTTATAAGACGCGTGGTGAGCGTTTAAGGCTCGACTTCCATGCGCTGCACAGACCGATCGGCATATGACATTAAAGTATCGCGAGAGCGACGCGAAATCACAGATTTCAACATGTTCTCGCGAGACTTTGATGCCACACGCAATCGATCTTCACCCCGCGGCGGGACGTGGGCCACGCCTCTTCTGTACGTGGCAGCGACAAAACATCAGAAACATAACGGAGAAATCTGACGGTACGTCTGTCTCGAGCTCACTTGACCACTTTGATCCGAGCGCGCTGAGGTGAGGCCTGTCCGCTATTTCACGAATACCGCTTCTGCACGCAGCGTTTCTAACAGCACGCGGATCTGTTCACGCGACGCCGTCACACGTCCCGCGGGGTTTGTTCAGAAGACTGTAGCGTAGACGATTCACGGACAAGAGAAACTGTAAAACGTACATGATATCGTCTGGCATTTCTAAAACAAACTTTATTCACGACGTTTGAGGTGTTTTCAGGATTTAAATACAATTACATGTTCTATAATGTACTTCAATACTCCCTCGTTATACATACGAATATTACAGTCACTACTATCCTGTGTTTCTGTTGTTGTGTTTTTATGTTGTTCTTACATGTTTTGCACGGCGGACGTCTGTGAAAGTGTTAAAATCAGCGCAGAATATGTTGATGAAAGTGTTGTGTGTATAACGAACAGTGTTTGTTTATAAAACCGAAGGTAGAATAATGTTTAGGACTGATCAGACATCAGTGCGCGCGTGCGCTCGAGTCGTGTGTGGAGCAGAACTTTCTAGATGATGTCATCTTTCCCATGCCTGCACTTCTGTTCACGCACACTGTCGTACGGCTCTAGTGGGTTGATGTCAAAAATGTTTTATAACAATAAGTAGGGATGCACGATACATTATCATATATCCGCGATAATCAAATTTAGTCCGGTATATTATAGCCGATAAATCATTTCCTCTGGTAAAACTTATTCAGCTGCACGCTGCTCACAGTTCAAATACACTACAGTTCAGTTTCTTTCTGTCGTGATCATTCACGTACTGCTATTGGCGAAACATTGTTAATGCAGGTACAGTATGTAGTTACAGTATTTATAAATGTGTAAATTATAGGAACAAAAGCATATTGTTTGAATCCGACTGCTGTCTGAATGCTTTCTGTCTTGAGACCTGTTAGACTTTATTATGGCTCTTAAGACATTTTTTCTGGGTTGCTCGGGAAGAACATCTACATTTACATTTACATTTACATTTAGCAGACGCTTTTATCCAAAGCGACTTGGTTTAGGAGTCATACAGGAGCCATAATACATTATGTGCCAATACAAAGTTACTGGTTTCAACAAAAACAATTTGTTTGTTGAAAAAAATATATACCAGAAAAGTCTGAAGGTTAAATAATCTTTAACTAGTGTAAAGTAGGCTTGGTACATTATGTTCAGCAGAAAAAAGAGAACTAATGGTTACCTTGTTTTTTGCAGTGAATGTTTTTCATATAAAAGCACTTGTCCACTTTTTGCCTTTTGTTCATTCTTATGAAATGTTATATTAATATCTCGATACTGTATATCGGCCAATATATCCGTTATCGGCTTCCAATGTTAAAGAATTATCGGTTATCGGACAAAATGTACATATCGGTGCATCCCTAACAATAAGGTAACTTATCTCTTCGTGATGAGATCAAAGATGAATCGAGTGTGATCTTCAGCTTCTTTGAGTGAGATCTGCCGTCTGTCTCTGTCATCAGAAGGGCTGGGAAGGCGATATGATGGGAGTGAATTTCCTTCTTTACTATGAAAGGCCAAACGCTATTCAGGCTTCATCCACACATAAAGTGGTGTTTTCTGCATCTTCAGTTAAAAATGTAAACAATGTCCTCAGCTGGAGACCCTGCAGCTGTGATTATAACACAAACATGAGCTGAAGAAGGCAAACCGTGTCAGTGGATTGAGTTCATGTGAAGTCCAGATGTGCAGCGTCCATTGAGTTCAGTTGAGCTCTTGTTGTCTGTGAAACATATCAGACGGTAATGAACTCAATGTTGATGTCAGAATGTTTTGGATGGTTATCGAGGCGTTGCTGTGAGTTCTGTCAGTTTTGGTTGTGGTGTGATTGCTAGAACGGGTGTGGTAATGTGACTGTGGGGTTGCTATGGAATTTGGATGGTTGCTAGGTGCCTACGTAATAGCCAGAATCAACATGGTGTGGGATTTGAGTGTCATTCATGTCTGTAACACAGATGGACTTATTCCACACTGAAGAATAACACTAACGTTGAATATATGAGTAATAGTGCTGGAGATGTTTAATGAGTCATGTGCTGATCCATTCATTCAGACCTTCATGATTTCTGGTAGATAAAAACACTGACACTGACCGGAGAGACGGATCTGAAGGCCTATAGATCAGACTGATAAATCAGATGATGTTTGTTCATTGTGAGATTAATGTCATGGATTGTGTGTGTGTAACTTCGCTCTAGTTTCCAGCACTAGTGTCAGCATGGGTTTGTGGTTCAGTTATTTTTAGATGGCGGTCTGACTGGGCTCAGTCTCCAGCAGAAAGCCACATAGACCAAGTTTCAACAGCAGCTGCCGTTGTCTACAGCAGTGTTTCTCAACCGGGGGTATGCGGACCCCTAGTGGTCCGTGGCGTAATTGCAGGGGGTCCCGTAGAACCCTTTATAAATGCTTTGATTTATTATCTTGCATTCAGGGTTTGAAATGAACACCCACCAGAGGCAGATCAAAATCAACCGAGTCGGCTATTGCAGTCAAATGAATTGCCAAATTGACTGGTAACTTGTGTTCACTCACTTGCAAGGAAGGTTCATGTAAACCAAATCAGATTTAACTTCTGCGCACTTCTGACTCCAACATACCCGTCATGCGGCATCATTTAGAGCGGTCAGCGCGCGAGAGAGAGAGAGAGAGAGTGGACTGCTCTGTTTGCTTTTGAATTGCTCTTGCAGGACTTTGATGTCATGTGTCAGGTTGTTCTACGCACCGCTGCATAAAGTCAAACAAGCCTATTTTCATTGAAGCACCACGCATTACCATATTCATGAGCTTCAGCTCTCAGCGATAAACAGTAATGGCATCAGTTTCACCTCATCAGTTCAACACGTGGACCCATCAGAACCTTCTAGTGTGTGAAAGTGTGCATGTGCAAACAGCAGTCTTTGTTCGATCACTCGTCTGTTCATGACACTGGACCGATTGGCCTCTTCAGAGCGGTTTCGCATCAGATCGGCTGTAAGGAATGTGTCAGGTCAGGTGCACGTCAGGACGAGTTAAGCCACTCATCGCACACCAGAGTTCAAAGAGTTAGCCTCTGTAACACATGGTAAATCTGTTTGATCATTCTCTACGCATAATAAACATTGTATAATGGTTACCTGTGATGGTAACTGATCAGTAATGGTTGGTGGTGTAAGTCCTTGTTGACAAGTTAATGTCTAAAGAATAAACTGCAGTCAAGTGTGTTTATTGGAGATACTGAAATCTAATGTTTTTGCGAGTCTTGTGATTATTGTGTCATTTTAATGCAACTGAAAACCATTCAATGGTCAGACTCAGGTGTAATTTGAAGTTAGGCTTACATATATCGACTAAACAAGTATACCATTTTGACTTGACTAATCCGTTTATTTTCCTAATTTAGTGGAAATATGTTGTTGTGCTGGGGAAAGAAAATGTGATGGAATGTGAGCGCGGGGGTCCATGAGAATGGTTTGAGATATGACGGGGTCCAGTTGAGAACCACTGGTCTACAGTAGGAATGGGCCGGTATGAGATTTGGACGGTATGATAACCTTTAGCAAAAGTTTCGAGGCATTGCCATCACAACACTATAATAGTGTTATTTTCAAATGTCTGCGTTTACAAACAACAACTTTTCAACTGGACACAAATACATTTGATTTTTAACCAACATTCATAGAAAATAAAAAATAGAGCCTTAAAAATGTAATACTCTTAATTTTTTGTTGTTGTCATTGCCCATATATTAGCCCTAAACATCAAACATTGCGTTACATGACTTAATGATATTTTTGTGTAAACACAGCTCATACCTTAGAAACCGTATCACAGAAAATGTTAGTGGTTTTGAAACCTTGAATCTTTCAAACCTCGATATACCTTGAAACCGTTATTGGGCCCATGCCTAGTCTACAGCATCTGTTAAGAGCTGTTCTTATACAACCTTCCCAACTCACAGTGACAGACATCACTATCATTCATTTCTACACAATGTCTCTGTGTGTTCTTTCAAAGGTTTTGCTGGAGGATGGCGACACGTGTGATGTTAACGCTGCTCCTGGTGCTGGCGTGTCTCTCCTCTCCCACACGAGCAGAAATCTTCACGTCCATCGGTAAACTTCTGAATAACCCCATCCTGTCTCAGAGAAAACTGTGTGTCAGCGTTCAGACTGTTCCAAGCACTCCCAGGTCTTCTATTGTTTGGCCCAACATGTTCCTTCTGCCTTTCAGCCAGTGTTTGTGATTGTTGTGCTTATCCCACTGGAATCCCATCATATTTACCCAAAAATATATCACATGTAATGACATTTTTACAAATTCATTTCAAGGAACATTCTTATGTGGTGTGAAATCCTATTCACTTACTTCTGAAGATCCGCTCAACTGTGAGAAAGCACATGTGTGTATCATTATCATTGAATTATTGCCGCTGGATGAAAATCACATCCGTGCTGTCTCATCTCTAACCGTCGCATTGTTGGTTTTGTTGAAGAACTCTTCAGAATTGAAATTTCGTTCTGCCTGGTTCTGTAGATGGTGCTTATGTTTTGCCCTTTCTTTCATAGGTCAGATGACAGATCTGATCTTCACAGAGAGAGAGCTGGTCCAGTCACTGAAGGAATACATCCGAGCCGAAGAAACCAAACTAGAAGCTGTGAAGAGGTGAATCTCTCGCCCACATGAATCTCTAGCCGTGACTCATTCATGTGTTAATGTTGTGTTTGGGTGACTGCAGCTGGGCTAATAAACTGGATTTGTTGACACGCGTCCACATCAGATCCAGAAGGATTCTTGGCTCATCCGGTGAACGCTTACAAACTGATGAAGAGGCTGAACACAGAGTGGTCAGAGCTGGAGAGTCTTGTGCTTCAGGACCCATCAGACGGTACACAATAAAACCCTTCAACTCTAAAGTGTCTCAAACATTTACAAATAAAGGCAGATGACATACAACGTACCAGGGACAGTATAGCCTATATCTATTTATAAAATTGAAAACATATTTTAGTAAAGTTGGTGGTGTAGACTCTAGAAGTCTAAATTCATTCATTTGCTATCATGTGATGAGCTGAGAGACACGTGCGTTCAGAGGCTCAATATCTTTTTGAAAGCGCCTCTAGGGCCGTTCACATTACAACACAAACTATAACACTAACACTAACTTTAACTAGAACTATGTTTGAAGAGTTTGGTTAAAAAACGAGATAACTCCATTTGAAAAAATCATGTATTTTATTATGTTATCATGTTTTTCTTGTGTTAGTTAGCTGTATTTTTAATGGCTTCATTTAGAGGTGGCCGGAATGGCCAAAGTTCTATTTCACGGAATGCGTAATATTATTAATGATATATTTCATGAAACAATCTCCCATTATAATTCTATATCTTATACTGATTTAACTGATTTAGTACAGGTAATTTAAATGCTCACCATAGTTCAAATGTAGGAAAGTTATGAAAATGTACTCAAGATATCAAATTAAGTTCTGAAAATCAGATGCATTATTTATTTATATTTATCTTCTGGCTATAACATGTGTATACAGTAGGAAGATAGACAACATTTATAACAATGAAGTATGAATATGCACAAACAATGAGAGTGCAGTATATGACTGGTGTTATAAAGTGGTGTTATTGGGGTCTGTAGGCTACTGTAGGTCTTTATCGCTGTTCCCTCTCTATTAGATAAGCGATTTTAGTGTGTTGCGACTCTCTGTCTTTAGGTTTGTTTATTCTCGGGCTTGTTTTTGCACTGCGAGTCTCTGGTGACTCCTCACGTGTCTCCCAAAGCTGGAGTTAGAAGCGCGTCACATCAAAGCGCTCACGCTGCGAGCATCATCGCGCATTTCAACGCAAGTTTCACCTTGGCTCACCTGAAGTTAAACTTAAAAACTATTACCAGCTTTACTAAACAACCTGACTTCTAAAGTACGTGTTGAGAATGAGCTTTTTTATATGCGGCCACAAATCCCTGCACGAGCACTGCGGGTGAGAAAAGCACTGGACTGGAGCGGATCACTAAACTACAGGCTGAAAGAAGGCCAAAAGAAGGTTTGATACGTTCATTTGTTACGGGTGGATTAATTCATTCGTTTTTTTCAGAATAGCGCCTAATTTACAGAGCGCCGAGTTCTCTTATGGCAGTTTGATTGATATTAGTTTACAATAAATAAACATGATTTTTGATTTTTTTTAAACAGAGTTCTCTCATTTTGGAACCAAACTCTTCATTGCATGCACACAAGTGGAGGATAATGATAATGTTGTGTGACATCAGTATATAATGTCTTTCTGACATATAACCCACGTTGCGATCATCAATAGCCAAAACATTAGCGAGCCACCTGAGCATGTTTTATCGTTCATCAGCTGGAAAAATCCTTCTGAAAGTGATCGTTCTCTGTATCTTTAGCATTATAGTTGTGATGTGAACTCCACTATTCTCCTAAATGAAGAACGTTTTTAAAACTGTATTTTATAGTTGTGGTTCATTGTGTGAATGAACCTTTATTCAATGTCTATACAGATGTTATTATGGTATATTTTGTATGATTTGATGCGGTGTAGGGCTGGGTTAAAAAGATGAATTCTGATTCATCATTGAGATTCTGATGAATTTTTAATTTAATCAAACAATAATGATTATGATGGACGGTGTTTTATTTCATAAACATGTTTCACGTCGGTAATGAATTTCTATAATGAGTTTTTATAGTGAAGTACTAACGGTTTGTGCGGTAATGTGTTTACGGTAATGTGTGCATTGTGTAAGTAATGAAACGAACGAGTAAGGGATAATTCCCAGCTAGCCGTGCATTAAAGGATTTTAATGCACGACGTGGAGGCGAAGAACCACCTGACACAAAGCGGAGCCGTGGATTATCCCGCTTACACCATGGTTATTTGCCAAGTTAAAGCTATTGGTGTCATTTTAGATCAAACAGGTGGAAATGAGGGTTATTTTGTCAGTTCATTTTAAATGTAATCAAACTGACTGGAGCTACCCGTGCGGTAAAGGCTTTTAATGCACACCCTCCAGCCAATCAGAATCCAGTATTCACACAGACCATGGTTAATGTAATACATTAGTTAGGGGTTTCAGTAACCAGCATTTATATTTCAATATCAATTCTGTTTCTGCAAATCAAAATTTTTTTAACGAAACTTTGATTACTAATCGAATCAAATTGAAACCATAGAAATAAGAACTGAATGGAATGGAATTGGCAAACTGGTGTCAATACCCAGAGTGCCCTGATGTGATGTGATGTGATGTGAAGAGGGATTCTGGAGTGTTGTGTGAACTCTCTCACCCTGATGTGAACTTGTGTAAGCATGTGTTGCCACCTGGATCTGAAGAATGTCTTCCTTTACAACGAAACTTGAACAAGTTTGGGCTAAAATACAGTCAGTGTGTCAGTCTGTCCTACAAGACTCATGCAAAGTACATTCATTCATCATCCAACAATGGACATGAGACCACAAGACAAAAACATCCAACCTGTGATTTGATGTTTTATTGAAACACGAGTGTTCATCTGTTTGAAACATGTTGATGGTCCTGATGTTCTCCTCTTCTCTGTTTCTTCTTCAGGTTTTCTGTCTAACATGTCAGTACACAGACAGTATTTTCCTGATGAAGAAGATGAGAAAGGAGCGGCTAAAGCTCTGATGCGGCTGCAGGACACGTATAAACTAGACTCGGAGAGTTTTTCTAAAGGCAAACTGCCAGGTCAGGAGCAGCTCACCGGTAACTTCAGCTCTTCTTCTGACTTCTACTTTCAGGTTTTGATGGAATGCGCGATGTATTGATGTCACATGCCGTGTCTTTGGCCAAATTATGCGGAAAATCTGCAACAATCTCTAAATATTGCAAGTTTGTTTAAATTCTGCGATCGCAAAATCCTGCAGGGACTGTCTTATATTGATTTCCACCGATAGCACTGACAGGTGAAGTGAATAACACTCATTATCTCTTCATCACGCCACCTGTTAGTGTGTGGGATATATCAGGCAGCAAGTGCTGAACATTCTGTCCTGAAAGTTTATGCCTGATATGACTAGGGATGCTCCAATACCACTTTTTCCTTTGCCGATCCCATACCTGAATTCTGAGTATCACCCGATACAGACCCGATCGATACTAGCACTGTTTTTACTTTTAAAGTAGAAAGAAACTGGATTTTTTTAATGTACTTTAGGACTGTATTAAAGGCAAAAACATTGAAAAAATTTATTTTTGGAATTAAAGTAGACCTAAATGTGGTTGATAATGTAGTGAGGTCACAAAATTTCCACAGAAAAAGCAGTCTGTTCTGGAGTAAAAGTAAAACTACTACCATTGATCTTTGTTTATGGCACAAAACTATCAGGTGCAGAGAGACACAAAATACTCATGCACACAGAATGACGCACTTAATGCATGTGCTTCTATGTTCTCTACAGCTCTGCGCATCTCGGACACAGAATGATGCACTTTCTCTTTCTGAAGCTGCGGGGATCTTTGCTCCTCATGTTCATAACATTTACAACACAAAGAGAAGAGATATGTTATGTGTTTAACACAACGTGTATCGTGTTCATACAACAGTTTAAATCTGAGGTTTAAAAGAGTCATTGTGTGTGAATGAGGCACAGTGTTTAGCGAGTTCCACTTGAAGCTTCATGAGTAACATCTGCGGCTAACGCACGGGATCAGATTTGGACCGGTCCATCAGTCCGATACCGATTCAGCAAAAATGTCCGTATCTGACAAAATATCAGATCGACGCATTCCTAGATATGACATTCGATGACAGATCTGATGTGATGTTCACAGGGGTGCGCTACAGCGCTCTGCTGACAGTAGATGATTGTTTTGATATGGGGAAGTTGGCCTACAATGAGAACGACTACTATCACGCCGTGCTGTGGATGCAGCAGGCTCTTAAACAGATGGACTCTGGAGAAGATGCCAAGACGCTCAAGGCTGATATCTTAGATTACCTCAGTTACTCCGTCTATCAGATGGGTGACCTGCCACGAGCCATCGAGCTCACACGACGCCTGGTGGCCATCGGTAAGCTCTTTCTTCTCTGGAGATTCAGTTGTCAGTTGAATTGATGTCCACTGCAGATCAAGTGTGCTTTATTAATGTCATTGATGTACTGATGACTCGGGGCCCAGCCACTGACCTATAGAAATGACTGGATCGCTCATGACGTCATTACACTGAAGCTTGTTGCCATGTTGCTATGCCCAAACGTTCTATTAAATGAATAGGGAGTTATCACATATGAGTGATCAAACACTAACTTACCCGTCCCTGTTTTATATCTAAAGTCTCGCAGTACATTCTCACAACGCAAATGTTTTAAGCATGTTCATTATTTAAAGTTTTCCCGTCTTATTAGATATTGAGAGAAACGTTCATTTTCATGACAGTAGCGTACACATCAGATCAGTAGACTCACGAGACACCTCGACATACCACAAATGTGCTTATTCTGAAATCTACAGTAAATACAGATCAGCACAGGCGGTTTATGAAGAGTTTGGTTCCAAAATCAGATAACTGATCAGATGTTTCTTATTGTGCATTCCAATTCGTATCAATCAAACTGCAGTTGGTTTGTTTTGATTTTAGTCTTAATAACTCAAAAAATATACAGCTAACTAACACAAGAAAAACATGATTATTTGTTTTATTCATTTTGGAACCAAACTCTTTGTATTTTTTTGAAGTCATGAAGCTGTATTTCTAATCCTTTACACATGTGCCATTACAACGGTGTGTAATACACACTCACCTTCTATACATTGATTTCTATCTGCCCAAAATAAACATAAACATTGGAAAAACACCAGAAGTAACAATCAATTAAAATGTGAAAAATGTATCGCGCACCGAATAAGCTGAAAAAGGGGTTACGTTAGATGGTCATTTTGACTGCAAGTCAATGGCGCTCTCTGTCAGTTGGACACCAAGATGGCAGCGCGAACGCTCCTGCCGTTGGTTTAGCGTTCTAGGTACAATCCAGTGACTTATATAGATCAGTGGACCTAAAGAAGTACTGGGACTTTATGTGAATAGTGCCACAGTGATACATGCATTCATAACACATGTGACATGTTTGTATTGTATATAATAATTGACATGTTAGTTATGTACAGTCTGTTACAGGTTACCATAAAGTCTCAATGTAAGGGTTTGACACAGAACAATATAATGTTTGTTAAGCATTAAACTGGACATACAGACATGCTCCAATTTGTTGGTACCCTTACAGCCCATTGAAATAATGCGTAAATCCTCCTGAAGAGTGATGAAATTAAAGGCTATTGTATCTCGTATCCTTGCATGCCTTTGGTATGTCAGAGAATAAAGCAAAGAAGCTGACAAACCACTGTAAACAGAGGAAATGTTTATGTACCTGCAGATCCCGGCCACCAGAGGGCAGGAGGGAACCTGCGTTACTTTGAGCGTCTTCTGTCGAAAGAGCTGAGAGACGTGACTCAAGAGTCTGGCGATGAGCGACCCATTCAGCTGGACACTTATGAGCGTCCTAAAGACTATCTGCCCGAGAGAGAGATCTATGAAGCCCTGTGCAGAGGAGAGGGAGTGAAAATGGTCCGTTTAGAGTAATCGTCCATCCAGGGCTGTGACCATACTGTATATATGCATTCACACTAATTATACCTGTCTCGGCGATTGTGAAATCCATTCTGTGTTTTGTGCACAGCTCTTCTGTGAACGCCCTCTGGCTTTCAGATGTGGCGGCATTTAACCGTAATTCATTGAGAAACTGAGCATAAAAAATACAGGATATATGGTCCCAGCCCTACATGGATCTCAGATCATTCCAGAAGACCACATGATACCGGCATAAATAAATGAACATCAATGATTATCAATCGTGTCAACCGCAGACTTCTAAGAGGAGCAGCCGACTCTTCTGTCGCTATCAGAATGGGAACAGGAATCCCCGTCTGCTGCTGAAGCCCATGAAGGAGGAGGACGAGTGGGACAGTCCTCATATCGTCCGCTATCTGGAGGCTCTTTCAGACGAGGAGATCGAGAAGATCAAGGAGTTAGCCAAACCCAAGGTCAGGGCCGGCGTTCAGTAATCAGACATGTTGGACTTTCATTTCACACATCTGTCTCACATGGTTGTGTTCAGCTCTCAAGGGCCACGGTGAGAGATCCAAAGACTGGCGTTCTGACTGTCGCCCATTACAGAGTTTCTAAAAGGTGAGCGCACGCATTCACTTCAGGATCATCAACACGCCGTACAGAAAACACCTGCTGAAACACACAGACAATGAATAGAGATATAATCAGTATAATAAACAAATGTAAAGCAGAATGACATACTGTGTGTGGGTCTGTATGTGTAACACAGGGTCGAGAACCTACTTCCTACACCTTTAGAGGTTGTGTAAATGCATTTCATACAAACTTAAAGAGTAACGTATTGTCAACACTGTAATCATTTAGAAGAGCAATGTAAATCTTGTAAGACTCGATTAGAAAATGTTGACTTCACCCTCAAGTTGTTTCAAACCTGTATACATTTCTTTGTTCTGCTAAACACAAAGAAATATATTTGGAAACATTAGCAATTTGCAGTTCTGGGACATCGTTCACTACCAAAGTGGAAAAAAATCAAATGGTAGTCAAAAGTGCCCCAGAACCTTTTGCTTTGCTAAATTCTTCTAAATATCTCATTATGTGTTCAACAGAACTCCTGCTATGTGACTCAATGGGGCCGTAGAACTGAACATTGTTCACGGTTTTCCAAATATCTTTCTCTGTGTTCATCAAAACAAAGACATTCACACAGGTTTGACACAACTTGAGGGAGATTTTCATGTTTCTTTAAGGCTTTGCTTTGTGTATTAACATCAGGTACGAAATAAATATCAGGAAACGCAATTCCGTGCAATATTCCTGTGTCCAAAGACACCTGGTTCCTTTATAAGTCAAAAGATCACAGCTGAGTCCAACTGCTTTGATATTTTCCTCCCAGTTTCATGGTTTCTTCTTTTGAGCGTTTGGCAATATGGGCCAAATATAATGTAATTAGTGTTCAATCAGACGAAACATCTGCGCAGTCCTGGAAAACCATGTGTTTGGCGGTTAAAGATGTGGAGCGCGCGTCCAGTCACGTGACTGGATGTTGAAGACGTGGCGCAGCGCGTCATATGTCGAGTTATTAATGAGGTGTTCCTGATTGGATTGTGCACTGCTGCTCACAGCCCCACCTGAACCGTGGGGCTCACGGTTCCGGTTCTTTCCAAAAAACAAATGGATTTTCGGTTCCCAGCTCTACTGGCGATGTCAAGGCACAGAGATGTTGTTTTGATAAGCGTGTTTGTGTTGTGTGTGCAGCGCGTGGTTGGATGGTGATGATGATCCGGTGGTGGAACGGGTCAATCGGAGAATACAAGACATCACTGGATTATCTGTGGACACGGCAGAGCTTCTTCAGGTGACTCCTCGTCCACACCGTGGTTTCAGTTCCTCTGATTTGGATTGCTAATGGAGTGTGTTTGTGTTGTGTGTCAGGTGGCTAACTATGGTGTCGGAGGTCAATATGAACCACACTACGACTTCTCAAGGGTAAGATCCGTTCATCACGTATCCTCATCATCACTGGCAGAGTAACTGTAAAGAGAGGCTTTTGGATAAAAGTTGCACACGTCTGTTGCAGCGTCCTTTTGACAGCAACCACATGGTTGATGGAAATAGACTTGCCACCTATCTGAACTACGTAAGTACACGCGCGTGTGTGTTTGTGCCTGTCTTTACTCTCACGTTTTGTCTTCGTAGAAAGATGAACCTGATGCTTTCAAATCATTAGGCACTGGAAATCGTGTGGCTACTTATTTACATTATGTAAGTATGAGTGTGTGGTGGTGCCTGCCTTCACATCTCATGTGTTGTGTGATCCATGTGGCGCACACACTTCAGGAAAGCCAGCCAGCGTCGTCTCTGTTCAAGACATGAGGAATGAGTATGATCGAGTGTTGTGACATCACAGTCCAGACGTTACAGTAAACACGGCTCACACCTGCGCTTTCTCGTCTGGACACACCCGAGCAGAACTGACATCACACAGTCAACAGACACGCGTGGATGATGTGTGGTGTGTTTTGTGCATCATTCTGATTGATGTCTGTGGATTACAGATGAGTGACGTGGAGGCGGGTGGAGCTACAGTTTTTCCAGATTTCGGGGCCGCTATCAGGCCTAGAAAGGTACAGTGATCATTTCCCTTCAAGAAAAGAAAAGAACCGTAGACTGTGTTCGATCCGTTCTGTCCGGAGATGACAGACAGTATTAATCCTAAGTCTGTGTCGACGTGTGCTGGTGTTGTTTTAGGGAACGGCGGTGTTCTGGTATAATCTCTTTAAGAGCGGTGAAGGGGACTACAGGACGAGACACGCCGCCTGTCCTGTTCTTGTAGGGAGTAAATGGGGTAAGCAGTCGGCCTGCTCTGTATTAAAGCACAAACATGATGTTCGGCTGATAAATGAGAACATGAGAAGCAGAAAATGATTTGATCCTGCAGTCCTCTGGTGAACTGATATTTAATAACACATCATATTTGGCTATATGGGCTGTTCTAAAAACACACACACATTTAAGAAGTAGGTTAGTAAGATCCTTCTATCGTCTAATGAAACCCACGATAATATTTGTACTATAAAATCGATTGGTAGATGGGTGTCCCGAACCCAAACCCCTAAATTTCAACTAGAGAAAATCATATAAAAAAAATGTGTAGATATTTTTGATGTTTTGTGAACAGTAAAGTTTAAAAAATATATATTTAATTTTTAAATGATTAAACTTTATGTAAGAATATGTGTCATGATTTTCATGTCACTATCGATTTTAGCCACACCCCTATATTTTTGATCAAGAATCATTACTGTGTCCCTCTCTCTAATAGCTGTCTAATAACAGTGAGTAGATCTGTCAAAAAAAAAAATCTGTGTGTAACTTCAAGGATATAATAATAAACAAAACCCTCTACAGTTATGCAAATCATTAGTATTTTGGTATGTTTTAGTAGTGATATAGTATGTGAGGTGTAGGTTTTCGTTTAGATATTTACTGTCAGATGTGTGTCTGCTATATGTGCTGGCTGCGTATGTGCAACATAGTTAGTTGTTTGTAATTATGTTGTATTTTATAGGTAGTTATTTGCATTAACATAAAATGTTGAAAGTCTGATTCAGATGTGCAATTTAAATATTGTGATCACTACTAAAACATTACCAACATTTCTGAAAATGTGTGTGTCGCGACCGAACTATGGGATGTTTTGTCAAAAATAAAGTATATCAAATGATCAACTAAGATGTTATGATAGTGTTTGGTTCAATGTATATATAATGTAATCAATGCTTAACTTCGAAATCCGTATGATGAATTTATGCCTTTTACAAAGAAAGATTGGATTAAAAATACAAGACATCTCATAAATTACACTTGAAATTGTAACTTATTGATTTACATGTGGAAAACTTTTTTTTTAATAGCAAAAAATATATTTAAAAAGTGGATTAAACAAAATCTTAACATGTGAATATAATCCTTCTTATTAAATTATATATAAATATGCTTTGGTAGTGACAAAATTTGTGGAGGGGAGGAATATTTCAAAACTTTAAGTAATTAAAATATGAAAATTAACTGTACAATTACTAGAAATGTGAACCTTTGATATTATACAATTTGCATCCATAAAACAATTCTGGTTTTTCTTTTTCCAAGATGTTTCCATCTCCGATTTTGCACCAATTCTGTAGAATGGCTCATATATTTGACTTCTCTTTACAGAGTATTTCACACATGAAGTAATATCATTTATCGTTCCATTTGACACACAATGTGGACAAATGGCTAGACAAATCATCACAATGATCACACAAATACTTGTCATTAAGTGACGGACGTATTTCAACTAAATCTGCAGTCCATTCTGACTCTTTGAATGTTTGTTGTACAGGATTTATATCCTAACATTTTATTTTATTTACAGGACATTTCTTCAGCTAACATGAACTCACAATTAACACTATATCAGGATTTTTACAGCATTTATTCTTTGTTCATGTTTTGAGTATTTGCTGCAGTAAAACAAAGCGCGTCATGAAGTGTTTGGTGAGGTGTGTTGTGTTTTCCTCTGACAGTTTCAAACAAATGGATTCATGAGAGAGGACAGGAGTTCAGGAGACCATGTGGCCTGACTGAAGCGGACTGATGGAGGATTGATGTCCATCACATCACACCCGCAGTGCCTGAACATCAACACACACTCCAGCAGCTGAGAGATCTGTGCGGACGCTTTCTCTCTGTCAGGGATTCTCTTTTATTCAAGTGTTTTATGATGATGACTTGCTGCTTCAGTCTTCGATATTTCTTGATGGATGTAAAGTGATCCAGTGATGCATCATGCCATAGCAGACCTCTCGCGTGTGTGTGTTCTTATATCCTGCATAAATTATTGCTCTGTTCTTTTAATCACTGTTTTGTATTTGCAATAAAAATGTCTTTATTTGAACTTTTATATTGTGTATTTCATTTTGTAGTATTTGTGAGCAGCTCTTATAGCAGCAGTAACATCTGAAAGATGAGTTCACGCCCTGGAAAACAATTTCACTCCTCAGATGAGGAATAAAGTCAATTTCATGCCCAGGAGTAAAGTCTTCATCAGCGGGTTTAGCAAAGATGGGACTTTACTAGATCTGTTTTGCTGTTGGGCCACAGAAAACAAACCATAAATGAGTCAACTGTTTGTGTGTGTTTCTCAATGAGATTAGAGCTGTAGGTGGGACGTGGTTCGATGTAAACACATGTCACAGTGGGTTGTCTCTGTGTATTTAAGTGGATAGTTGAGGTTCAGTGGTCTGTTTGGACCGCTTGTGTTTGCGCTGGAGCTGAAGGCTGTCATGGAGGTGAAGTGGATGATGTTACTGCTGTCAGCACACTGCTGTTACTCTACTGAGTTTTATTCTTCAACAGGTGAGTGTCAAGCTCTGCTCTAGAAAACTGATGAAAAATGAAGTGTTTGAACATGAAACTCTGTTTACAGACCGTATGACTCAACTGACGGACATCCAGAGAGAGTTTGCTCAATGTCTCCGTGAATATACACAAGCACTGCAGAGCCAGACGGACATCCTCAAGAGGTAAGACACTTTGCACGAGACATTAGTTCGTGATGAATGCAGTGCTGTTGTCCTTGAGTCCGGACTCCAGACGTCTTTCTGTAGTCTCAGACTTGTCTCGGACTCGTTGGTATCTGCACTCTCAGATGATATTTTCTCCTTCCACACAAAGCCATTGATGAAGCACACGTGTTTGCTTTAGTTGGACTCTTGACTTTCATTGAATTCATTCTCTTGGAGTATCTCACATCAGTACTACAGGTGATCAGTAACCAGCCCCAAAATAATTCATTTGAAAACATGTGAAAACTGCTTTAATGCATATTTTATATATTCTTTTTATATTTACACTTTTACACTGTATTACTGAAAAATGCTTTGGTTATATAGACTTATTATCATAATCACACAAATATGAACAATACAATTTTGAATTTTCAAGTAGGTCTTAACAGTAGCACTCAAGATGAAAACTGAAGCACTGCGCAGTCTTCACTGTATAAATGATACATGCGATGGGTCTAAATAAAGCTACAAAACGTTCAGTTTCTCTTTAATAAGCGACAGATGTATGAGCTCACTGTCACTTTGAGGCAAATTCTTTTTTTGATGCGGATATACATTTAAAACATGTAAAGCGTTTTGTTTTTCGCCGTAACAGCGAGTGTATTTTGACATGACAAGAAGAACTTCATGACGATGAGTCGGCCCGCTGAGATAACGTTATATATGCAGACATGTAGAATAAACCCATCTGAAGATCTCTGCACGAGTATTGATAAGAAATCCCTCACAACGCTCCGTTTCAATGATCGCCCGAGTGCTTGTGGAGCGACTCGTGTTGTTCTTCTTGTTGCGGTTCTGCGTCAGTTCCGTGTCATACTGCCGCACAGCGGTGGACTTTGGAACAGCAGCGTTTCAAGTACCGAAACGCCAAATTCTGGTATTGAACCATTTGAAATCTAACATGTACCGGTACATTTCCGAACCGGTTTACCGCGCAACACTTTCTTGGCTATTGCTAGAAATATACCCGTGTGATGTATGACTGGTTTCGGGCTCCAGGGTCACAGTTGATAGTGTATGTCCATCTTTTGCAGAAATGCCAGCAGCACATCTCTCTAAATACTGTTCCTCCCCTGAGAACTTCAACACAAACGTTAATCCATGACTTCTGCAACACAAGCCAAAAGCTTTTCATTTGAAGGTACAACAGATCTGTCCAGTTTATTTTCCAACTCACCCAGAATGAGTTTGATGGGGTTGAGTATTTTGAGGCGTCCAGTCCGTCATTTTCAATGTTCCAGCAGATTCCTTCAGTCACGGGTACTTTGTTTCTCACATTTTACAGTAATGAACATTTGGCATAATAGGCTCCACATATATTATCAAGAAGAATGTGCCAGTAAAAGTAAAACAAATCAAATAAACAATCATTTCCATCAAAACAGAAAAGAGCAATGTGTGTGTGTGTGTGTGTGTGTGTACACAGTATATATGATTGTGATGACCGGGTTTATTTATTGTAGTGTCTGTCTATTTCTCCATATTACTTTTCCCATGTCTTCACCAACCAAACCACCCCCCAAACTGGTTTTGAAGCTTCGTTTCTCTGTAAAAAAAACTATCAGTTTACTTTTCCAAATGTTCCTTTTGCCATAATAATCCAAGATTGTTTGTATGCACAGCGAGTCTGACAACAGCCGGTGATCCACGTGGAGATCTGGTGTCTCTATCATCACTGTGTCTGTCTATTATTACAAGAATGAAGAGAAAACACTCAGACAAACTAAATCAAGAAGAACCGTGGCAACGTCTCCAAATGTTTTAGGCACTTGGGTTACAATCGTGTAAAAAGGATCCAAACTTTATTTTGTGATCAGGGCTGTTAATGCGCTGGAGTGTGACTCTGAAGACACGTCTGAAGACACAGAGACATTCATCAGCAATCCTCTCGCAGCGTATCAACTTGTGAGAAAACTGAATAAAGTCTGGACCACCACAAGAGAAGTTCTAGAAGAACAAAACGTTCAAGGTGTGAGGAGAAGCGCTGACTGTCTGAGTGCAGAAAATGGGCTTTTCATCAGTTTGGATTTTTATCTTTATTTTTCACAGCCAGTTTGAAGAAAGTGCGTTCCGCGGCGCAGATGTTACCCGGTCCTGATGATGTCGAAGGTTTAGTGATGGCTCTGCTCAGACTGCAGGACATCTACAGATTACATCCCACAAACATCTCTGCGTTTTCCCGGTGGGTTTCATTTGATGTCTGTTCTCTGATGAATATTTCACTGATGTCAGAGTTCCTCCTCCATCCAGACCAGAGTTGACATGTTTCATCTGCTGCTCTTTTCAATGAGCCGCTCGTGTGTGTGTGTGTGTGTGTTGATGAAACTCGCAACATGGATGTGACTGACATGTCTCAGCTCTCTGGGTTGCATGGCACATCAAAGTTTCAGCTGTTTCAGGATTTGTATTGAAGAATTGCATCACAGTAATTGCAGGTGACATTGAACAAACTGCTTCTGAAATGTGTTTCAATCCTGCTGTGCTGTTTTGGCTATGAGCAGAAATGATGTGAGGTGAAATATTCGGAGGGGTCAGAACGACACTTTCCTCTGATAAAATGAGAGAGCAAACACCAGCCGTGAATAAAAGGAGGGACTCTGTCGTCGTGTGTACAGTAGAGAAAGAGATGAGGGAAACACACCTGATGAAAGTGTTCAGGGATGAAAATGACGGACAGGTGTCAGTGGATGTCTGATGTTTTGGACATGCGTCAGTATGCTGTTTGTGTTGTGGCAGCTTCACTCCTAAGTCCTAAGTCTAGTGGATTTTGTTTGTGTGAAGGTGTTCTTGATGTTTTTGTCTGTGTTTTTAGAAGTAAAGAACATAACACTGGATGCAGATGAAACCTTTGACATTGCGGTGACGTCCTATCAGAATCAGAGGATTGGTTCGGCTCTTCTGTGGATGCTGGAGACTTTCAGAAAACTCAACGGCGGTGAGAAAGCCAGCGTCAGCAGAGAAGACCTTCTGCACCATCTCGCGTTATTCTCCTGTCACCTGTCAGCTGACAAAGGTACACACTTCTACCAGACATCACAGTGCCCGGCACAAATGTGATACTGATACTCTTTTCAATGTCTCTCGTGTGTTTTTGTTCCCGTCAGGATCAATTAAAAACACACTTCAGAACCGTTACAGTCTGTTGTGTTTGAAAAGTTTGTTTGTGACCCTTCAAACAAAGATCCTTTGATTTGATGTTTTGTTAACTTGAAAAGATCTCATTTGGAAGGATTAGTTCAGAAGATCAATGTCACAGAAGGTTTAGTGAAATGAAATGTACTCACACTTCAGATCTGATGAATGTGAGCGATCGACCTGCGTGTTCCGCACACATGATGGAGAAGATGAAGACGTGGGATTGGACAGAAGTCAGCGCTCACTTTGCCACACCAGTGGAAGACACGTCACACGAGGAGAACACATATGAGAGTCTGTGCACAGGCAGGCGACTGAAGTCGGTGAGCAACACACTAGGTAAGGGATAAAGTACAGACAGCCGGTTGTTATGGCAGAAATAATCCCCGACAGTGTGATCAGGACGTGAAGCGGAGGGTCTTGTGTCACACTGAAGGGGCTTATTTGGCGATAACAGCCGGGTGCTTGTTTATTATCCCAATTATTACACGGCTACTTGCCACATGAGAATAAACTGGACAATATTTTATTAGCAAATTTTTACCGAATGCAGACCTTCTGTGAGGAAAAGCCGTTAAGTTTCGGTTTTAAAGTAAGAAATGAAGATCAAACGTCACGAACAGGCAATTTGGTTGAATCATTTGTAAATATAATGTTATTAAAAGACATATTTATATTTAATTTGTCTAAAGAATCTGTCAAAAGGATTTGCTGCATCCGGGTGACTTGTGATTAGTTTTGAATTTATGGGAATAACGAACCGAACCTGCAAATGTCACGACTGGCCAATCAGAATCAAGCATTCCAACCAGCTGTGTGATAAAAACACAACATCATTCAGTGATCTTACTGTCATGAGAGTGTGGACACATCTGTGACACAGCAGCAGGCCGGGGTCAGTAAATGGAATGAATGTGTGTTGGATGTAGAGGACAGAGAGAGGG
The DNA here is from genome assembly GCA_006030095.1 of Triplophysa siluroides. Taxonomy (NCBI): domain Eukaryota; kingdom Metazoa; phylum Chordata; class Actinopteri; order Cypriniformes; family Nemacheilidae; genus Triplophysa; species Triplophysa siluroides. The sequence continues at coordinate 1,320,702 of VCII01000221.1, read as the reverse complement.
CTGGTGTGCAGGTACAGGAGCGGACGGCCGAGGACTTATGCTCCGTTCAAAGAGGAGGTGGAGTGGACAGAGCCGCTGATTCTGAGATATCATGACTTCACGTCAGAGCGAGAGATGAACATCATCAAAACACTGGCCAGACCCAAGGTACAGCACACACAAACACATCATCAGAAGTCTCTTGAATGGGATATTTCTCAGTCGAATCAATTCTGTCATCTCTGTTTCAGGATTGAATACATCTAATATTAATGCATGTTCAACATTATGCTCGGTTTATATTTAGCTGTCCAGAGCTAAAGTCTCAGATCCCGTGTCTGGAAAGAAGTTTTCTGCAGAAGTTCGAGTGTCAAAAAGGTAATGTGCTCTATTCTCCAACGAAAGAAACTCCAGTAGGGAAGAGTGGGGTGACTTGTGCCAGGGGAAGTAGTTCCACCCCTTGTTTCTGGAAAACCATAGAAGAAATTGGTCGTGTGACCACATCATTTTGAAAAAATATCCATTTTATCATCCTCCTGTCTTGTGTTCAAATCACGAGGAGGCGTTATTTAGATACTGTTGTTTATTTGACTCGTGGAACTCCGTTACACAGATGCAGTATGAACTCCGACTCACTTGTCTATAAGTCTGCATGCGGCTCCAAGCCATCTTGACTCTGCAGCTCCCCCTAGTGGGCTAGCGACATGTCCCATGTACAACAGTCTGACATCTCCCCTTTTCAGACAATTCCTTCCCTGGAACAAACACCCATAAACATATCCCTTAAATCCCAAGACAATCTGAGTATCTTAAGAACCCCAACACATCAACTGCCTGCAAACATCAAACATAACAATACATCATCAACAGTGCATGTTACTTTGTTTTATAATTACTGTGTCCTCTTGTTTTATTTTTCACAAGTCCAAGCGAACAACAGGTTTGCTGATCCTGCCAGATTTAGTGACAATATGTCTCCCTGAAACAGTCTCAACTGGGAAATCACAGTCTTCGCAAGGATTAGCTTCCTGTTCAGGTTGCTCTGACATTGTTTCAACAGTCTTTTCTCCTTCAGGCAATAACTGGATATGCCTCCTGTTTCTCCTTTTCTCTCCTTCTTTTTCCTGAAAGACATTGTAAGATCTCTGAGTAGTGCTCTCTGATAAAACCGTAGCAGGTCCCTTCCAGCGTGATTCATCATCCAGTTTCAACATGACTGAATCTCCAGGTTTAAGGACAGGTAAGTTCTTCACACCGTGTCGTCTGTTAAAGTAGTATGCCTGCTTTTCTTTCTCAGCTTTATCTTTTTCCATTATAGTTAGTTTGTTCGGCCACTTTGGTTTGAGATTTTTCTGTAAGGTAGGAAGAGTAGTTCGGATTTTTCTTCCCATTAACAACTCCGCTGGGCTCACTCCTGTCGCTGTGTGAGGAGTTGCTCGAAAACTCATCAGGGCCAACAACGGATCGTCCTGCTTCAGTATCCGTTTTGCTGTTTGAACCGCTCGTTCTGCATGACCATTCCCTTGTGGATTGTATGGACTCGAGGTAATGTGCTGAATGTCATATGAGGCACAGAACAGTCTCCAAGCCTCACTTGTGAACTGCGGGCCATTGTCTGTCACGGATTGTTGAGGAATGCCATATCTCGCGAAGGTTGCTTTCAACTGCTGTATCACATGCTCTGACGTTGTGCCTTTTAACAGAAGAATCTCCAAGTATCGTGAATAATAGTCAGATACCACCAAATATTGTTTCCCTTGATGCATACACAAGTCCATGCCAACTCGCTGCCAGGGTCCGTCCGGCAGGGGCGTTGACTGTAACGGTTCCTTGTGTTGTGTGCGTCTGTTCTCTATGCAAAACTTGCATGTTTCTACCTTTCGCCTGAGGTCCTCAGAAATGCCCGGCCACCACACAGTTTCTTTTGTTCTAGCCCTGCATTTTGACAGTCCTTGGTGTCCGTCATGGATTCTACACAGAATTTCCTGTCGCAGCACTTTAGGAATTACCATGCGATTTCCTAGCACCAACAATCCATCACTTACTGACAAGAAATCTTTCCATTTGTAGTTGTGCATCCTTCAGGGTTTCTTCTTTAATTTCCTGAAGCTTTTGCTGTGACACTGGAAGACTCCTGATGACTGCATTCACGTGACATCTTACATCCGCTGACATGAAGTCTTCTGTCGTGTTTAATGGACTACGTGACAAAGCATCTGGCATGTACTCTGCTTTAGCATTAAAGCGCATGAGTCTCATCAAAAGTCTTTGACATCTCACTGGTACGGTGTCTAGATCTTTGCTGTTGATCAAAGGTATTAGTGGCTTATGATCTGTGATCAATTTGAACATGTCCAAGCCCACCAAGTACTTTTGGAACTTCTCGCATGCCCATACACCTGCTAAGCATTCCTTCTCTATTTGAGCATACCTGGTCTCTGAGTCTGACAGTCTCCTTGAAGAGTATGCAACTGGTTTCCAGCTGCCATCATGCTTTTGCAGTAAAACGCCTCCGATCCCGTAGCTGCTTGCGTCTGCTGATACCACTGTTTCTTTACTTGTGTCGTAATGCGCTAGTACTGGAGCCATGACAAGTGCTTTCTTTAGTTTGCTGAATGCATTTTTCTGTGAGTGATCCCATGTCCACGCACTTCCTTTCCGCAGCAGTTCATACAAAGGGCCGCCGTCCCTCACGAGGTCTGGAATGTATTTTCCCATGTAGTTGATAAGGCCCAAAGCCCTCCGCAATTCTGTGACGTTGTTAGGCTCTTGCAATTCCGTTATGGCACGCACCTTTTCAGGATCCGCACGTATTCCTTTTGCATCCACTACGTGTCCCAGAAAACTCAACTCTGTTTTCCTGAACGCACACTTCTCTTTATTCAGTTTAAGATCCACACGTTCCATACGCTTCATCACCTCGTTTAAGTGTTTATTGTGTTCTGTTTCGTCCTTGCCAAACACAATCACATCCTCCATATACACAGCCACTCCTTCCAGGTCTCCTAAAAGTTCGTACATTTTGCGCTGGAAGATCTCTGGGGCTATGCTGATTCCAAATGGCAGTCGGTTAAAGCAGTATCGCCCTACTGGGGTGATAAATGTTGTCAGAAGGCTGCTCTCCTCACTTAATGGAATCTGCCAAAATCCTGATGCTGCGTCTAATGACGTAAAGACTCTTGCACCTGCTAATTTAGCTAGAATTTCTTCTGTCGTAGGTAGCATGTATCTCTCTCTTTTGATGTTGTCATTGAGTTTGTTCAGCCCCACACATATTCTTACTGCGCCATTAGGTTTCATGACTGGCACCATAGGAGCGCACCAATCAGTGGGCTGTGTGACCCTTTTCACTACTCCCTGCTCTTCCATCCTTTGAAGTTCGTTTTTCACTTTAGACATTAGGGGTAATGGCACTCTTCTTGCTGTATGTACCGCGTACGGCTCAGCTCCCGCCTTTAGGTGAATTTTTACTGGCTCTGTTTTCATGGTACCGCATCCTTCAAAAACTGTGCTTACGTGCTCTATTCTTTGGACTAGCCTCATCTCGGCCGCTGTCTCTCTGCCCAGAAGGTTACTGACAAGCTACTACATACACAATTATGGAGTACTTTCTCTGTTTATGCTCTGCTTCTGAGGTAAACTGTCCTATGCACTTTAGCAATCCACCTGGGCTGTCCAGAACTATGTCTGACTGCATGAGCTGAATGCGTGGCTGAAGCTCTTTGAATGTCTCTGCGTCCATTACATTAACATCAGCTCCTGTGTCTATCTTAAAATGAACAGGGGTTTGACCTATTACGAGTGACACAGTCCACATATCATTTTCAGCTTGATTTTTCTTACTCACCGCTCCCAGGTAAAAGCTTTCTGTACTTTCTTCGTCTTTCACTGTCACTTGTCTCACAGTTTTTGATTTACACATTCTTGCCCAGTGTCCTTTTTTCTTGCACTTTTTGCACTCGGTACTTGCCGCTGGACATCTTCTAATGTCTTTGTGTCCTGTCTTTCCACACCGACCACACTCAGTATCTTCTCTACTGGTTTCACCACTTCTTTGACTTTTCCCTTTTTTCCAGGGCGTATAACCGGCTCTCGATGATTGCTTGGAGGTTACCTCTTGCACACTGCCTGCTGCTTGTCCCTCCTGCTGACTCATCTGCATCGCGACATCTTCGGCCTGCCGTGTCATCTGCACCGCCATTTCCAGGGTAAGTGCTGTCATTAGCTGCATTCTTTTCGACAATTCTTTATCTCTTATTCCCACTACGAGTCTGTCTCTTATATGTTCATTTCTGCTCTCGCCGAATTCACAAAACTCACTGAGTTCGTACAGTGCTCTAATGAAGCATTCCGCGTTTTCCCCGGCCTTCTGCACTCTCTGATGAAAACACGCCCGTTCATGTATAACGTTACGTTTCGGCATAAAGTAGTCATCGAATTTTCCGAGAACACTGTCATAATCCTCCGCACTTTTACCTTCCGCGAACGTGTTTTGTTGTAGCGGTTCTGTACCGTGAGAATCTCTGTCTCCACGTGGGCCACTCTGTTGGACGGGTAAAGTTGAAACTTTCCGGTGCACTAAACTTCGCCATTGCTCGATTCTTGTCCGTTTACTTCTGACACCATGTCTTGTGTTCAAATCACGAGGAGGCGTTATTTAGATACTGTTGTTTATTTGACTCGTGGAACTCCGTTACACAGATGCAGTATGAACTCCGACTCACTTGTCCTGTTCTGTCTATAAGTCTGCATGCGGCTCCAAGCCGTCTTGACTCTGCAGCTCCCCCTAGTGGGCTAGCGACATGTCCAATGTACAACACTCTGACACCTCCAAAGAAGAGAGACACAAGGCATGAGAGGTAAGCACATTTTAGCTGAAAATACGTTTTTTTCCCCTTTCAAAGTAAAGTTTCTATGATCAAGGTTTTTGATTGTAGTGTCTGCACAATTATAGACAAGTTTGAAAACATTTCACACATGTTTTAGTGCTTTAGCAGGCTACACAATGAGTCGTTACAGTTAGCATGATGTTAGCTCTTGTTAGTTTTTCAAACTTGTGGGTCTGCGGTGATTTGTGCCAAAGGGCCTGGGTTAAGTTGTACCAGTGGCACAACTCACCCCCACAATACTTCCCTTGTATTGAAGAAGGCCCAGAATGATGAGAAAGAAAGTAAAAACAAGACCGTGACCCACACACCTGAGAAGAGGAAGCTGGAGAAGGCACACAAAGAAAAACAAGATAAAAGGCTGAAAAGGAAAAGAAAAAGAATGAAAGGCAGAAGAAATGGGCTCTGAAAGGCTCAAATCAAACCAAGATCAGAAAGAACAAGGTTGTGCACAGTAGCTCAGAAGAAAGCACCATGGGCCTTCCACTTGATGACACCCTGACGATGAAGCAGAAGATGACCTGGAGAACACACACAACAGAGAAAATAAAAGGGCTGAAAATCAGAAAATGAATGAAAATAAGAAGAGAGGTTCTGAAAGTGTCCAAACCAACCAAACCCGAAAAGAAAGTGACTGTCTACAGTAGCTGTCTACAGTAGCTCAGTAGCAAAGAGTGACATCTCCATTCCACTTAACGACACCACTGATTATGAGAGTTCAGATGTCCAGAATGATGATGATGGTGACAAGGATCCGTCTGCTGGTGACTTTGTCATTGTGAGCTTTCCTGGACAAACCAAATCCTATAACTACATTGGATTGGTGGAGAAGGTTGAGGGTGCAGACATCAGCGCAAAGTTGTAAGATGTCTGTGGATGGAAAGCCCATCTTTACATTTAAGGAAAATGATGGAGTCTTCCCTAGAGGTGATGTGCTCAAGAAACTAAACCACACCCCAAACTCTTGGTGGTACAGATAGGAGGAGCAGAAGTTTATATTCCCCTGCAGCATTGACAAGTGGGATGTTAAGCAGTAGGCCAGATCCAGACCACCTAGATCTACATACCCACAGGGGATAATCTGGAGGAGATGGGCATGCCTCATCAGTGTTTCACTTACCTGCCGTTTGTTTCATTTAGCTAACACTGATTTCAGTTGTGTTATTAAAGAGAAGTTTGATTCCGTTTTAAGTGACCTAAGTCACAATAGGATGTTTAGAAATGAGCCTGCTCACTTTATTCTTATATGTTACATAATTGACAGACAGCGTCTATGTATATCAACAGGCATATATTGCCAAAGCCTTTTTGCCTGAAATGTTTGACAAATATCATATGTTGTGTATTTAATTTTTTTGTGTATTTTGTGTTTTCCCAAAAACTACAAAATATGACTAATTCCAACAATTTAATAGGGTGACAATATCTAAATAAAGCTTAAATTAGTAATTTTGTATTGAATTTGTCTTGCTTTCATATAGCATTACAGTTCATAACATTAAAATGTTCTGTTTTACTTCAGAAATCACTGGCACAATCTACCCCAACGTATTCTCCCCAAAACTTACCTCGCACCAGGGCCAAGTTGTGCCACAACTATATTTCTGAAACTATTTATTTCAGATCCGAAGTTATTGTTTCACATCCTGAAATATATGTAAATTCTTAAGTCGAAGGCATTACTGTCATGGCCTCACTTTAAAGTCACTTAAAAACTGGCACAACTCACCCCACTTTCCCCTAGTAACTGCGATTGTGTTATTAATGGTTAAGTTCTCACCTTTTCTTTGTTTTGTGTGAACCATCAGCACACTACTGAGTGCCCTTAAGACTCAACGTCAACATTATGTCTCTTTCTTTGCCTCTCTTAATCTGAATGACATCCTCGCCCCACTGTTGAGAGACATCTCACATACACAGAAAGCTCGTCACCACAGTTTGTTTCGTATCTGAACAGTTCTGTTTCACGGACTGCCAGAGATGGTCTGGTCAGTGCATGGTGGAATCGCACACGTCACATGGAGAATCTCGTATAATTCGGTCATCCGTGAGCTTGACCAGTGATGTGTCAGAAACGACAGTATTTCAGTTGTGACTTCATCATGGTCTCTTTATCCCGGAGAGATCTCGCTCCGGTGTGGACAGCTCGATTGGGCTGGCGTTCACTGCTCCCTATAGCTGTGTCCTGCTACATTATTATTTTGGAAGCTTTATAGTGGGTTTTTCTTTTTGATGTATGTTGGCGTTTTGTTGGATTTCAGATTACTTTGGACTCATTGGTTATCCAGGGTCTTCACATAACACAATGTCAGTGTTTGTATTACACTATTGATCTCACGGATGTCCGTATTTAATGTCAAGCTTGTTACTAAGACTTGTTTAGAAGGTAAAAGGGAGCCGCAGAGAGGACGTATATTTGTATTCAAAACCCGGAAGCGAGTTAGCATTTTAGGACTTCCTAAGTTTGAAAGAGTTGTCGGAGGCATGGTGGTGGTGACGTTGTTCTGTGAACTCCCAGAGCTGCTGGAGGTGGTGATCAGTTCTTATTGCCTGTGGTCTATGTGAGGCTTTTTACACTAGTGGACAGTATATTACACTGTATTAGAACGCGTCACATCTGAATGTCAGCAGACTACTAAAAATGCATGCAGCTAAACCATGATAGGCTCCTTGCATACTCGCCGCACCATCGTAACATTGCGCTCTCAAGTTGAAGATATCAAGATTGAAGCTTGTCGGTTCCATTTTTTAAAAGAAGTTTTTAAAAATTCACCAACTGTTTTGTCAGTCCGATAAAATGCAATGAATGATTGGTGGACAGCGAGGTCTCTGTCGACAGATCTTAAAACCACTGCAACTTGCTCATGTTTCATCTGCAATTGGGGCAAAACTTCCAGCTTCATGCACTCTTTGAATGATGTCACTTTTAAGCTGCCCGGCCGTTATATTGATCAACTCATTCTGAGGTTTGCTATGAATTAAATGATCTCTCTCTTTTTTTCAATAGCCGGTTTATTAGTTGGTTATCAGTGGGCCTTAAATCCATCCATCCATCTTCTTCCGCTTATCCGGGGCCGGGTCGCGGGTGCAGCAGTCTAAGCAGGGACGCCCAGACTTCCCTCTCCCTAGACACTTCCTCCAGCTCTTCCGGGGGGACACCGAGGCGTTCCCAGGCCAGCCGGGAGACATAGTCCCTCCAGCGTGTCCTAGGTCTTCCCCGGGGTCTCCTCCCGGTGGGACATGCCCGGAACACCTTCCCGGGAAGGCGTCCAGGGGGCATCCGGAAAAGATGCCCGAGCCACCTCAGCTGGCCCCTCTCGATGTGGAGGAGCAGCGGATCTACTCTGAGCTCCTCCTGAGTGACCGAGCTTCTCACCCTATCTCTAAGGGATCGCCCAGCCACCCTGCGGAGGAAGCTCATTTCGGCCGCCTGTATCCGGGATCCGGTCATGACCCACAGCTCATGACCATAGGTGAGAGTAGAAACGTAGATTGACCGATAAATCGAGAGCTTCGCCTTGCGGCTCAGCTCCTTCTTCACCACGACAGACCGGTACAGCGACCGCATTACTGCAGAAGCTGCACCGATCCGTCTGTCAATCTCCCGTTCCATCCTTCCCTCACTCGTGAATCCGTTGTGGGCCTTAAATCCATCTCACTCGTGGGCCTTAAATCCATCAACTGTAAAAATCTGATTCATCCATTTCGTTGTGACCACAAAGAGCAATACCGGAGCGACAACAGAAGAGCAAAGTCTCGCATATTTTTTACAAGTGTTCCTATTCTTATCCACTCTCTTTGCGTGTTCACTGCTTATTTGCATTGCTACCCTGTTGAAAAAAGCAGCATATGCTGGTTTGGTATGTTTTGATGCTGGTTTAAGCTGGCCATGTGCTGGTTTAAGATGGTCATGTGCTGGTTTAAGATGGTCACGTGCTGGCCCATAGCTGGTTTAATCTGGTCAAACCAGCATCAAAACATAGCTAACCCAGCATATGCTGTTTTTTTCAACAGGCTACACTTCCCGTTTTGAGTGTCTGTAGGTGACTTTTTCTTTTAAAACTTGCAGAAATGTGCGCGCTGCTTTTCTGATGTTCGCTAAAATGGAAATCTTTCAGTGACTTTTCTGCAGTTGGCAAATCCAGTCACTTGAAATGCGTCTGCCTTAGACTGTTGCCTCCAAATGTGCAACATGTGAAACAAAAGGCCAGATCAACAGCGGGGCATTCATGAATCTGATACCATTCTTTCCTGAGCTTTCTGCCATCGGTCACTGGAAATGAGATGATATAATATATGGCCCAATCTCAATAAGGTTGGTAGTCATTATGGGTCCATAGCCTGGATTTTGATCTGTGGAGGGCAGGCTAACGGCTCCAATTTGGAACGTTACCGGCAGCTCACATCTGACATTCATCATCTTCTGAATGACTGGCACTTGTTTCATTAGTTACGTTAGTTACATTATCTGTCCTTCAACAGCAATTTTGTTTTTTGATTTCTTGGAGAAGTAATTATCCAACGTATTGGGACGCTTAGCCATTTGGTCTGATGGATAAGTACGTAGTACGTAATGTGTAACTTGTTTCTCTTTCTTTGTTTTTCTGCTCCGTATCAGTGCGGAGAGATTCATATAAGAACATAGGAAACAATCTTCAGAAACAGTCTTCTGATAGACGCTTGGAAGGCTGCTTCACACAGAGCTCTTTTGCATTGTTGACATGTCCATTTATTTTGAAGTGCTTTTCATTTTGGCTTGTCTTTCTCTGATGTTTTTCCTATAAAGATCTGGCAACACTGTCACTTTAGCAAATATGCAAAAGTAAAGACTTAACTCTGTTATGTTTTTGCACGTCACATACCGACGAAGAAACATCTTTCCTGTAAATTGTGTGTGTACAGCACAGGATTAAGCACTAATTTAAAAGGTGAAGTGACAACCGAATTTTACTGTAGTGTGTATGTGGCCAATAAGAGCTCAAAATAGATGTGAACTTCAGTACTGAATGACAATCATGTCAGGGTGAGACCTCAAGAAGCTGCTCGATAAAATGCCAAAAGACCATTGCTGTAAATTTACTGTAAATAATCAAATACTGTATAACACAGCTTTGAGCTATTTTTAGTCCCAACAGTGACTTGTGCAGACAGTAATGCAGTAGTTTGGGCTGATGTGTGTAATGTGAAGGAGTTGATCTCTTTCAGCGCTTGGCTCTCTGAAGATGAAGATCCTCTCATCACACGGCTCAATCAGAGGATCACTGATGTTACTGGTTTAGATCTGGAGACAGCAGAGGACCTCCAGGTACAGATCCCAATGCAAAACTGAATTTCATTACACTACAATAGTGCATGTGATCTGGTAATGCATTCAAATGTTCCTGTGGCTCAGTGGATAGAGCTTTGGATTTGATTCCCAGTCAACACACATGCTGATCAAACGTATAGCCTGGTGCTCTCGAAGTCACTTTGGATAAAAGTCAGACAAATGCAAAATGTGAAAAGCACAAGGTCTCTCACTGGTGCTGTGTACTGAAACCATCATCACATGCAGTGGCGAAGAGCTACGATCCTCCGGCTCTGAGTGACCGATCACATTACCAGTAAACTCTGAAGGTAAAGTGATCTGCAGGAGGTTTCTGAATGTGTAAGATTGCAAGGGTAAAAGGGATGTTTTTGTGAATGACATGTGTTGTGAAACTGCAGTTTCTGGATATAAACCAAAGCATGTTAAGTATGGTTTTGATTTCTTTAACACCATTGTTCCGTCTTAACGTTTGCTGGACTTTTTTTAGGTGGCAAACTATGGGATTGGAGGCCAGTATGAGCCGCATTATGACTCAAAGGTTGGAAAGCAAGTGCTTTCATTGTTATTTCTTGCTCCCTTTTCCTAAGGTCTGTTATTGCGTTTCATTTAACAAACTGCAATATTTCTACACTCCACAGCTGGCCAATGACTCCGATTTTCAGCTCCGAGGCGGCCGGATTGCCACTCTTTTAATCTATGTAAGAATATCAGTTGGCTCTGTCTGATACAGTATGTGTGAGGTCATATGTGAGTCTTGAAGGTCATCTCGTCTGTTGTAGATGAGTGATGTGGATATGGGAGGGGCGACAGTGTTTCCAAACATTGGAGCAGCCCTTCAGCCGAAGAGAGTAAGTGTAAAGTGTGTGTGACATGTGATGTCCTCCCTCACGCTGACTGCATTCACTCTTGTTTTAAGGGCTCTGCAGTCGTTTGGTTTAATCTGCTGAGAAATGGAAGTGAAGACGGCAGGACCTTACATGCAGCGTGTCCTGTGTTTGTCGGCAACAAATGGGGTAGGGAGTCCTAGTACTAACTCTCGGTGAAGCTCACGAAAACCACATTTCTCTTAAAAACACACTTCTTTCTGCACAAAATGTTTTTATTTTTGTATTTCTTTCTTTTGATTTTGCCACCAAATATGATTTCAGCATGGGGCGAGTGTGCAAAAGAGTTCTTCTAGATGAAACAATGGAATTATCCAGTTAAAAATAAACCCAATTCTTCATTTGAATCTTTTAGTTGCCAACAAGTGGATTCGTGCTGGAGGACAGGAGTTCAGGAGGAAGTGCTCGACAGACCAGTCTGAGTAACAGCCACTTCAGGAGAAACACACACACAGAACGATGCCACTGAAAACAAACAAACTCTTTCTTAACCTTCAAGATGATATTGATGTAGAGTCACTTATTGACCTTTAGCGATATTTCCTTTCACATAATGTACTGAGCAAACTACACTTGACATATTTCATAGCCAACTAACTACACTGTAATTGAGCCACAGCAATATGGCTGAAAACAACCTTCTGTTATTTTAGTCAAATATTTGTATAGCTCCTGATGTACCGTTGTGGTCCTATGGATGGGTGTAATGGAGAACCCTCCTCCTGCTGATCATATGAAGAGTTTTATGATGTTTTAATTGCGTTTTATTGTGTTAGTTAGCTGTATTCAAAGCAACTGCAGTTAGATTGATATTAATTGGAACGCACAGATTTCTCTCATCCTGGAAGCAAACTCTTCATAACCATCCAGCTCAGTAGCCCAGCTGAAGAGGGAAGAACAGCAGGCAGAAACACAAATACAACGCGAACGATCTCTCAGATAATACGCACGTCGCGCACGCGCACGCACAGGCGCTCACAAGTCGTTCAGTCTGCAGGGTTGGAGATTAGCAGAGCTTGTGTTTTACAGCAATCAAATCAGATGTAGCGCGAGAGGGCGGTTTGATCGCACTGTGTGATGAGATGAGGTCATTCTCAGGAGGGCGGGGACACGCAGCATCATTCTAACAGCAGGAGGAGGGCGGGGACACGCAGCATCATTCTGACAGCAGGAGGAGGGCGGGGACACGCAGCATCATCCTGACAGCGGCAGGAGGGCGGGGTTAGGCAGCATCATCGAAGCCTGTCGTGTCATTGTACGGTTGCTGATGCTGAGGAGAAAATGTAGAGCCATGATTGAGGATTCTAGGTTCGCAGGCCGTGGCGCATGTTGAGCGTGGTTTTCTAGGTAAGCGCGACATCATTCTGGAGTCGCTTTTTATTCGTCACTGCATGTGTGCGTTGTGGGTGATGTCCGCCGGAACGCGACCGGACAGACGGGCTTCAGTACAGGACTGAGAAGAAAACAGACATGTGAGCAAAAGCGCTAGAATCGGTGACGATGTGATACCGTGTAGCGGTGATTTGTGTGTGCTAGCAGGTCAGTTGAGAGATGTGGATGTGGATGAGAAGTGTGCGCTCGGCCTGCGCGTTGACGCGACGCAACGCGTATGATCAGACGCTTTACAGGCCGCGCTGATGGACGCCAATGCATCACATTACACATCTACACTTCACTTCACACACATATGCATTACATTACACACCACTACACACACGCATGCAATGATGCTCAGTGCTCACATTTCAGACATGAATGCACTTCGATCTCAGAAGGGTGATTCTTGCGTCACGTGACCTCAGCTGAAGCGTCTTAATGATGTGCATTATTATCAACTGTGACACGAAAATCTAGTGCGGAAAACACAAAAGGATTTTTCTGTGTAGATTTGCTGGTTATAGACATTTAACAAGTAAATGGCGTTCAGGCCTGGTCCAACCATTCAATCATGTGTAGGCCTACATGATATTCCTATGAATCTTTTGTGAGCCGATCCGAAGTGTAAGAATACATCTGCTGCTAGATCCCATTCGACTGCATCAGAGTGCGTTCTGTAATACTACAGCATTCTGCTTCTGGGCTGCCAGGGAGGTCTAGAGGATCTTTGGATCTTCTTGAGATATATTCAATATCATACATGTGGGAGAAATGATAGAAAATATGTAAAAGCAATGCAGATTTCTAAGATATTTCCAGTCTTAAAGTGCCATATGAATTGAAAAAGTAACACAACTAATGCTGAAAATAATGTGTGAGTGATAAATCGTTTCTTATATCCTGTGGTCTAATAGCGTGATCTGTTTCAATTACACCGTGTCTTTTTCATGACAACCACAGTTTGCGTTATGTTTGTCTTTAAATGATCAAATCAGAAAATTCAATCAAAAGAAAAATGGAGGAAATAAAAAAATGAGAATAGTTCACCATGATTGTTTTTCATGCTCTACTGTTGATATAGTAATCGTTTCATTTCTTGAACCAAGACCTGTCATAACAATGAAAGTAGTTTTTATTTATGACGCTTAAATATCTGTTAAAATACTCATTGCACTTTTTGATTAGTGCGGTATTGGTTACAAATCATACAACCAGACTAAAAACTTTTTTCAAAATAATCATGTCTTTTTTTGTACATTAAAAAAAAGGTGAAAAAAATGTTTTACTATCGTACAACGAATAGCCCTTTTTTGGGGGGAATTAACCTAGCTGAATGATACATATTAACTGTACATGCCTGTAACTGAGAACCATAATAATAATAATAATTCTATAGGTTCTCTAGACCAATGAACATGGGCTGAGGAAGAAAAACATGAACAACATACACGTGAATCTATACTTTCATAATGTACTGCTTATTTGTATTCTCAGGATACATTTTAATTGATGGGTTTTTTATGTTTATATTTTCACATATAAACCGCCAGCGATTGACAACTATGTTGAGAAGTTTCAGTAAGTAAGGGACGAAATGCTCAAGATATAGTAGCTCCAATGCCCTGTAAATGGCAGCATTGCTTGTCCTGTAGCAGAAATAAAGTGCTGCTGAAGTGAAGTGATTAAACACGAGACTCACTGACTGAACCCATCAAATCAGTGGTTTGTAAGATTTAGTGTTTAAAGCTTATTTATGACAATATGTAGTAAATTACATATATAATAATTAAGTTGTAATTACTTTTGAGTTTTGAGCTTGCTCATTTAATTTAATTAAAGACAAAGAAGGCAAAATTACAGCTTTTTGCAAAGAGGGCAATAAAGGAGGATTGTGAAGAGTGACAGGTTATATTTGTGTCCGATCATTTCATTGCCAATATATCATTTGAATATAAAACTAAATAATAACAACTTAAAAAAGAAAGTTTCTTTGCATTTATTTTGGATTTATTGGGCCCGCAAATGCAAATATGTAAAAAAGTGCAAATATGAAGTGGTCTATGGCCGATTATTTTAAAAGACAGAGTGACAAATGAACAGAACGATTCATCAGCTGAGGTCATTATTACTATAAAAAAGGGTGAGCCCAAATTGTGACCAGTGGGGGAAATGAGTCTAGAGCCCTGACACACGGCTTGTTCTAATGGGACTGTCACGCGCGCCGTGCCATGTCTGGTGGACACAAAACTTAAAATGATAATGGGTTCTAATGCGTTCTCTTGTCTCTTGTCGTGCTGCATCCAGTGTAGACATTACAAAATGTAATGGAGTAAAGAGTGCATACTGTATACTTATTCAAAAATGCAGTCAAGTAGAGAGTAAAGGTTGCTAATATCTTTAATACTCAGTACAACCACAAAGTAGCCAAAAAGATACATAAGTACAGTCACTAATACCATTTACTCCACTACTTTACACCACAGATGACGCGCACACTCCGCGCTGTGTATCGCTTCACATTTCTCCACTGAAGATGTTCAAAACACTTTCTCATGTATTTGCCCTCGCGCACCTTCTGTGTATCTGTATGCATGTATATGTTGTTGCCCGCAGTCTCTGCATTTGACCTCTTACAGTTCAGTAGGTCAGTTTGGAAGTTTCTAACTCCCTGTCAACAACGCACCCGAGCACAGTGTTATTGGGTTAAGAGCAAGTGTATGATCCCAACATCAACAACACGGCGTTCGTTCGGATATAACGAACAATATATGTACTGTTGTATGAAGTACATTTGTGTGTTTACCATCAATTTACTAGAAGGACTTTACCAGTAATTACCAGCATTGCTGCGTGAAAAGGGCGTATACATATATTGAGCAGTGATGTCACGGCGGCATTTAGAATCTGTCTGAAGTATTTTCCTCAACCTTTGTGTCTAATCTATTTATATTGCCATTGATTGGTGTGCACTGGCGTCTGTATGTCCAGAGTTCTTCGTGAGTTATGTGACCGTCTGTGGAGAGGCTGAAGTGAAATCCTCTCATGTGATCTGTGTGATGATGATGTCGGCCCTTCAGCAGCGCTCTGTGTTTTGTTGTAATTTAGTTCTGTAGGATCAGGGCTTCCCAAACCTTTTCTTCCCCACAGATCCCACCAAATATTATGAAATGAAAATGAAGATAGAACTATTTTTCTTGTGGTTGCATGAAGTGTACAGTATGTTTCATTTCAATACCCAATAGTACTATGAGGTAAGATAAAAACATTCGGGGAGCTGCTTGCTGTTGTTGTTATTGTAGTGAACTGTAGTAATCGTTACATGATTATCATTACAGTACAGAAGACATATGGATCACATGTAGCGCTCCTCCGCTGGAGAATGATGTTTGCAGCAGCAGGGTTCCAGTGTTTCCCCTAGGCTTACGGCTTTGGGGGGTCCGGACACTTTTTTAAATAAATAATATTTAATAAATTGAGCCCAGTTGATTATGTATATAAAAAGTTAACATCTAGTGTTTTATCATCAGGCCATTTATTTTATATTCGGACAGTATGAAAAATAGAAAAGCCTGTTAACTGAGAAAATGTGCTGTAGGGTCTGGTGCTAAAGCGTGGCCTATATTAATATTTAAAATAACTACTGACAACAAATGTAACAACTGAAATAAATTTATCATGAGCAGAAATGACTAACAAGTAGCCTTTCCATGCCGTTCATACTAGAACTGATTCTAAATAATCTTTCTGATTAAAACACGATTCATTATGAAACGCTCTTAACATGCTGACTATTAATGCTGTTAATATTATTAATGCTAAATGTAGATACAAGATCTGTCACAAACCTATATTAGCAAAAAGTAATCTGACTGACAGCTAAAAATACTTTATTACTGCTGCATTATCCTTCACTTAAGCGTTACAGTAAAAGTGTGCATTTATTGACCTGCTCTTGGTGTCTGCCGTTCTTTACATGCGACGCGTGAAGCAGCACTCACGAGCGGAATGGGTTCAAATGAAGCGCATAAACGCGCATCGGGGCAGAACTCAATACGGAGAGCAGAGGAGAGTTGTACATATAGTCTATTTGTAAAACACATGCATACATATATGATGTATAGCCAAGAAACCCACTGGACGACTTGATGTTCTGCAACTTTATACTCATTCTCAAAACTACTTTATGCATTGATTTGTCAGATTAACTGATAAGTAGTTATGAATGTCAATTTTCTGCAAGTATATTTTGCTCTAAATCTGTCATATGAGAAATGTAGTAAAAAATGGACCCATATTGGGATACCTATCGCATCGTGAAGTTGTTGGCACATGAAATAAAACCTACAGATGTCACGAATGATGGGCATGAGAGTCATACTGAGAAAATATCACAGAGCATTAAACATGTGAGACAAAGAAAATGTCTAAATCTTACAGGTTTTGTGTGAATGTAGTAATAATAAGTGACATGGAGAAAACAGTCAGATGCGATAAGAGCTTTGCTCTCCACTGATGAGTTTTCTACAGTTCTACATCACACAGTGAAAGCATGAATATTATAGTGAATCAGAACACATGATGTTGACCTCTACATGTAAAATATAACTGTGATCTTACGTCAAACAATTTACACTTAAAAAATTGAGTACATTTTAAAGCTGTGAAATCAATGAAATGATATTTGACATTTACTAAATTTAAACTGTAAGTAAATCTGAGTTACTCAAATATTTCTATTAAAATTCACCCAAAATACCAAGTGTATATTAAAAGTATAATATGTTAATTAAATACTAATATTATTTAAGTTTATATGTCCCCACAAAAAACCGGATAAAAGATTTTAATAAGTTAATATAATGAATAACCTTTGTGACATTTACTAAGTCCACAGAATATTTTTTTCGAGGTCAACAGCTCATTCTGAAGACAGATGGGAGAGGAAGCACTGCACACATGTGTTTGTGGGTAAATATGGTATTAGTGATAGTGGTTGTGTCTCGCCACACTCTATTCAGTTCTAGTAAATAGGGATGCTCCGATCCACCATTTTTGCTTCCGATACTGATTCCGATATTAGAGATTCAGCATTGGCCGATACCGAGTACAGATCCGATACTAAGGTAAAATTGCACTTTAACTTCAACAAACAAACTTCAAACTTAACAAACTGTATCCACTGTGCAAGGCATCAGGCTCAACTTAAACAATCATTTCCAAACCTGGTAAAAGAAAATAACAAACAAATTATTCACAAGTTTAGTGAACTATTTGCTAAAACAGGCATAGGCCCGTGTTCCACTTTCCTTACGTTATGATCAGTAATATCTCTGCATCTGCGGCTGCAAGAAGTGACGTGATGAGCATTTGTTTGCTTTGGCTGGTCTGTGCCTGGGCTTAAAATATGTAGCCTATATTATTTTCTCCTTACTCTGACCTGTTTTTCTTTAATTCTGTTTTCAAATTTTAGTAATCAAACTAAATTTAAATAAATTGAGTAAAAGTACGTCTATTACACTGAAATCATGAAACGTAATATATTTAACAACAATTCATTAAAAGCTTAAAAATGAATGTTTCATTATTTGTTTATTTAAATGATGTTGAATGAAAAAACATTTCTCTTTTTAATGTCGCAATTTAAGAACAAGTTATAATTAGGGTAGCCCTATAGCCCATCAACAAACAAGATAAGATAGCCCATATTATATCCTGTTTTTTATTTATTGGAAACAAAAATAGCGAATAGAAGGCAATGGACAAAAGTACTACAGAACAAGTCGACTACAGAAGAACGCATTTGATTTCGCGCAGAGCGAATGAACGAGCCGCGGACTGCCCATATTTAGCTCATTTACAGAACATACATAGACTAAACACTCGAGTGATTATGGTGTTAAGATTATTTTACATGTTCTAGTCATTTATTCAAAGTTCTGTGAATCCAGAGCCGCATTTACAGCTCTTTCTGCCATCAAATAATGTCAATCCGTCTTTCATGCATGCGATTTTAATGATTAAAATAGAGATATGTATAATTACGTAACTGTTAACATAACTGTATGTAGCTTCAGATCATTATCATTATCACAAAGGAAACTCATGCTAGATCTGACCTAAAACTAAACAATTCGTTCCTCAAAGACTTATCATTGTTTTTTCCAACATATTGTTTTAGTATGTTATTTAAAATGTTTTTAAACGAAACATTAAAATGAAAGCAATTTGAATGATAACATTTTGTGTAAATTGTGTTTTCAGAGTCGACTAGTAGGAGCTGTACCATTTAAACATCTAGATGACTAGTATCGCACATCCCTAGATACATAGAAACGAAATCCCATTATAACTGTTTAGTTTATAACGTGCTCTTTGGGATGAAATAGCTGTTGTAAAATACCTCTAAATCGCGGATGTTGTTGCTCGCTCCATGCTGTTCGCTGCTCTGTGTTAGCTTGTTCACCTGCGCACAGCGCACGTTGCTCAGTATTGGCCTAATGTCAAACACTGCACACAGCACAGAAATTTTATGTCAGATCGGGCCAATTGTCACCGATACCCAATCTAGAATTTTATTCAGTATTGACGCCGATACCCGATACAAATATCGGATCGGAGAATCCCTACTAGCAAATGTCATCATGTGTTCTGCTGGGCAGATGGTTGTTTTTCATACACGTGTTCAAAGAAGTAGAATAACCTCTAGTCATGCTCATTGAAGACTCATTGAATGTTAAATGCAGAGCAGGTCTGGAAACTGAACCCACTTCAGTGTGATAGAAAGGCTTTGAGATGCATGTTGTTGCCCAGGGGCTCAGGAGACATTTAAAAATTCGGGGGAAAACTGTGAGCAAAAGCCCAGATAGTCAAATCCGATTTTCCGATTTTGGACCACCACTTCTGGCTAACTGTCAACCGACCAAGACCACCATCAGATTGTAAACCTGTTGTGCCAGAACCACCTCCCTCTGTAACTGGATCCCGGTAACAGTCATGCCCTCACCTCCAGACTGCAACAGCTTCTTTCCACAAGCATTCGACTCCTAAATAAAAAGACTCATGTAAATTGTAACACCCTGTTTGCACATTTGCACCATTTACTGCCCTACTTGCATTTTCTGCACCAACACTGCTGCTAGTTCCTCATTGAACGTTTACTTGTACAGTAGTATGATTACATGGACAATGTTTCACTACTTGTTTGCACTCTGTGATTTATATTGTGTCACGTTTTTCTTTTGCACTAAATGTTGTACTCGCACAGATTTGCAAATGTGCACTTTATGTAGTCTGTGTGTTTATGTCTTAAGTATGTACTGTCCTGGGGGAACGTTGTTTCGTTTCACTGTGTACTGCACTGTATATTGTTGAAATGACAATAAAAGCCACTTGGACATAGAACACATTTAATGCAATGCGGCGCTGATTTTTGGAATAGTTTTCTGTTGGCAGGGAGTGTTTTGCGTGCAGCTTATGCGTGGCAGGCGCCTCGCGGTTTTGTCTGAGCGCTCTAAGCTCCTGAAGTTGAAAAAAATCAACTCTGAGCAGAAAAGCGCTTGACGTCATGCACATTTTTTTCCCTTTGCCCAATCAAATGAAAGGAGAGGCGGACCTTCCAATGTGGTGACAGAACTTTACAGTTACTTGAAACGTCCGGAGATTGCAATGATGGTGGAGAAACTTGTGTTGGCTGATGCGGGTTAACCGACTATGGTTAGATTGAGCACCCTGTGCTTGTCCCTTTTTAAAGATTCGGCTAATATGACAGTATACAGCAACCAGAGCTATGATCCTTGACTGACAGGACAGCTGATCCGGTGGTTGACTGGCAACATAAAAAACTTTGATTGCTCTTTTAAAAAGTCAACCAAAAAGGCAGCACGGTGCGCCTTGTGTTTTGAAACATGAAAGATGCGCTCTGTCTGATCGGCCCATAAACGTCTCTGTTTCTACAGCTAATATTACAACAACATGTCTTAGGCTCTGTTCACACTGTCAACTTTTTGGATTGACAACCGTATTTACTTACAGGTGTGAGTCTGGAAAGGTCCAGTTCACGGAGCAGCTTACGGTTGCAGCTTGTATACTGCCTGTATGAACGAGCAACCGAACTCACGACCGTATCCTATCTGCACGCAGCGAACGGTAACCATAGTGACATGGCGTAAATATTGCAATGGTCTTGTAGATGCACAAGTAGACGCATGTACCACTTAAAATCGTACAAAGAAGTCTTTAAAAGGGGATTTGCATGTTTAAAGTTTATTTTAATCCGCAAAATAATTGAACGTTAAATAATATCACATTTAATGTAAGAAGACCGACTGTGCATAATATTAAGAGGTAATTCTGCAGCGCGGTTTGCGGTCATTTTCATGCGCTGTACATTAACACAGTGACAGAGAATGACGGTGACGTCACTGACAACTAGTTAGTTCCTGTTCACACAACAGGGCTTCTCAGTAAATACAGTTGTGAGTCCCGACAATTTACAGGTGTGAGTTCGGTAATAGAATGCGGTGAATAACCGAACTGCGTGTGAACACAACCTTATTAAGAACTCAGATACAGGTGTGAAACCGTATATTGGTGCTGTATGAATTTTTACACAATCATCTTACGTCTTCAAAGCTGGAAATCTTCTTTTTACACGTATTATCCTCTGATCTTTGTTTTTGGATAATATATCAGTATATTAATATAATCAGTATTGGGTGATATGTTTTCTTCCACAGTCTTTCTACAAATGTTTTAAGGTGAATCAGACAGATGTAGTTTCTGGTTGTGAATAGTGCCGGCTATTTTTCTCGTATCAAATTGGGGGTAGCCTGTTGTAGCCATGCAGAGCATCAATCATGTAAAGCACACACACACACACACACACACACACACACACACACACACACAGTCTTCAACGTGTGTGATGATGAACTATCAAACAGATTTTTGAACAGTTAGTTTTGCATGCAAGCTCCAATTGACGAGTGAGGCATCTATTAATCTGATGCACAAACTTGATCAGTTACTGTATGTGCTGCACACTCCTCATCTTCTGGAGATTTTTGCCCCCCCGAAACCATATCAAGACTTTCAGACCCTTTCTACGCTGCCATGTTGTTTAGGCAAAGCATTTCATAGCATCATTTCAAGTGAATCACTTTTATTTTACAGTATCAACTCTTTAATTTCAGGCTGCAAAAATTGACAAAACTCTTAAAGAGAATATATTTTTCTCTCAATTAAATGAACTATCAATATATTCAATTATTTAATAAAGATTTGGAAATACATAGAATGGTATAAAAGTTAAAATAATGTATACAATATATTGAACAATGCATAAAGAATTGCCACTTTTTTACTGGGGAGAAGATTCACATATCAATCAGATGGTGTTGTTCTCGCAGTGATTTGTGTGATGTTTTGAATACGCTTAAGAGATAATATTGCTTTAAATGTTTGTATTTGTATGTACATTTGTATGTATTTCTGTGTGTTGTGCATACTGTGACCACTTAAAAAAAATGGGTGCATGATATTTCTGATGTCAACTGTAGCATTTTGTTTCTTAAAGTTAAATTGTGCAAAAAACGATTTATATTTATATTCAGCTACTGCACATGTGCCTCACACGTGACTGCGTGGAGCCCGCCCCAGAGAATCACCCGTCTTTATCAACTGGTGATTGGTTGGTTTTACTGAAAGGGGCGGCTTCCTTCGCTAAAGATTCTCTCCTCCGCATCTTCTTAATATCTTTGATAGAGAAAATGTGTGATGTTCTGATCATGTGATCTCGACAATGGTTGACTTACCGCTGTGGGTGCATCATGTGTATTGTGTTCAATAACAGTATGTCCGTTCTGCTACTTTGCATTTTAAGAGCAAGGGAGGAGGAAATGTCTTTCATTCTTCAGAAAATGATTAGTTGAGCGATCACGTGTTCACACCAGAAAACAAACATTCCTTAAAACTCACTACTCTGACATTTATTCTTGACATGCCTTCTGGTTAATTCCAAGATGGCGCCTGTGTCTATGGCCTGCCGTCTGTCTCTGCACACTTTGTTTGTATTTATGTTATTTTTGTCAATTATTATTGCAAATGTCAACTCTCTACTGGTCTATGACCGCCAATTACTTTTAGACCTTCGACCCTTGATTAAAACCTTGGTGCCATTTGAGCATGATGGCCAAGAAACTTTCTGTCCTCCGTTTCTTACGGGAATACCAGCTCACCTTCGTCGTGTGTCAGCTCCACCTTTGCGCAGAGCGCGCCGTAGACGCCGGGGAAAACGCGGTGGTTGGCAGGTGAAACTAAGGATTAGGCTGGCGTCTTCCTCTATGACTTTGCCTGGAATCCGTTCGGATTTTTGTCGCCTTGCGCTGTGGCGTTCTGCGGATCCGATTGACTCCTATTTGGTTCCAGTGGCTGGTTTGGACGTGGGGCTACCTGTTTGTCGTGTTCAGGCTCCTCGCCTCCGCTGGCGCGGGGTGAATCAGCAGAATCTCCGGCCGCTTGCTCGGACTACACTGGCTGTAAAAGCCCCGGACCCAGCTAGGTTTGCCCTGGTGAATGCTAGATCGCTAGCAAACAAAACTTTCATTTTGAAAGACTTCTTTGAGTCACGCGACTTGGATTTTCTTTGTGTAACGGAAACGTGGATTCCTGGGGTGAGTCGAGTGCTTTTTGTGAACTTTTACCGTTTGACTGTTTGTACTTTAACTCTCCGAGAACGTCAGGTCGTGGAGGAGGACTGGCAACAGTCTATAAAACAAATTTTAAGTGTAAACAGCTCGCACTCGCTGTATCCTTTGCCACCTTTGAGGTGGATTTGTTTGAACTGAGCGGTGCATCTCCAGTGTTGTGCGCACTCGTGTATAGGCCACCCAAATACAACAAGGATTTCGTCACTGACTTTTCTCAATTTTTGGCTGAGTTTGTGCCAATGTATGACTGCCTCCTTATTGTAGGGGATTTTAACATTCATGTGTGCTGTCCTGAAAAGCCAATGGTAAGAGCCTTTTTAAATGTCATTGACTGTTTTAATCTTGTACAGTGTGTATCTGGCCCCACGCAGGAACGTGGGCACACTCTTGACTTGGTTTTAACTCATGGCTTAACTGTTTCTAATCTTGAAGTCTGTGATGTGATGCTTCTTCTCTGATCATATGCCTGTTGTATTTGAAATTTTCCTCCCCTGTGTCATAGTTAAACCGTGTGCCCCTGGTGCGCCGTGGTCGAATAGTTAACCCTTCCACTGCTGCTCAGTTTTCCTCTGTTTTTAATCTAAATTGTGTTTCTCTTTGTCCTTATACAACTGTTGAAGATCTGTGCGTTGGTTTTAATACTGCTTGCTTAGCAGCATTAGACATGGTTGCCCCTGTAAAAACCAGGGTGTCTAAACCGAGATCTGACCCTTGGCTGAACGATGTCACCCGCGCTGCCAGACGCGAGTGCAGAAGGGCGGAAAGAAAGTGGAAGAGGGATAAACTCCAAGTGTCATTTCAGATACAATAAAAAATTGTAAAAGCTGAAAAGACCGAGCATTTTTCTAACATTATTTCTTCTAATGGTCACAATCCTCGAGTTCTTTTTTAATACCATCAAAACGTTTTTTAATGTCCCACAACGCCAGTGCTTTGAGAACCCATTAAACGTGTGAGGAGTTTCTTCACTTTTTTATTCACAAGGTGGAGAGCATTAGGGCCCTTATTGGTCCACCTTTGTATGACCCTGGCTTTTTTGTAACCTGTTCTGCTGTTTTGAACCAGTTTGAGCCTGTTAGTTTGCCTCTTTTAGAAAAAATTATTGGTCAAATGAAGTTCACTGGCTCCCCAAATGATGTGATTCCCCCTCGTCTTTTTAAAGAGGTTTTTCCTACAGTGGCGCCCTGCATACTTGATATTGTTAATGTCAGTTTAAGTACTGGAGTCGTACCTATGAGTTTTAAACATGCAGTTGTTCAACCCTTGTTAAAGAAACCTGGTCTAGACAGACTTGAGCTCTCTAACTATCGGCCTATTTCTAAGCTCCCTCTGCTTTCCAAAATTATGGAGAAGTTGTTTATTTGCAGCTTAGCACATTTTTGAATGACAATTGTATAACTGAAATTTTCCAGTCTGGGTTTAAGTCAGCCACAGCACTGAGACAGCTCTGCTGAGGGTTTTCAACGACATTCTTCTGGCTTCAGACTCTGGTGATACTGTTGCTCTGCTGCTATTGGACCTTACGGCTGCGTTCGATACACAGTCGATCACCAAACTTTATTGTCGCGACTGGAGAACTGTGTGGGCATTAAGGGGTTGGCCTTAGCCTGGATTATGTCCTATTTGGAAGGCAGAAGTTTTTCAGTTCAGGTCAGTGATGCTGTTTCCTCCTCCTCGGCTCCCCTATCGTGCGGTGTTCCTCAAGGGTCTGTCCTTGGGCCGCTGCTTTTTTCAGTGTACCTGCTGCTCTTGGGTCAATTCTTAGAAGTCACAATGTTTCGTTCCATTTTATGCTGATGACTGCCAATATATGTGCCGCTAAGCCAGTCAAAAACCCTTTTAGAGTGTCTGAATGAAGTGAAAGCATGGATGGCTATGAATTTTTTGTATTTAAATGAGAGCAAAACAGAGTGTTTGTTATTTGCTCCTAGTGACTCAGCTGCTGTGGTTTCTGTTGACTTGGGTTGTCTAACCCGAGACATTAGCCCTGTTGTTACAAACCTGGGAGTCAAATTGGATGGTCGGCTAAAACTTGATGCCCAGATTAGTGCAGTGGTGAAGACCAGCTTTTTTCAGCTGAGGCAAATAGTCAAAGTAAAACCGGTTTTATCTCGACATGATTTTGAAATTTTAATCCATGCTTTTATCACCACTCGTTTAGATTATTGTAATGCACTTTACACTGGTATTAGCAAATCACTTATGTCACGATTACAACTAGTTCAAAATGCGGCTGCTCGTCTTTTAACTGGAACTCGAAAATTTGACCATATCTCACCCATCCTCCAGTCCCTCCACTGGCTCCCTGTGCACTACCGCACTGATTTTAAAATTATTTTATTTGTTTTTAAATGTCTGCATGGCCTGGCCCCCCAGTATCTGTCAGATCTGCTCGTGCCTTACACCCCCCTTCGTTCGCTCCGGTCAGCTGGCCAGGCACTGCTGGTCGTCCCCAAGACCAAACGAAAATCCAGAGGTGACCGTGCGTTTGCCGTGGCAGCTCCGAGACTCTGGAATGAGCTGCCTTTGCACATCAGATTGATTGAGTCTCTTCCTGTTTTTAAATCCCATTTTAAGACTTATTTATTTTCTTTGGCTTTTACCTCAGTTTGAGAGTTGACTTTCTAGTTTTGTATTACTGTTGTATTTATGTTTTGTTTAATTATTGTTTTATTATTTTTTGTTGTGTTTTGCTGTATGTTATTGTTTATTTATAGACTGTGTTCAGCACTTTGGTCAACACTGTTGTTTTTAAAGTGCTTTATAAATAAAGGTGGATTGGATTGGATTGGATTTATTCATTTGTACTGATGTTATCCGATAGTGCAAACATCACAAGCAAATTCTATCATTTTATCATTTTATCACATTTGTCAATGGCAAAATAATAAATAATACTATTCACTCATAGTTTGGCGCCTTTTTGAATTACAAACAATTTCACAATTTGTGACCATGTACACTAACTAAAATGGTTCACGTGAAATCATTTTCAAACAGTGAATATTGAATTGGTTTGCGTTCATTCAGTTTGTTCCGTTAGATAATGATCTAATATTTCCATCATGGTCGTGATGTGGGACGAAGATAAAACCTTTCCATAGAGACATCTGAAGAGTGGTGTAAATAATCTTACCCTGTGTCCTGATGGTGACGTGTATTTGTGTTTGACTCACTCGCAGGTATTCTGACTGTAAGGATAATGAAGAAAAGACGGAACTGGAAACATGATGGATGAGTAAGAGTGTTTGAGGAGCACTGCATCTGACTCAATGGCAAAGAAAGGTCGAGTCAAGGGCGAGAAGCCTGAAGCCCTCATCTCTGCCCTCCAGGCGGCCAATGAGGAGCTCAGGTCCAAACTCACAGATATTCAAATTGAACTACATCAAGAAAAATGCAAGGTACCAGTGTGACATCCCTTCTGTTCGACATCACTACTGTTCATACTTTGAGATGTAAAGAAAGTCTTCATGAAATCACAATGGCATCAACATGTACAAGTTCACTTATTTGACACAAGAGACTCAGAAGGTCCTGAACGTGTAGCATTTACTACAAACCTTCCTCCCTGTGTCATATTAGGTGTTTATAAGAACTCATGATGTGTTATTTTGCTCTCTTTTACAAAATACATTTACAAAAAGAAATTAAACAACATTTATCTTTTCAAATCCAAAGCTAGATTCACCTGATTCGATACTGCTTATGGTTAAGAAAATAAAGCATGGTTTAATTGAAAAAACATGCTTACTGGGGAAGTTTGAAACCAAGTTGTGTTGCACATCATGCAGTAAAAGCCATGGCTACCACACTTTGACCACGACAAAAACATGGAAAACATGGACACCGATATTGACAAACTGGTTTTTGCAGGTGACCAAGCTGGAGCGAGAGAAGGTGCAGGAGGGCAAGCGCATCCGCGAGCAGGAGCAGCACCGCCACACGGTGGCTCTGACGGAGCAGCGAGCGCGCTGGCACTAGGAGAAGCTGAAGGAGCTCGCCGCGCTACGAGAGTCGCTAACACGACACCATGAACAGGAGCTAGCGCGTACCTCTAAAATCAAAGAGGGCGAGATTCAGCGTCTTCGGACTGCTCTCAGCGCGCTGCGCGACGGCAGCGGAGAGAAAGTACGTACGGCTCTGACGCTGGAGGCCCGAGAGGAGGCCCGGCGCTTCTTCGACATCGAGCGAGTAAAACTGCTGCAGGAAATAACAGAACTAAAGAGCACCAAACGACAGACGGATGAGGCGCTTAGCACCATAATCTTAGCTGACAAGATGAAGGCTGGTGACTTGCGTTCTGAGCATCAGGCGCACCAAGAGCAAATCACCAAGATTAAGTGGGACTGTGAGCGAGACGTTCGGCGATTGGTGAGCTATACGTACATAAGACTATACAAAATACACCATAATAGCAAGTGGAGCATCCTCCAGCGGTACATCTAACATTCCACCACAAACCTAGACCTGTGGGAACACGTAGCTGTTCGTAAATGTCACTTGTTGTTACCACTCGTAGAATTAGCAAGGTTTCATTGACAGACGGAGTCAGAAAATCTACCAATGCTTGACATTTTCACATGACTGCTTTTTCACTTTTTCAACTTTAATTGTGTAATGTGGCTGTCGGAGCATAAGCAATACATCAAATATAAAGTTATGAAACTTCAACTTTTCAAACAGACACTATCCATATTAACCTACCAAACACATACATTCTCGCCTAAACTTCATTTTGTGATACAGTAACAGTAATATTATGAGAACTGCTGCTGCTGCACAACACATGTCGGGAAATCTAGCCGTCATAAATCCACACAAGTCAACGAAGCAAGCACATTGTTTTAACCGTCCTTGTCTAGATGGGAACTGTTCTTGGGCTACTACTGATGACGCAACACAAGACGACAAGTATAGACTAAAACACTTACTGAGAAACAGCCATAGTAAATCACAGGGTTTGAGCTAGACTCTGCAGGACATTCAGGACCGGATTAGGAATCCCAAAAGCAGATATCCCAACAGACAGATGAAAAGCATATTAGCATATTGGTTTAAACATAATACATTCTTGTCTTACCACGCAGGATGTCTGTCAAAACTCAAAAGCTTCAGTTACACTCACAAATATCATGGACCGTGCATTTCAACACAGCAAGTCTGTCATGGAACGTGAGGGAAGAACCCAATTGCAGGCAGCGGGGATGAAGGGGTTAACAAAGAGATTTATTATACAAAAATAAAACACAAAACAAAGACCCACGGTGGGGTTTAAAACGAGAAAACAGGACAATAAGGCAAACAGCAAAGACTCACTACACCCTAAGAGACAACTCTAAACAAACTTGCCATTATAACTAAACCAACAAACATTATAGGGACTTGGGTATCGGGCAAATGTTACATACAGTTAATACAGGGCAACAGCTATACACAGACAACGGACAGAGGCACAGGACAATAGAGAACAATCAGGAAAAAAAGGGTAACAGAAAGTCAGAACGGGACAGGTGCAAGGCATGAACTAATTAACAATCAATAACGAGGTATACAAGAGGGCGGGGACAAAGACGAGACCTGGAGAGAGAGTACAGAAGGCCAAATAGGACAAAACATCTCTCCCCACACAAAACAAGGGATCCTGCTCTGATAAGCCAAGAAATACCTGACATGATGAGGCAGAATCATGACAAAGTCAATCAGAAATCACTTAAATATATGTTTACTTTTATATCTGTAAGGTGTAAGGTGTAACCATAAATATACAGCATATTAAAAAAGTCAGTCAGTGAGGTAACACAAAATGTCTTACCACGCTAATGTTAAACGTTAATGTTTAAATAATGTGAGCGCGTGGCTGTTTGCACTTCATAAATAGAAACACCATTTAAATGGTTGTTCTTATGGTGTACCAGTGTCCATTTGGAGACCAGTGTACCACAACATTCCCCATCGTGAGATTAATACACAACGTTATTTGAGGACATGGCCACAACATTTGTGGGACAAAAACTGGAACTTTATCAAGACGTCTTCAGAACATGGTCACAAAGTAATGTCATGCTGACCAAAAGAAGACTAACTGGTGACATCTTTGGAATGTAAGGCAAGGCAAGGCAAGTTTATTTATATAGCACATTTCATACACAGAGCAATTCAAAGTGCTTAACATAAAATGATTGACAGAAAGAAATAAGACGTATCTTTAAAATGCAAATGATTTAAGATCACAAATACTTCAGATTTTAAGAAACAATAAAACAGCAATAAAATTGATTAAAAATGTGAGTGTATATATAAAAAGAATAAAAATAAATTAGAAATAAAAGTGCAGTTGATGTAAACCAGCACAGTGCTCAGGTTGTGAATGCACAGCTAAACAAGTGTGTTTTTAATCTGGATTTAAAAGTAGCTACTGTTGGTGAACGTCTGATGTCTTCTGGAAGCAGATTCCAGCTACGAATGTACTGTGTTTGCTAAGCATATAGTATGGAAGTAGGCAATTTAGGATGCATCCAAGATTCTTTCCTATGCACCTCAACACACCAAAGTGAAAAAGCACAACGATGCAGCGGCAACTAGTACCCGAATGCTTAGCACTGATATACTCACTTAAAATCACCCACACACAGTCACCTAGCCGTAACAAACACAACCGACACACTTAAGTCAGTGCCGAATGGACTTACAGACAGTCTGACAGTATTGATTTTAGATCTCGAATGTGTGTGTTAGCTAAGGCGTCAAATAGGTATGTGTAAAATTAACCCACTTCGCACATACTGGATGGAACATCACTGGGCGAACGGTGACCTGACACACAACTACGGAAGATCCGCACTGCTGACTACAGAAGACTGACAACAGTGCGATCAGGGCAAAATACGTTGCATGATCTATAATACAGCGGGTGCATGCCACCGGATGATCTGGTGATGGAAGGCACGGGTCTGTGTTTCTGGTGCAAGGTGAGGTGCATCATGGATAAACAGCACTGGGTCGCCCAACAAGGGAGACACCTCCCCGGAGCGACACAGCATGGTGAGAAATATGGGAAAGCGTTAAGGCGGAAAAAGTAGTGGTGGGGGGTGGGGATGTCCGTTAATGACACACAATGGAACAAGGGGTTGTATCCCGGTCACACAGACACGAAAGACGAAACTGAACTATGGTCACTGGGTGGTGGTCAGCGATACTGAAAATGGGCTGGCTATTTGTGCAAAGGGATTCAAATCAACTGTAACAATTTATACACCACAGTGCCAAGGTAGGGAAAAGAAGAGGGAGGGGCACAGGGAGCAAGGGGAGGACTGGAGGGATGGGTGAGGGGGAGATGGTCAAAGTGGTCGAGTTCCCGTTAAAAGACGAGCCACCGCATTGGTGAACTAGTTGTAATCGTGGACATAAGTGATTTGCTAATACGCAGTGTAAATTGCATTACAAGAATCGAAAGAGTGGTGATAAAAGCTGGATGGAAAATTGCAAAATCATGTCGAAATAAACCGGTTTTACTTTGACTATGGAACGCCGCCTGAAAAAAGCTGGTCATTCACCCAAGGGGCACTAAGCTGGCAGTCAGTGATTAAAGCCGACACATAACCAATTTGATTGTCCCAGGTATTGGTAAACAAACAGGGCTATAATGTCTCGGGTTTCGACCACCCCAGTCAACAGAAACCACAGCACGCTTGAGTACTAGGAGCAAATAACAAACACCTTTTTGCTCTCATTTAAATCAAAAACATTCATAGCATCCACCATGCTTTCACTTCACTCCGGACCTCTAAAAGGGTTTTGACTGGCCTTAGCGGCACACTATCATTTGGCAGTCATCAGCATAAAAATGTCACGAAACATTTTGACTTCTAAGACGTACCTCAAGTATGCAGGCAGGTCACTGAAAAAAGCCACAGCGGCCCAAGGACAGACTCCTTGAGTGACACCGCACGATATTGGAGCCGATGAGGAACAGCATCACTGACCTTCACTGAAAACTCTGCCTTCGCAAATAGGACATAATCCAGGCTAAGCCAACCCCTTAATGTCCCACACAGTTCGCCAGTCGCGACAAGAAATTTGGGTATCGACTGTATCTTAACGCAGCCGTCAGGTCCAATAGCAAGCAAGCAAACGATCCCACACACCCGCCAGAGTCTGAAGCCAGAAGAATGTCGTTGAAAACCCTCAGCAAGTTTCTCCGTGCTGTGGGCTTACTTAAACCCAGCCTGGAAATTTCATTATACAATTGTCATCAAAAATGTGGCTACGCAAATAAACAACTTCTCCCTATTTTTTTGGAAAGCAGAGGGACTTAGCAATATGGCCGATACGTTAGAGAGCTCAAGTCTGTATAGACCAGGTTCTTTTAACAGGGTGGAACCAACTGCATTTTTTAAACTCATAGGTACGACCGTACTTAAACTGACATTAACAAATCAGTATCAGGGGGCGCACTGTAGGAAAAAAAACTCTATTAAAAGACGAAGGGGAATCACATCATTTGGAATCCCAGTGAACTTCATTTTGGGGGGGGGGGGGTGGGACCAATAATATTTTTTCTTAAAAGAGGCCAACTAACAGGCTCAAACTGGTTCAAACATCAAACAGTTACAAAAAACCGGGTCATAGCAACGTGGACCATAAGGTCCCTAATGCTCTCCACCTTGTGAAATCAAAAAGTGAAGAAACGCCCCTCACACACCTTTCCCCTTCCCCTCTCCTTTCTTGTGACTCTGTCTCTCTCTCTGACTGCTCAGTCTCTGAATTCGGTGCGCTTCTCAATACACTGGTCGTTGTGGGACACTACTATACTAAAAATGTCATACTCATGATGTTGGGTGGACATGTGTATTTATAAAATGCATCTTCGCACAGTTGTATTTGATCACAGGCTTCCTTATCTGACATAGACACAGATTATACATTATCAGAGGGGTCATATTTATGCTACGACACTTGCTCAAGTGTAATAAAGGCTCAGGTGGGGAAGACTGGGACCACATGTTCCTTCTATAAGGGAACGCCTGAAATGAGCCGTAGAGAGGTTCACCTCACCCTGCTATTCCAGCTTTCTTCGTGTCTTACCCTCTTCTGCCTCGCAGCACTCCTACCGGCATAAATACAGTGCTACCCGAATTTCATCGAAATGTAATATTTACAGAAGTCGCATTGCCCAGCTCTGTCTCTTTATTAGAAGACAGTCATCAATGCATTTGACATTTCACGTCTGGATGTGTAGCTCGGTAATGGCCTCTTGATAGTCGCCGTTCCAGGATTACCATAACCCAGCGGTGCCAGAATTGCGAATACTCTTGCCAAAACTCAACATCGTTAGCGACGGCCTTACTTCTGTGGGCTGAAATCTACACGCATTAGCTCCTATAGTGGCTGGTGTCCTTTACTCGCAGTGTAAGTGTACAAAATCCATGACTCGCAATGCACCGCTATAGCTAACATCTTATTAAAACCAATGGCGTCTACACGATCCCCGTCTACTCAACATGTTGTATAACGACGTTAAAGATCAGACATCTACTACCAACCCTCACTCGCAAGTCTGTGCCATGCTAGATATATCTAGTACGTACTCTATCCTGTAAAACTGCTGAATTATTACTATCTATGATTCACCCACTCACCTCCGTACAACACTTCGTGATAGTCAGGGTTAGTTTCAGAATCGCACCCTCCGCGAAGCGCGACTCGGAGACCCGGGGCTAACATCAGTATTGTCGCCTTACGATTTTATCTAATTATATTTTATTCCGCTTCTTCTTCCGCTATGGAAGTCTATGGCAGCCCAGAACCGTACGTAGGAACGTTAAGAAATTTTGCACACAGATACTGGACCAACATTATCCAGAGCAAATTTGGAGTCTCTAACTCAATCCTCTAGCGCCACGAACAGTCCAAAATTTCACATACATTTTTGCCCACAACTTCTGATCCGTACACCGTATAATTATTTTTTGAGCTTAATTGACTTTAAAAAGTTTAATTTTGAGTTTATTCCCGCCATTGAATTATTCTAACTTTTTCGAACTCGTCAAACTCATACTTTTTGTAATTTTTAAGCAAAACGTTTAAGTTCTAATTGTAATTCTAAAGCAGCCCCCCCAGCCAGGCAAAAAAAAAAAAGTATGCAAACGGTGGCGAGGAACCCAAAACTCCAATGGAGAACAAAACCCTCAGGAGAACCCGGACCCAACCAGGGATTCAGTTCCCCTCTGGCAAAAGCTGGACAGTTTTAATAAGCTCTAAATAAAAATAAATAAACGTACTAATAAGGTCAATTATAGATGTAAGATTATCATTAATAATCTAATAGCAGTTGACATTTTGTAGTGAAGTCGCGTCAAGTCGACTCGCCGCGTCCTTCTTTATCCAGCGCTATCATCTCAGCTCTTGTGAGGTCACCGCATCCCTCCTCCGCTCTACCATCAGGTCTGGACATGAACTGCCTCCTGCTCGCTGTGGTAACCTCTGAACAATGAGACAAGACAGCTGAGAGTAGAGGACTGTTCTGCACTCTTTGATGCAACAATACATCAGTTGTTGTTGGACGTGTTCCTGGTTCCGGTTGATCTAAATAATGCAGCCTAAACCCTCAGAGGATTTATATTATGGAAGTGTAGTGTATGCAAGATTATAAAGATGCGTCTGTAGTCTAGATTTCAAATGTGTGTGGCTATATGTTTCCCTGCTTATGTGATGCCCTCTTTCTGTCTATGTACTTTCTTTATTTCAATCTGCTGCTAGTAATTCTCTATTCTGTTGCTTGTACTTGTGTTTTTGTCTTATCACTTTTAACCTTATTATTTATTATTCTCAGGGTAGGTAAAGTTAGTCAAGTCCAGCCTAAATTATAAGTATTTCAAATACTCACAATTGGTAGGAAGACTCCTTTTGTGGTTTGTTCTTGCTCACAGTCTAAAACCACTAAATTAAAACCTAGATAGGCAGTTTTTATAATCAATTATATTTCTTTTAATTGGTTACTTTTCTTTTTTGAAAAAACTTTTAAAGGCAAGTAATATTAATCAAATATAATACTAAATACAATAATGACGGTTTCAAACAAAGGTGTCCTATCTTCAGCTGGGCTTCAGCGTCGGGGTAACGTCTCTGATGGTCTGCTGTATCTGAGGTGGCAGTCGGTTCCTCTGTCTCTTATACCTTGTAGTGTGCTTGAACTAACTTTACCGAACCACGAGAGTAAACTCATCCTGGACAAGTTCATCCTTCAAAAGCGCATCCCCATACACTGTCCTGCCTCACTCCTCCGACCACGGGTAGCCAAACCCACACATGAATAATAATTACTGTGCATCTCGCCTGATGCTGTATAAGCCATTGCTAAAGCATAAATGAATACATTGTAAAGCATCACTGAGCTATGGAAAAGGTCTATATTAATTCAACATTATTATTACATGAGGTGCTAGAGCACATTTCAAACTGATGGGGAGTTTCCACTGCATGCAAGTTAAGGGTCCACTCCAAATGAACACAAAGAGTATATTGAAGTTATCCAGCATTTATTTTTGTGATTAAAACAGATGTTCTGCTGTCTTTCTGAAGCATTTATAGATGGACTGACCCCATACTCAGTAACAAATTTACCGTAAACAATGCTGTTCACACACGTTCATGTGTTTACCACTGTCTTTGTTCATACGTTACAATCTGGTGTTTTTCTGCAATGGTAACAGCAGCAGATTACATGTTTTTATTTTAGTTTTCATTGAATGACTTTTTGGTGATACACAAATCAGCTGGAACTGCTCACACTAGAGTGTCTCACAAAGATGACGACAGTCAGCTCACGCTCGGAGAGTTTTTCTGATTCACAGACATCTCTGAGCGGTTGCTGTGTACTGAGCACATGTATGTGTGTATGTTTGTCAGGACATGAGGAGAAACCAGAGACGCATGTCTGACCTGAAATCCACCATCCGCAAGCTGGAAGACCGCAATTCGATCTTAGTGGATGAAAGAAATGAGCTGGTGAGTTTATTTGTCTGTACATATACAGTGTTTTATTTAAGAACATCTTTATTCTGCTTGGGATTTGTTCTTAACCTTCCATTTAAGTATTAAAGACAAACATGAATACATTACTTTTAAAATGCTTTTCCAGCGTTACAATCTGAATTGTGGATTCTCTTTACTTGTTCTCACTTGCATTTAGCTGAAGCGTGTCCGAGAAACAGAGAAACAGTGCAAACCGCTGCTGGAAAAGAAATATTGAGCAGAAAAAATGATGACCTGAGCCAATCTCTCCAGCGGCTGGAAGACAAAGTCAAGTCCTTAACCAAAGAGAACAATGAAATGGTATCTTACTAATTCATCTTTATGCATTCATGTCAAGAGAGACCCAGGGCTGTACATTAACTTTCTCTTCACATAGCGCTGGTGCTACAGAGGTTTAACTTACAAAGTTTTGTAGCACAGGCCAAACAGTTGTAGCACAAGGATAAAACGTCTGTAGTCATCTTTGAAATGCAGGTCACCACAGAAAAAGGCAGGGACATTAATGTGACAAAGGACATTAAGGTTACAAATACGGATAAATTAGGGCCATGATTTTTCCCAAATTCCTGTCTCCTTTTCAATTTTTCTGTGTTCTACGTTTGGCATTTTTTTACTACAGAAATAAGATATTTGTCCACATTAAAATACTTAAAACTATACAAACTATATTGAAATGTATACTATATACCTTAGTATTTACTACAGTAAATTGCAGTAAAATGTGTAGGTACTATTGTAACAATACATGCACTATAACTTACACG
This sequence comes from Triplophysa siluroides, assembly GCA_006030095.1. Taxonomy (NCBI): domain Eukaryota; kingdom Metazoa; phylum Chordata; class Actinopteri; order Cypriniformes; family Nemacheilidae; genus Triplophysa; species Triplophysa siluroides. The sequence continues at coordinate 1,284,765 of VCII01000221.1, read as the reverse complement.
AGGAGCCAGGAGTAACAAGAAACGTATTTAACAATCCAAGTAGGTACACAGAAGGAGACAGGAACACAGCTCCGTATACATAAGACAATAACTGACAAAGAACTCAGAGCTTCAGACAAAGCTTAAATACAGAGGGTAACATAATTAGGATGAACAGAAACTAGTATGGGACTAATTAACTAATGATCAACTCAGGCAAAGGAACACAGAATACAAAACAAACAGACTAACTGTGACAGTTCGCCCCCCTCCTGGAAGGTGTGTCTTAACGCCATAAAAGGTTCGACTGAGGAGGGAGGGTGAGGGTTCATGAAATGGGCATGGAGCAGGTGAGGAGCAGATGATGGGAAGGAGTTCTGAGGGAGGTGTCTGGAGCAGGGGGAGCCAGGTGGCGACCCAGAGGCCAGCCTGGGTAACGGTTAACGGGGGTGTCAATGGAGGGAGGAGCCATGGTGGAGGAAGGGTTGACGACACCAAGGGGCCCACTGACGTGGACAGAGGTGGTGGAGGAGCCCAGGGTGGAGATGAGCAGACGGAGTGCCCGGGTGAAACAGAGGGCTCGGAGGGCCAAGGCGAAGCAGACGGCTCAGGCGACCGAAGCAGAACATGGACCCAGAAGACCATGGCGGAACCAGAATGATCGAGGATAAAGGTGGAACCGGAGGGAAGGAGGTGCCTGACAGATTTGGAGTCCTGAGGTGGCGGATGGTCGACGACTGACCAAGGTGGAGCCGTAGGGATGAGGGAACCTGGTGGAGCTGGTGGGATGACGGACCACTGTGTAGATGAGGGAGGCAGGAGCCAAGGTGTAGCCGCTGGGTCAGAGGGCCGAGGTAAAGTCCGGGTCTTGGAGAGCGGAGGCGGAGACATGGGATAATCAACCCCGAGGTGGCTGGCGGCTGGAGATCCCAAAGCTCATCCGACCCAACGGCGCTGGCGAGCAGAGGGTGAGCCGAGGCGGGAGAGGGACGCTGGGCGGGACCTTCTTGGAGGATGAAGAGTAGGTGCTGGCTGACGAAAAGCTTGACGGGACTAGCAGGGACTTGGAAGAGCTGGACGGGACCGGCGGGGAAGACAGCAGCCAATATTCCTCTTCCTTTACCCAGTCCTCAATGACTCACCCTCTGCAGCAGGAGTGGGCCTCCCCTCAAACCCCTCGATCTCCAGCAAAGCAACCCACGGTGATTCACAGCATTGCTGGCTCATGCACCTGGTTAGATGCGTCTTGAGGCTCAGGCTCCGGGGCGATGACGGGCTCAGTCGCGGTCTCACGTGTAGGCGCTTGTGTCGTGGGGGGCACAGGCTCTACGTCTGCGGTGATCTCTGGAAGATGCTCCATGAAGCAGGGTGATGTCTGGCTGGTCTCTGGGTCGGGAGTGGGGCTGGTGACGTGCTGGATGGTGAACACTGATCAGCAGGAAACCAGCACCCACTCCACAATGCGCCGAAGCTCCCTCGAGGAGCCTTCCGGACAACTACGATTGTGTGGCGGTGTTGAGTCTGGCGAGCAGAAACGAGCAGAGATAGTCTTCCGGGACAGCAGTGAACTGGGTCAAATATAAAAAACAGTCCAAATCTTCCTCGAGGGTGCGATCTCCCTGCACAAGGCATAAAAGACGGATGGCAGGAAAGTCCATGGTTATGGTGAAAAAGACACAGACTGAACATGGAAACTATATAAAGTATAAATACTAAATAAAGTTTGCCGCTTACTGTATTCGGTCGGTTATTCTGTAACTGTACATGCACTATAACTTACACGAAGAGCCAGGAGTAACAAGAAACTTTTTTAATAATACAACAGGGTACATGGAAGGAGACAGAAACACAGCATCCATATTATGTATATACATAATACAATAACCAACAAAGAACTCAGGACAGACAGGACTGAAATACAGAGGGGAACTTAATTAGGATGAAAACAGGTGCGGGACTAATTAACTAATGATCAACTCAGGCAAAGGAACACATAATACAAAACCAAACAGACTAAAACTGTGAAAACTATAGTGTTTTTTAATCTTAATTTGTAAATATTAAGTTATATTATAGTGTTTACTACAGGTTATCCATTAACTATTATTTTAATTTATTTTCCCATCTGGTTCAAATTTACCAGACTTTTATTTTGGCAGGTTGTCGCGAAGATGCCTCAGTGTGTGTTTGACAGCAGCTTCTCAAATAGTGAAATGTTCGTAAAATAAACTTTTAGAATATCTCTGGAGGTGAAGTTCATGTGTTTATGTCCTCATACAGTTGTATGCAGACAAATCCACAAGGGTCACAGGTGTTGTAGTGTTAAACTGTGCTACACATTCACTCATACACGCACAGAACAGGCAAATTACATATTTAAATAGGAGGATTCCTTCCGAAAAAACGAAAATGAATAGTGCTGCAAAATGGAGTGCAGGTGTGCTACACCGGGAAATGTATTCTTCGCACAGACGGCTTTTTCATAGCATATGCAACATATATGTCACTCTGTACAGCCCTGTCATTCAAACGTTTAGGCTCACATGTTTCTCGTGATCTTACAAATCTTTTGATCTGAAATGAGTTTTGAACAAACATATTACTTACTGTTATTGAAAATCAGAATTCTACAGCATTGTTGTTGTGATGTATTCAGAAAGACAAAATCGGTTTTCATCCTCCACTGAAGAAGCTGAAGTCTCTGAATGATCTGGATCAGGCAACTGATGATCAAGAGATTGAGTTCCTGAAGCTCCAGGTCCTAGAGCAACAGAGCATGATCGATGAGCTGACACGAGTGAGTACTTCCTGTCTGTGGATGGGTTTTTCCTGTCAGTGAGTGTTTCCTGTCGGTCAGTGAGTGTTTCCTGTCAGTCAGTGAGTGAATGTTTCCTGTCAGTGTGTGAGTGTTTCCTGTCAGTGTGTGAGTGTTTCCTGTCAGTGTGTGAGTGTTTCCTGTCAGTGTGTGAGTGTTTCCTGTCATGTCAGTGAGTGTTTCCTGTCAGTGTGTGAGTGTCATGTGAGTGTTTCATGTCATGTGTGATGTTTCCTTCGTGTTTGATCTGTCCATGTCAGTGTGTGAGTGTTTCCTGTCAGTGTGTGAGTGTTTCCTGTCAGTGTGTGAGTGTTTCCTGTCAGTGTATGAGTGTTTCATGTCAGTGTGTGAGTGTTTCCTGTCAGTCAGTGAGTGTTTCCTTTCAGTGTGTGAGTGTTTCATGTCAGTTGTATGAGTTTTCCTGTCAGTGAGTGTTTCCTGTCAGTGTTGAGTGTTTATGTCAGTGTGTGAGTGTTTCCTGTCAGTGTGTGAGTGTCAGTGTGTGACAGTGTGTGAGTGTTTCATGTCAGTGTTTGTGTGATGTGTGAGTGTTTCCCTGTCAGTGTGTGAGTGTTTCATGTCTTTCCTGTCAGTGTGTGAGTGTTTCTTCAGTGTGTGAGTGTTTCCTGTCAGTGTGTGAGTGTTTCCTGTCAGTGTGTGAGTGTTTCATGTCAGTGTGTGAGTGTTTCCTGTCAGTGTGTGAGTGTTTCCTGTCAGTGTGTGAGTGTTTCCTGTCAGTGTGTGAGTGTTTCCTGTCAGTGTGTGCGTGTTTCCTGTCAGTGTGTGAGTGTTTCCTGTCAGTGAGTGTTTCCTGTCTGAGTGTTTCCTGTCAGTGTGTGAGGTGTGTCAGTGTGTGAGTGTTTCCTGTCAGTGTGTGTCAGTGTTTCCTGTCAGTGTTGAGTGTTTCCTGTCAGTGTCAGTGTTTCCTGTCAGTGTGGTGTTTTCCTGTCAGTCATGTGTGCGTGTTTCCTGTCAGTGTAAGTGTTTCCTGTCAGTGTGTGAGTGTTTCCTGTCAGTCAGTGAGTGTTTCCTGTCGGTCAGTGAGTGTTTCATGTGTGAGTGTTTCCTGTCAGTGTGTGCGTGTTTCCTGTCAGTGTGTGAGTGTCAGTGTGTGAGTTTCCTGTCATGTGAGTGTTTCCTGTCAGTGTGGTGAGTGTTTCCTGTCAGTGTGTGAGTGTGTTTCCTGTCTGTCAGTGTGTGAGTGTTTCCTGTCAGTGTGTTTCTGTCAGTGTGTGAGTGTTTCCTGTCAGTGAGTGTTTCCCTGTCAAGTGTTTCCTGTCAGTGTGTGAGTGTTTCCTGTCAGTGTGTGAGTGTTTCCTGTCAGTCAGTGAGTGTTTCCTGTCAGTCAGTGTGTGTTTCCTGTCAGTGTGTGAGTGTTTTTCCTGTCAGTGTGATGTTTTCAGTGTGTGAGTGTTTCCTGTCAGTGTGAGTGTTTCATGTCAGTGTGTGAGTGTTTCCTGTCAGTGTGTGAGTGTTTCCTGTCAGTCAGTGAGGTGAATGTTTCCTGTCAGTGTTGAGTTTTCCTGTCAGTGTATGAGTGTCTGTCAGAGTGTTTCCTGTCAGTGTGTGAGTGGTCAGTGTGTGTGTTTCCTGTCAGTGAGTGTTTCCTGTCAGTGTGTGCGTGTTTCCTGTCAGTGTGTGCGTGTTTCCTGTCAGTGTATGAGTGTGTGTCATGTTTGTCAGTGTGAGTGGGAGTGTTTCTGTCATCATGTCATGTGTGGTGTTTCCTGTCAGGTTCCTGTCAGTCAGTGTGTGAGTGTTCCTGTCAGTGTGCGTGGTGTGTGCGTGTTTCCTGTCAGTGTGTGAGTGTGTGTGTTTCCTGTCAGTGTGTGAGTGTTTCCTGTCAGTGTATGAGTGTTTCCTGTCAGTGTGTGAGTGTTTCCTGTCAGTGTGTGAGTGTTTCCTGTCAGTCTGTGAGTGTTTCCTGTCAGTGTGTGTGTTTCCTTCCTGTCAGTGTGTGAGTGTTTTCCTGTCATGTCAGTGTGTGAGTGTTTCCTGTCAGTTGTGGTGAGTTGTGTCAGTGTGTGGTGTGTCAGTGTGTGTGTTTCCTGTCAGTGTGTGAGTGTTTTCTGTCAGTGTGTGAGTGTTTCCTGTCAGTGTGTGAGTGTTTCCTGTCAGTGTGTGAGTGTTTCCTGTCAGTGTGTGAGTGTTTCCTGTCAGTGTGTGAGTGTTTCCTGTCAGTCAGTGTGTGTTTCCTGTCAGTGTGTGAGTGTTTCCTGTCAGTGTGTGCGTGTTTCCTGTCAGTGTTTCATGTCAGTGTGTGAGTGTTTCCTGTCAGTGTTTAAGTGTTTCCTGTCAGTGTGTGAGTGTTTCCTGTCAGTGTGTGAGTGTTTCCGTGTGAGTGTTTCCTGTCAGTCAGTGTCAGTGTGTTTTCCTGTCAGGTGTGAGTGTTTCCTGTCAGTGTGAAGTGTGTGAGTGTTCCTGTCATTCAGTGTTTCTGTCAGTGTGTGAGTGTTTCCTTCAGTCAGTGAGTGTTTCCTGTCAGTGTGTTTCCTGTCTGTTCAGTGAGTGTTCCTGTGTCAGTGAGTGTCATGTGTGAGTGAGTGTGTGAGTGTTTCCTGTCAGTCAGTGAGTGTTTCCTGTCAGTCAGTGTGTGTTTCCTGTCAGTGTGTGAGTGTTTCCTGTCAGTCAGTGAGTGTTTCCTGTCAGTGAGTGTTTTTTTCTGGTGCGTGTTTCCTGTCAGTCAGTGTGAGTGTTGTGTCAGTGTGAGTGTTTCCTCAGTGGTGTTAGTGATGTTTCCTGTCAGTGTGGAGTGTTTTCCGTCATGTGTGATGTGTGTGTGTGTTGAGTGTCCTGTCCTGTCAGTGTTTCCTTCAGTGTGAGTGTTTCCTGTCAGTCAGTGAGTGTTTCCTGTCAGTGTGTGAGTGTTTCCTGTCAGTGTGTGAGTGTTTTCTGTCAGTGTGTGAGTGTTTCCTGTCAGTGAGTGTGTGTTTCCTGTCAGTGTGTGAGTGTTTCCTGTCAGTCAGTGAGTGTTTCCTGTCGGTCAGTGAGTGTTTCATGTGTGAGTGTTTCCTGTCAGTGTGTGAGTGTTTCCTGTCAGTCAGTGAGTGTTTCCTGTCAGTGTGAGTGTTTCCTGTCAGTCAGTGAGTGTTTCCTGTCAGTCAGTGAGTGTTTCCTGTGTCAGTGAGTGTTTCCTGTCAGTGTGTGAGTGTTTCCTGTCAGTCAGTGAGTGTTTCCTGTCAGTCAGTGAGTGTTTTCCTGTCAGTCCTGTTCCTGTCAGTCAGTGAGTGTTTCCTGTCAGTCAGTGAGTGTTTCCTGTCATGTGTGAGTGTTTCCTGTCAGTCAGTGAGTGTTTCCTGTCAGTCGTGAGTGTTTCCTGTCGTCAGTGTTTCCTGTTTATGTACAAGCTCTTTTCTGTCTGTGTTTTTCAGGACAGAGAAAAGCTCTTGAGGAAGAAGAGGCACAAACGCAGCAGCAGACCTATAAAGGTGTGATCACTGCTGTGTGTTTTTCTGTATGTCCTCATAATAGTTCAAGCTTGCCATTTCAAGTATCTTCATAAGTCATGTGGATGTATGAACGCTTGACAGCTGTGGTCAGTATAAACTGTCTTTATATGGCAAAGAGCTGTCTGAAGAAAGTAATATGAGCAAAACACCCCAAATAGGAACACGAGGGTCTGTGAATAACGGGGGTGTCTGTTCTTTCTTTAATTCCATGATAAAGTTCATTTTACCCACACTTGCTCATGTGGTCCTGTATGCAGAGACACATTGTTGTAGATACTTTCTACGGGTACGATGAAGAGTCGATGGATTCGGAGACCTCCTCTGTGGCCTCGCTGCGCATGGATCGAACTCCAGCAACACCAGATGAAGATTTAGATGAGGTGAGCTTACACGTTTAATGCACGTATTGTTTGTTTGACTGGATTGTTTTTGATGGGTTGATCAAGTTCACGTGTCGTTCTGCAGGGGCTGGCAGCTGAAGAGTCTGAGTTGCGCTTCAAGCAGTTGACTCGGGAGTATCAGGCTCTTCAGAGAGCTTACGCCATCCTGCAGGAGCATAATGGAGGCGTACTGGACGCTGAAGCGGAGGCCAAGGTTCCTGAAATTCTTCTCAAAGGCTATACATGCTGTCTGGCCCATATGAATACAACAAACTTGACATTGTCTGTCCGTCCTGCAGCACCACATCTCTTTTCTTGAGCAGCTTTACACGTCATGAGTTTGTGTGTTCTCTGACTCAAACACTCAGTCTTGGTATTGGCAGCGTAGTGCTGTAGCAGTCACAAAGCTACAGCAACACAATCCCTTTGTGTATCGTAAGAACACAATTCTGAGAGAACGAGCTACAATAGCTGTAGTCCTGACTCAACATGTCCTCAATGATGTTGATTTGAAAAGACGATTGAAAGGAAGCGCCGTTTGTTCATGGACACACTGGTCATACGAGCTGACTCATGTACTGTACTTGTAACGGATGTGTTGATGTGTGTCATTGAACTGTAGGCCCACGAGCAGCTCCAAGCAGATGTTCGGAGGTATAAAGCTAAGATTGAAGACTTGGAAAAAGAGCTTGCTGTAAAAGGACAGGTAAAAGATTTTCACAAATTGACCAGCTCACAATGCTTTACACTCACATCAACATGTGGTGATATGATTCTTTCAGCGGCTGTGGTTCATACGCTTTCTCTCTCTCACAGGACTCCAAATGGGTGGAAGAGAAGCAGTTGTTCCTCAGACGTAACCAGGAGCTTCTGGACGAGGTGCGTGTGAACAGTTGTCCCTATACAGGTCATGGTTTAGATGAAATAACTGGATTTCAAATCAAAACATTGTTCTACATTAAAGAGAGTGTAGAAATGAGTTGATTGAAGTTTAAAGCAGCATGTCGTGGTGAAGAGACTGCAGCACCATTTTATCCCTTAACACATGAAGGTGAACGACGAAGAGCACCTGTACCTCTCTCATCACAGCTCTGTTGAATTGACATTTGTGTAACATGTCCAGTAGATCTGCAGCTTCTGAAAAACCCAAAGCAGCGAGCCGCTCTCCAACAACCCCACGACATTCACACGCTCGCTTTGAACTTCAGCAGATTCTCTTCACCGTGTCCATGTTGACTTTTATTGACCTAAAAACGGATTAAACAGGCGATGGCGCGCAATGCCTAATGTGTTGTTTTCTGTTCTTTGTGTAACTTTATGTTTGATCAGGTTGAAAAGTTGCAGAATGTGAATGGAAAAGTGCACCAGGAACTTCAGGACTCGAAAGATCAGAATGAACTGCTGGAGTTTCGCATACTGGAGCTGTCAGATCATCTCTCTCTGGGTGAAGAGGAGAGAGAGCTTCTCTAGAATCTCTCTCTCTCTCTCTCTCTCTCTCTCTCTATCTCTCTCTCTCTCTCTCTCTTCTCTCCCTCTCTCTCTCTCTCTCTCTCCCTCTCTGTCTCTCTCTCTCTCTCTCTCTCTCTCTCTCTCGCTCATGGTGTGAAGTGTGTGACGGGATGTGTTGATGTGACAGGAGCGAGAGAGGAGATCTCCTCCGTTTACACTTCAGATTCATCCGTTCTCTGAGGGAGTGAGCGCTCTTCAGATTTACTGCATAAAGGAGGGAGTGAAGGTAAACACTAATGATGATGATGATGATGATGATGATGATGAAGTGCACGTGCAGTACTGTTTCTCTTTGAAGAGTCGCTCACTTCTGCTCTCCTCACAGGACGTGTGTATACCAGACCTTATCAAACTGCTGGATATTCTGGGTGACAACGGGGTACGACACTGACCCGTCACAACGCGTTACGTTATCATCACATATCAGAATACTGTGAACCTGAGAGTCACCATGTGTTTTCTCCTTCTATCAGAACTTAAGGAACGAGGAGCAGGTGGCCATTATTCAAGCCAGTACTGTCCTGTCTCTCGCTGAGAAGGTCTGTCATGACATATTTCATACTCAATAAAAGTCTTTGAAGGGTTTGTCACGAGCAGACGTCAGATGTCTGTCACTGTGTGTGTGCAGTGGATTCAGCAGATTGAAGGCACTGAAGCAGCTCTACATCAGAAGATGATGGATCTGGAGCTGGAGATGGTGAGTTCACACACACACGTGTGCAGTAATGAGTCTTCTGGAGGAGACGAATGGAATGACACGGATGTTTGTGGAATCTTACAGGAGATGTTCCGTAAACAGAAGGGATATCTGGAGGAGGAGCTGGACTATAGGAAACAGGCCCTGGATCAGGCTTACATGGTAAAAACAACACCACACACTTTTCATCCGCTCAAACATTTCCTTCAGGTCAAGATTTTCCTTAGTCAGTGTTCTCACTCTGTTGTCACAATCTACTTCATTTTATAAGGCAGTGGCTTTTCAAAGGGGGACAAGAGCACAATGAAGGAGGCAATACTGAGACATGTAAATCTTCCTTTTTGCAGTTGCCTTTTTCTGAGGGTTTAGGTGATGATGGTGACTTTAAATGATAGTAAAGATGAAATAGTGTTTACATAAATTGTTTTCTGAAAAGGTGGAATACTCCCCCTAGAGGACTTGCATGGAGGATTTATTAACGAATGGGCAAATCTTTTAGACTTCTGCATAGACAGTTATATTCCATGTATCTGTATAGTGTTACTTCTTGTACATGCTGTTTCAATGGTCACAAAAAGAAACTCTCCTGGGAACAAGCCATAAACTACGTGAGATTATACTGTATTGTAGTGGAGTAGGCGGGGCGAGACCGTGGTTCGAGACCGGTGAGTAATTGTTAAAGAGCGCCAGCTGTGCGCACAACCGGTCTCGAATCACGTAGGAGATCGGGAGCACATAAGAGAAAGAGCGACCGGACCGTCACGGAGAGAGGACCGGGCCCGAACATGTTTGTGTTTATGTTTATGTTTGTGTTGCCGGCAGTCGTCCGTGAGGGGCTGCCGGCTGTTTATTTACTTTATTAAATGTTTATAATGTCTTCCGGTTGACCTTCCTTCCTTTTAATGAACTTTGTTACAGTGGTGCCGAAACCCGGGAGGAAGGAGAGACATGCTGTCAGAGAGTCCTCGCCGCCGAGTGGCCTCGCGGTGCCGGAGAGTTCGGGCAGCGCGGACAGAGGCGTCCGCCAGTGGCTGCCCGAAGCGGTGGCTCTGGGGAAACGGAAGTGCACAGTGCGGCCACCGTCAAAGCTTCGGTGGAACGGCGACCTTTGCTGCCGCGCCTCTGGGTCGAGGTGGGGTGGCTTTCGTCCAAGCGGGAGCGGGGGAGTTGCCGCCGTCCGCCAGAGGCCGGAGCCTGCGTCCGTCCCCCGAGGGGGAGGAGCAGGGGGCGGGAGTGCCGAGTGCGGCCACCGCCTGCCAGAGGCCGGAGCCTGCGTCCGTCCGCCCAAGGGGGAGGAGCAGGGGACGGGGAACCCGCCCCGACTCCCAGATGAAGGAGGAGCCACCGCCGGCCGCCAGGGGGCGGACGGTCGAGCCGTTCACCGAAGCCCCAGGGCCACTGCAAGGCACCGGAAGGAGAGAACTCCGGCTGGTTGAGGACCGAGCGGCAGCATGTCGGGGAACCGGACTATTTTTTTTCCCTCTCTCCCCTCTCTCTTTCCGGTCGCTCCGAGGGCTCCCGTCTCCGTTGTCTCGTCTCGTCGCTACATACCCCCAGGGGAAAGGTACTCCGAGACTGGGAGACCCCCCCGAGGGAGGGGGGGAGCAAGCACGGGGGTACCCCCCGGCCTGTGTTGGGCGATGGGGTATGTAGTGGAGTAGGCGGGGCGAGACCGTGGTTCGAGACCGGTGAGTAATTGTTAAAGAGCGCCAGCTGTGCGCACAACCGGTCTCGAATCACGTAGGAGATCGGGAGCACATAAGAGAAAGAGCGACCGGACCGTCACGGAGAGAGGACCGGGCCCGAACATGTTTGTGTTTATGTTTATGTTTGTGTTGCCGGCAGTCGTCCGTGACGGTCCGGTCGCTCTTTCTCTTATGTGCTCCCGATCTCCTACGTGATTCGAGACCGGTTGTGCGCACAGCTGGCGCTCTTTAACAATTACTCACCGGTCTCGAACCACGGTCTCGCCCCGCCTACTCCACTACATGTATATTATAATCTCTCTTGTTTCCCAGCGCAAGTTTGGATTCAGCTGTATTCATTTAGTTGTTTCTGAAAGACAACTGCAAACACTTGCTATTTATAACTACTTAGTAGTTCATTGCTCACTAGTGATGGGAAGTCCCATTCGTTTCTGTAAAGCAGCCCTGCGTTCCATTCCAAAGGGCTCATCCCTATGCCCTAAACCCTTCAAAGGGATTACCCTCTGGAGTGAGAGCTCCATAGGGTTGAAGGGTATAGGTGACCAAAAAACCTTATCCTTGAAGTGCCCTTCTGTGTCATCATCCTGCGCCCATAAAGATGCGCCATCGCCACGCAAAGAATCACAGGGTGTAAAGTTTCCATCAGTTCTACACTTCCAAGTTCCGAAGGGCCCTTTGAAGTGGCCACCCAGATAGCACAATCCATCTGGCTTACGTCTATTTGACGTCTGCATTTACATCTGCAAAACATAGTTTGCTCATCTGCACTACATCTCGGAGACGTCTGAGCGTCTGTAATACGTCTGCTGGAGATCTGCTGCGTAAACATCTTGGAAAGAGCAGCTTTACATCCATTCTAAATCATACACATCTAACAGACATCTTCTAGATGTCATTATGACGTCTGACAGCAGACGTCTCCGAGACGTATTGCAGATGAGCAAACTGTGTCTTGCAGATGTAAACGCAGACGTCAAATAGACGTAAGCCAGATGGATTGTGCTATCAGGGCAGTTGTGAGTACTTCAACATGGCGGCCATGATTGTTTTCAATCTGAAGTGCCCTTTGGAGGGCGATATATCCCGTTTGGAATAGCACCTCAGATCATTTCGACAGTTTGTTTCAATGAACCGGTTCACAGTTTCTTTTAAGCCCTGACGTAATGACCATGATCATAACTTCTGTCGGTTAACACATCATCGTCATGATCTGACACATTCCTTACATATACGGTTTGCAACTAAAGCACCCAAATACAGGCACAGTGATGTGCAAACTGTGATATTTTAAAGGTCTCCTATTTTGCAAATCCGTTTTTAAAACATATATAGTGTAAATGTCTACAGAGTTACAAAACTCAAAGGTCACTGCGAAAGGAGATATTCTCTTTATTAGAAAAGCTTTTTAAGGACTACAGCAAATGTCTGAAATGAACTACAGCTCTCTTTTTCCGGCAATCCAGACGTAAGATTATGAAAAATTGTTCTTTGATGTCTACATGGAAGGTATGTGGCTTTATTAAGTGCAAAAATGATCCAGAAATGGTTTACATGTCCATTTACAACCTCAGGATTTCTCCCTATGATGAAAAGGTCTGTTAATACCTCATTTGGAAGGGTCATGAATATTAATGTTGAGCTCTGCTCTGATTGGCTGTTTCCCTGCGCGGACTATGGCACTAGCTCACACAGCAAACAGATCGCTACTGTCAGAAGTGAAATGGAAGAAGTGGATAAGATCACTGCTTACGTCTTGGGCAGGGGTTCTGACGGCAATATAGTCGGAGTTGCTCCCTTCTTAAATCACTATCAAAACGCTGAGTTCAGAGTAACATTACTGGTGATCCGAAAGCAAGCGGAGAAGCGCTGTGGCTGTGGCACGAACTGACATGAGATGCAGATCGCAGAGAGAAAGTCATAGACATGTTTCACAGGATCACACCTCTGATGTTTGATCAAATATCTGACTTACAAGCTTTACATCTGCTTTCAAAATGACACGCATGCGTAGTGTCGATGGCTCTTCGGCTCTCAATTGAACGTGTCTGAAAGAAACAAGTCACGGTTCAGTGTTCAGGGGTCTCATTTATAAAACTGTGCGTAGGATCCTTACTACAAGTGGACGTGCGCCCTAAAGCCCTAAATAGCGTACGGCAAAACATATTCAGACTTATAAAACCCTGCGTACGCACACCTGTAAGCAATATCGGCTTTATAAATCACAGATCACCTGCAAGGGTGCGTACGTCAATCAGCCTCATATCATGTATGTATGTACACTTTTACCCATAAATACTCAATGCAAAGCGCCTCATGAATGCTGATTCGTATATTAATCCGACTGACATCCAATAATTGTAAAAGACGAATGTTTCTTCATTGGGGTTTTGTTATGAGCATGGTTAGGACTGATACGAGGACATAAGAGAAAGCATTGTGCCAGAGCTTATCGCTGTATTTCCTGTATTCCATGCAGTCGGATCATCTTGTGCTCAGTGCGATGGTGAGACAGCGCCGATTGAATATTCATTTAAGATTTGAGTTGGATTTACAGGAAGGTGCATGAAACAATGATCAATTCAAGCAGATTTAATGTTTGTGATCTTGTGGATCTTTAACAGATCTGAGGTCAAACGAAATGTGTGTGAGACATGTAATCGTTTTATCACACTTACTTTCTGCAATCTAACTTGAGCTCACTAACTGTCGCCCCTGTCTCCAAAATGTGTGTACGCACTGGTCCACAAGTTTCCGTCCAGTTTCTTTGAATAAATCCCATCTTTGCGTGGGAAGTGCTCTTTCAGGGCATGTTTTGTGCGACGCGACGGTTAGATATGAGGCTCATGATGATCTGAAGCTTCTGCAGCCGTTCCTGAAGACTCTTTACTGTCATCTGAAGTCTAGAACACAATAACAATTCAAATGTTGTTTCCTTTGTGTTTCAGTAAAGTTGACTATTATTGTCAAATGTGGGAGACAAAAGATCCATGATGAATGAAATGAGCAAATGTTGAACAGTACACGTTTAGAACAGGACCGGAAACACTGGGATGAGTTCTCTTCTCCGGGGATGATTTGTTTGGATATTTTGATATAAGATGCATGTCAGAGCTCATCTTATCCACTTGTGTGTGCAACAGCAAATCCAGGAGCTGGAGGCCACGCTGTATAACGCTCTTCAGCAGGAGAAGGTGATCAAGTACGGAGATCCTCTGGATGAGCTGCAGAAGGACGAGTTACGCACGGCCGTGGAGAAACTGCGCAGACAGATGCTGCGGAAGAGCAGAGAATACGACTGTCAGATTCTACAGGAGAGGATGGAGCTTCTGCATCAGGCACATCAGGTCCTCTCTCTCTCTTTATTCATTTAACTTCTGCTTTTATTCAAAGGGACTGGTTAGTAAAGAGAGAGCGTTTAACCAACGAGTGAAGATCTTTTCAGCTGGAGAGGATGCTGATGCGGAACATGAAGAGTTACTCAGTTATCCTCAAAGTCTAAGTCTGCTCTATTGTCGATGGTGCCACATGTACAGTACAGACATATAGAAGATTGAAATGACTCTCAGTCCCTTGGTGCATACAAATAAAAGATACAGATACTAACTTCACAAGGAATGATGTGCTTTACATTATGATTCGATTATAGGGTTCAAATCAAATAGTCTAAACCGCACGTGACTGGTTGGATGCGACACGACACACGGCTTGTTCTAATGGGAGTGTCGTGTCGTGTCGCGCCGCATCCAGTGTGGACAAAACGTACGATTCCAATGGGTTCTAATGCCTTCTTTTGTCGCATTGCATGGTGCCGTGTCCGGTGTAGACACGGTGTTACGCTGCATGAACACCGCCAGTGACTTGAGGTCATTAGAAGGAGTTTCTAGGTTTGGTTGCTATAGTAACAGTTATAAACAGACGCTGCAGTAACTGACGAGAGACGGCTGACATGAGCTTCAGCGCGTTTGGAAGACATCAAGTTTGTGTCATCACCAGACACTGACGCCCGTGAATGAGATCACGTCGTGATGCGATTCGTTCAGCTGTAAAATACACAGGTTATTTCTGTGCGTGTGAGGAACTCTCACGAGGCTGTGAGAACAGAACATGGTTTGTGTACTAATATATGATGTACTTGTGTGTGTGTGAATGCAGAGGATCAGAGACCTGGAGGATAAGACTGACATCCAGAGGAGACAGATCAAAGATCTGGAGGAGAAGGTACGAGCAAGCCTAATAAATCACCCAAATGTAGGAAAGACGTTGTGTGGACTTTAACAGAAGAGGAAAGAGACACATACTCAAGCAGATGAGTGTTTCTAGTACAGTAAATGATGTGCATCCTGCACCTCTGTCTCCTCTGAATCAAGATGTTTTCTATTAACAGTAGAGAATGACGATCATATCTGTCCTTCTCTTATCATATTTAATACAATTTCTCAAATCGTTCCCTGTCTTACCTTATTTCTCTTTTGTCTTCTTTCAGTTTTTATTTCTGTTTTTATTCTTCTCTCTTGCCTTTATTCTTTGGCCTTGATGTCTCTGACATCTCTCGCTGCACAGGTGAGTTCAGGATCTTCTTCTGCTGATATTTGATTGAAAGAGAGATGGATGGTGTGGCTGTCAGTAGTTTCCCTCTTCTGTGTTCTTCACATTTCATCGCTTGCGTCTGCTTTAAAACATTCCAAAAGTGCTCCAGGAATACGTTTGAAATGAATCTGATCCATCGACACGTGTCTTGGTCTCGACAGGATTGCTGTCGCATGCACCTGCAGTTTTCCGGTTGTGGTGACTCAAGGCGGTTTTGTTTTACGTGTGTGTGGAGAGTTCTGGATTCTTCTGGAAACGCTGCACTGGATTACAGAGACACACCGATACAAGAGAGACCAAACATCAAACTGGAGGATTATCTCTGCCATGCAGGGAGCCGCTGCGTCTTCACTGCATTTACCACCAACCGCAACCCATCTCGCTCTGTCCGTCTGTCTGACCGTCTGCGCCTCACACGCTTTGAGAAATGAAAACAGACACTCAGGGTTTATACGTGAGGTGACAGTCAGGACTCTCACTGCCTGAACGCAGAACCGGACCATCAGTAACACACGCTTCAGTCATTAGCAACAGTTCAGGTTCACCCGAAAATGAAACTTCTGTCATCATGTACTCATGTCAAACCCGTATGACTTTCTTTCTTCAGCTGAACACAAAGGCGGATCTTTTAAAGAATGTTGACGCGCGGGTTTCCTCAAAATATCTTCTTTTGTGTTCTGCAGAAGAAAGAAAGTCATGCTCGACCCGCTTTTGCCAAGTGGTTGATGTCCTCAGGACAACATATTTTGTTGATCTAAGGCCAACATTTTTATGAATAAACCCACACCAAACCCCAACCCTGACCATAACTTACCCCTAAAATCAGAGGGAAACGAGAAGGGAAAAACAATGGTCTGAAGCACCTAATGCTGGTTGGAAGATTAAACTTAAAATAGATTGTAAACTTATTTCTGAAATCTGATTGGTCGATTTAAATGTTGTCTCAGGGTCAACGTGATGTTGTCCTAAGGACATCAAACACTTGGCAAAAACAGGAGAGCCGAAAGGCATACAGGTTTGAAATATCATACTCTAAGACCCCCGTTCTCTAAAGCCACACCTCCTCCAAAACACATGAACACGCTGAAGATGATGACAGAAGACTGTGTGAGCGAGCAGAGCAAATCCAGAGTTTGACAGACAAATATCAAATCCTATCATCACATCCACGCCAACATGTGACGGTTCTGTGGTTTCACGGAAGGTATTTGTTTATGTAAAGATACTGTATTTAGACCACCTCACTTAATGATCGCTGTCAGGATGTGAGCTACCTGCCTTTAACAACCTTCATTCACAAACAACAGCATTTATTCATCTTAGTTTATGTTCATGTCAATTCTTCTCATCAAAGGTTATAACTGAATGCACAGCGAATCAACACTTATATTGACATGAACATTAACAAAGGTGAATAAAAGCTGGATGAGTGATCGCTGATGTATTAACAAATCTCACCCTTACTGTAAAGACGAACTTCTGAAGGATTGAACAACCTGTTTTTAATGTTTTTATTCTCATTGGGCTTCATTCTGGAAGTTTTGTAAAAATTGTTCACAAAAGCCCTTTTCTGCAAGTAAAACCTTTTCTTTTCATGAATCAGGCTGAATGTGTCACGATGATGTGTAGCTCTGTAGGAGTGCAGTGTACTGTATATAGGGTATATATATATATATATATAATGTTTGTTGATATGTACATGTGTGTCTATCTCCTGCTCTTCTGAAGGTTTAACAGCATTGAGGTGTATTGTGGTGACGGCTGGAGATATTTCCCCCTCTCTGTATTTATTCACGTATCTCTGCTGTGTGCGCTTCTTTTTTACTCTTTCACCTCTACGGCAGCAGCTTTCACTCATTGGTTTCTACCGAACGATCTTTCTAACTGTAACCGGCTTCGTCTCGGGCTTGTACATATGTTTTGGGGGCATTCTGTATTCCAGGTTCGGATTCATTTCATTAAAATCTTCACATCTCCTCGAGAAAAATCCTTCTTCTCTTTCTTTATAGCCTCGGACATTCAGATCTCAACGGAGTCACAGTGGCGATACGTTTACATTCGCTCCAAGATCAAACTTTGACTTTAAACTTGAAATCTGGAGGGGTCCAGGGGCGTAGCTACGCTCATTCATTGGCAGCTATGAAAACTCTTTTTGAATGAAAATGTTCTCTGTATTTATCATTCTGAAAACAAATTTCAGCAAATGATGTCTTCTGTTGGCCTGTACATATGACGGTACGTAACATTAGAAATCTGGTGTAAATAGCATCACTAATCGTGACGTTCACAGAATGAGCGTTTGGCAGACAATACGTAACATTTGTATCTATGCTACCATCTTAATCTCTGCTTTCACATCAAGCTTCCACAACAATGCCGAGTGAATGTGGCCTTCAATACTCCAAACTAACCATGTTAGGTCAACAGAAGAACATTTCCTCAAACTTACATTTGGTTTCTTGAGGGAACAGTATGGTCCGACAAACAGGAACACATTATTTTACCAGATATTTATTGAACAACTAATCACAAACGGAAGAAAGATTATATGAATAAGTTCTTTGGCGTAGGCCGCGTCCGTAGCTCGAATCCAGAGGGCCATCGTTTCTGAAGAAGGCAGGGGCAGAGCCCACCCCCGGGTGTATGGACAAGACCAACCTGGTGGTGGTGGGGAGGAAGGAGGTAAACGTCGTCGTCAGTATCTGCGAACGCAAACATTGAATGAGAACAGATCTTATAGCCTACTCCAAGTGTCGAATGGTGATGGCTAGATCTATATGTAATGAGTATATGTAACTTGAGCAAGCGCTTACATTAGCTGATCTACTCCAGGGGTCTTATTTAACAAACTAATGTAGGATTTGATCATAGACAGCATACACTAACATCCACACCAGCCTGCAGAAATCCAATGGGTTATTAGCGCTTTTCCCTTTTTTATTACATACAATATCATTTAAACAATGATAATAAAAACAATAGATGAATAAAAGCATATCAAATATAGGGTATTAAAGGGTGTTTCTGCAACTACGGGCACTGTTGAGTCCCAGCTGTGAAATTCTATATTTATGTCAAAACTTGTGCTTTGTCCCACACTTTTGAGTCCTTACCGCAACCATGAGAAAAAGATTTTATTATGACATTTTATCAAAGACCAACTAGTCTAGTTTCTATTGAAACAGAACTTTGCACCTGAGCACATTGCTGACAGATTAGGCCACCTCACTACCTCACTCACAAGATCTCAAAAATATAAGATAAATATCATATTTTCTGTGTCGGTATTTATTGTGTGTCCTTAGCTTAGTAATTCTGTATGAACTCATTTGAAAAATTAATGTATGTTACCGTTTACTTCACGTAAATGAAGATGCTAAGAGTGAAAACTAATGTAGTAGACCGTACTAGCTGCCAATTAGCTGCAATATTAGCAAAAATGCCATTACCGCATTTCGGAGACTCAAAAGTGCCCATAGTTGCAGACACCCTAAAATTCCTGGTATTATTGTTATTTAAGTTTTTCTCAATGCAATTTCCATGAATGAAATTTAACAACTTTGTTGGATTGTCAGGAACTGACAATAGTTCAACTGGAGTGTATTATTGAATTGGAATATACAATTACAGGTCAAGCCCTGAAAGGATTAAGTCCCTTCTTGTATCCGTTGGTCTTCTTCCACCATTGCGTCTATGGCAGCATTGCGTACATGGAAAAGTTATGAAATTTGCCACACAGATAGAAGACATCACTGACATAACTATAGCAAATTCGGCACCCCCAGTACAAAGTTTCACATACATTTTTTGTCATAGCGTTTACATTTTTCGAAAAACATACTTTTTAAACTCCTCCTACAGCATTTATCAGATTTGCACGACACATATATAGTACGTAGCATCTAGAAACAGTGCTGACAAAAAGTTATGGAATCGTGTTGATTTGTCAAACCGTTCTTGTATACCGCATTACCAAATGTGACAACGAGCACGCCAAAATAGATTTGATGCTGTATCTTCGCCAAACTTTTGTGTATCGACACAAAACTTGGGCATATGGCTATAGTGTACATAGTAGTTATGGTTAGGGAAGGGGTTTGGTGTGGGTTTAGGTTTTATTTATAAAAATGTTGCATTATGCATATGATGGGTTCATTTAAAAGGTTTTAGGACTGGTTTAAGCAAATTGAAGGCAAAATGGTGAATCCATTAAAACTCATTGAGTCATCATATCCATTTCCATAGTTTATTCATCTGATTGGATACGATTTAACATTCTGGTAGTGATTGTTGGTTTATAATCAGTCACTCAACAATCCCAAACCATGTCTGAGCATGGGAAAGCACACAGAGAACACATGAGTGGAGCAAAACAATAGGTGTGTTCGACTTGACGCGGCCTTGCCCAGATCGATCGAAATCTGACTTGAAGCAGTGCATGCCGGTTAGAAATTTTGTCCGACTTGAACCGGCGGCATTAAAGTAGCGCGAGAGCGTTTCGAGAACAGCCGGCTTACTCAGCATCTCAGGAGCGGCTGCACCAGGCTGTGATGATGACATAGCTTTTCATGATTGGCTAGACAACGATAACACCCTTAGTTCAAATAATACTTATAAATGCATGTTTTTAAAACAGCTAAAACTCTGTTCGTACAAATATAAAAAACATGTTATATTGTGTTGTTCAATAAAATAAAAATGAAATGAATACAGACTCTGTTGTTAACACACAGTGTTAAGCAGCACATAACATTTGCAGTCTTAAACTATCTTAAACACAACTTTATTAAAACATTGTCCTTTTCAAATTGTTCTTAAATAACCATATTACCAGCAAAATTAAAAACATGTACCAGTATTACGTGCATAAAAAAAATATTAACACTGCTTAATCTTAAATATTTAAAACCAACGTTTCTTTTTCAAATATTTCACACAAAACGCCTCCCAAACACCAAACTTCTGAAAACATTTATAAGTCATTTACCATTTTGAAATACTCATACTCAATTTTGATTCTGACAGCCACCATTGCCTTAAAAACACATTCTGCATCAAATGAACCTTCACCCAATAAATTGTTTTTCTGCGTCTTCCATATTGCCATTTTAGCCACACCCAATAAAAAGGTTAACAAACAAATTTGGTTCCTTTCATCTAAAACGTATTTAGAATCATTAATAAAACCCCCAATGGAAAACATTTCACCTAGATTCTCGAAACAATCATTCAAAACAATAAATAAATGACTTAACCTTGAACATTTGATAAATAAATGGTCAACCGTCTCTTCGATCCCACAGAAAGGACATAGCCTTCCCACTGCTGGATTCGGGTGCGCCACGTGTCTGTTTGTACTGTTTGTAGCTATGGCACCATGAATAAACCTCCACTGCAGGTCTGCTGTACATTTCTCAACTGGAGATTTGTACAGACTCCGCCAGGATGCTTTTAAGTCTGGTCCAAACATTTCTGTCCACCTCTTAATTCGTTCTTGTTTTAAAACATTATGATGAGCAACTTTTTATCACAAGTTATATATAGCGCTTTCTTGTTTATTTCATGAAACTGTCCAAGCTCTGGAGTCCGAAAAGATAAAATTGTATTCTCATCTTCATAATTGTCCTCTGATGCCACAGACACACTAATAGATGGAAACTGGTTGTAACGAGGAAGGTGGGACGACAGCCGTGGGGGAACGAGGCGGGGATAGTGTGAATCAGCTGTGCGCACACCGGTCCCGCATCTCTCACGGAGGAGATCGGGAGCATAAGAGCACGAGCAACAGGGCTGCGGACGAGAGAGGACCGGGCGCGGACATGTGTTAAGTTTGTGTTTACGTTCTTGTGGCCGGCAGTCGACCGTGAGGTGGCTGCTGGCCTTTTTACTTCCATGTTATTGTTTGTTTATTTTGATTAAAGGTTTGTTGAATGTTCGCTGGTTCCCGCCTCCATCCCTACTTTGAACTGTGTTACACTGGTACTCTCTCCCAGACTCCTGAGATGACTGGATTCCAAGCACCTGCCTGCAGGCTCCAGGTGATGCATTTCTGCACTTCCTCTAACACCTGCTCCATGAGGCGTAAAGATCTAATCCCAGTATTGCATTGAGGTGACACAGCCGTTTTCCATCCCAGTCTCTAAATCAAGTCACTAGACAATCTATCAAACTTCTTGAAGACAAAGACTAGTTTGTATCAACGGATAGTGAAACAGAGGTTCTCCCATAATCTATTCCAGTCCCTTGGTTGTGAAAGGTCTCTATTGAGAAAAAAATTAATTTGCCAAGCTTTTAACATTGATTGATAAAAGGGGGTTAAAATGTTCAAATCCATTTCTCTTAATGTCAATAAAAACAATTGTCTATCATATTCAAGGCATGATGTTTTCCTTAAATTGGGACAAGCAACACAAATCCATCCCAAATCCTCTTCATATAGCAACCTCTATGCTGTTTGAAATCTGAAAGTATTGATCCTGCTTCTTAGGTCTACCAGACCCTGTCCCCCTTCTTGAAGTGGCAAAATAACACAAGTCCAGGAACCCAATGTTGGCCCGACCAAAAAAATTTAAAATGTCCTGTATATTAGTTTCATTATTTCACTCAGTGGTTCCAATACATTTAGCTTGTGCCATAACATAGAGACGGACAGATTGTTAATAACCAAGACTCAGGTAATAGCCAATTCCATTTAGACAACTTGGCTAACACCTTTTCCAACATACCCTCCCAATTGTTTTGTTGATACCTTTCTTGACCCAGAAACACTCCAATGATTTGTATTCCTTCTTAACCCACTTTATTCCTCCTGGAAGTTTAGGTGGCCCATTATTTTCCCATGGACCTATAATATATCCCTCACTCTTCGCCCAGTTTACTCTAGCTGAGGAGGCTGCTTCATATAAAGCTAAAGAGTTATATAGTGATTGAACATCCACCTGCCCAGTGATGAATAGAGTTACGTCATCAGCATATGCTAAAACAGATACACTTGACCCATTACAATCTCCAGGTATAGGAAATCCTTTCAAATGGTTTCTCAGCTTACTCAATAAGGGTTCAATAACTAAACTATACAGTTGTCCAGAGAGAGGACAACCTTGCCTAATTCCCCTCTTAACCGGTACTGGGCAACCTAAACCCCCTCCTTCCTTTCCCCAAACCCAAATGCCTTCAAAACATGATCCAAAACAAAGATAATCATGACCCACCCAATCAAATGCTTTTTCTTGATCAATAGATAAAATACCCATATTAAAATCACGACTTAAAGGTAAATCACATTTCTTACAAGAAATACTGTAAATTATCCATTATTGTACGATCTGGTACACAGTATGTTTGTTCATTTTTTACCACTATACTTAAATATTTTTTCAATCTATTCGCTAAACATTAAGACAGTATTTTATAATCTTGACACATTAAAGAGACAGGTCACCAACAAACCTAAGTCACCATTTTTAGGCAGGAGTGATAATACAGCCCTCTGACAGCTGTTGGGTGAAACACCCTATTTAAAACATTCACCAATTACATCAAAAGTGTTCACCTATAACACTCCAAAATGATTTATAAAATTTAGCAGGTAAACCATCTATTCCTGGGGCATGTCCTGTAGACAACTGCTTTACAGCGTCTGAAAGCTCATTCAAAGAAAACATCTTATCCAGTGCTTTTCTGTCCTCTGGTTCCAAACTAGGTAGTTCTTCTAAAATTTGATCCATACTCCTTTGATCACAGTCAGTAGATCTAAAGAGTTTTGCATAAACATCCATTGCGATTCTTCTCATTTCCATGGTATCTGAGGTTGAAGTACCATTATCTCTATGAAGATTCAATTCAATTCAAGTTTTTATATAGCGCTTTTCACAATGTGCATTGTTCCAAAGCAGCTTTACAGGAGCAAATAAGAAAACACAGAGGTAACACACAGCACAGTGTTTATAGAACAAGCAAGATCATTCTAATAGATCATATCTAATAAATAAATAAATAGATGCAGTCTCCCGGTGAGCAAGCCAACACTGCCCTGCTGTGGCGAGGAACCTAAACTCCAATGATTGATTGATGGAAAAAAAAAAACTCGGGAGAAACCAGGCTCAGCCGGGAGGGCCAGATCTCCTCTGACGTGTCATAGCTGCACTCAGTGACCCCGACCAAGTCTGTTGAAGCAAGATGAAGCATATGTTTCTGTTTTATCACTTTCCGTTCCAGATAAAAAAAAATAGTTTGTTGGAGCATCCATGTCCTTTATTGAAGATATTCTTGCTCGAATAAAGGCACCTTTAACTCTTCAAGAAGTGTTTTTAGTTCCACTTTTTTCTTCTTGATATCATTTGTTACTCATTCAAGTCTATCAGGTTTTCCATTTTGTTAATATCTTTTTCCAACCTTTCAATATTTCTCTTTACAATCATAGTATTGTAAGAAAACTATTGACAAAATTTTTTTTTTTCAAAACATGTCTTACCGAGTTTCTTATGCACTTCTTGGAGACACGGCACTGTGGGTGGGCGCAGCTTGGAGCCGCGCCCTACCCCGAGGCACCATGTATCCGGCCGCAAGCACTGGGAGAGGCAGTGCGGTGCACTGCAACCCAATGCTTGCGGTGGCCCGGCAAAGCATGGCTGACATATCGACATCCGCTTCTTCCTGAGCTCGACCCCCCGAAGGAGGGAGCTGCAAGGAATCGTCGGAGTCAGATGCCAGTAAGTCACTCCCCGATGCTGCAAGGGACTTCTCATCATCATCACGCACCGTTTCCGATACGTGGTTGAGGAACAAGACGGTGGGACCGTCTCCTGGGGAACGGTCAGACGAGACGAGGTGCGAGCGGTCCGCGAGCCAGTGGCTGACGGAATTATGCTCACAATAATCCTCACATCACCCTCGCTGCTCGCCGTAGCGAATGGCAGGGCCGTAGCCACTGCTGTCACGGAACGGGAAGCAGACGAGGTGGTGGCTGTGGGAACACAGCCGCCTGTGACGCAACGTCTGAATCGTGAACCGCCCGTAGTGCGGGCAGAACTTATCCACAATGGCTGCCCCAGCGTGCCGGAAACCCAACACTTGAGGCAGCCATCGTGTCCGTCCCCCCTCCTTCAATGAGTGTATTGCACCCATGAGAACAGCGGGACATGCCACGCTGGAGAAATTTGCTCTTTTAGAAAAAAAACTTGAACACTCCTGGAACTGCCGAGATGCCCAGAGGAAGTCGCCGCAGGAAGGGACAGTCCGCTGCACAACGTCCTTAGAGTCCGGCAGTGTAGTAGAATAACTCTTAGAGTTTGTAGTCTTGAAGTCATCAGCGAAGGCTCCGAAGAACAAAAGGTGAATGAATGCAGCACGCCGTCTCCCTTTTATACCCGGATATCCGGGGGGCGGGGTCTGGCATGCAAATTTCATTATAATATTTCGGTATAAATGTTTTCTTGCATTTGAAATCACACATACAATTGAGAACAATTCAGCAAAACAAAAAGTGCAAAAATAATGCGAATCCATTGGAATAGAGTATAACAAGATGACGATCCATTACAGTGTAACGAGAATGCGCAAAAGTACAGATGATCCATAGAGCATTTCACGAGTTTGCCTTAGCAATTAATTAAATGGGTGGCGGTTTAGTTAAGCGAAGAATATAGTAAGCGTATTTGGCGTGCTGTCCGGGGAGAGGGCTCCGGGGTCGGCATTCTCTCCCAACCCCGGCGCGCTCCCCCTTTCTCCGGGTCGAGGGCTCCGATCTCAGTGTTTGCCCGAGCCCAGAGTGTTTCCCCCCAAAAGTTGCAATTAGTGCAGGACAGCAGCCGAGGCCAGGTTTTATTGCCCCCCCAAAATATGGCAGAGCTTGTGGCCAGTGAGTTGCTGGCCTTCGCTTGGAGTGGAGTCACGGTTGGGGCGGCACTGCTGCGGCAGTGTGAAATACAGATAGAGGCCCCTGCTGGGGCGGCACTGCTGCGGCAGTGTGAAATACGGATAAAGGCCCCTGCTGGGGCGGCACTGCTGCGGCAGTGTGAAATACAGATAAAGGCTCCTGCTGGAGCGGCACTGCTGCGGCAGTGTGGAATACAGAAGAAGGACCCTGCTAGTGCGGTGCTGCTGCGGGAAATATCGGTTAAGGCTCTGGCTGGGGCGATGTCGCTGCGGCAGTGAGCTGCTGATACGTGTGGAAGGTTGGGAGCGGACTGGCATTAACGGGTTTGGTTGATGAGGGTTCGGTGTGCTTCTTTAATGTGGGCACGGTCGGACCGAATGTAGCTCTTAAAGGCTTCTGAAGACCAGAGTGTTTGGATTTGGTGCTGGGAGAGTCCTTTTTTGGCCGCTGTCGTGGCTGCTCCGGTTCTGAAGGAGTGGCTGGAAAAGTTATCCGCTGGGATGCCTGATTGGATCAATTGGAGCTGATGGTAGGTTAAAAATTTAAATTAGATGGCCTCTCTTTGTTTGGTCTGTTTTACTCTGTTTGATAAAGTAAGATATTGTCTCGAGGTCTATTACGGAGAGATCTGAGACAGTGGGGTGGATATCTGGATTAAATTTGGATGTGTTGGTGAGTTCTGAACATCTAAGGAAACCGAAGAAAGCTAATGTGAACATCGCGTCCAGTGTGCGGGCGGTGTGGATGGAGTGGTAGCCTTGGCGGAGAGTGTTAATGCACTTAGTTAGTATTTCAAGTGTTATGGGTCTTCCGGGGTTCGGACGGGAGGGATGTGCCCTTTGGATGCCTTTTATGAGCATGGAGGTCTGTGAACTAGCTTTTTGGGGTGAAAGTGATCCGAATATGAGTTTGTGAAAAAATTGTAATCCGCTTAGGTATCCTTTAATAGAACTGGCTTGGAGGTTTTTTGAAGTGTTTAGGTAAGAGATGAAGGAAGTGATGGCTAGCATTGAGAAATCTGGGAATGTTAAGCTGTATCTTTCATGGAAAGAATTGAAGCATTTCCAAGCTGTGAGGTATGATTGTAGGGTCCTGGGGGGATACAGAGTTGATGAAATGGTTGAGAGAGACGACGAGGAGGGGCTTCAGCGGGTGGTTTAGGGAAATATTAGTTCCGAATAGGGAGGTATTGGGGTGGGTAGATGGTCTGCTTCTGGTTACCAGCCGCCTGAACTTCTGAAAGGCAAAACGGGAGAGAGTCAGCTATTTGTTTTTTTGACCCGGGAATGTGTTTTGCGGTTAATATAAATTGGTTAGGGTTAGGGGGTTAGATGCTGATATCCAAATAAGACGTATTATCAAAGGTGTTAGTGCAGGGGAATGTGCGCGGCCTTTATTGATGCATTGCACGGCTGTTTCGTTGTCGCAGTGGACTGTGATACTGTTGGTTGTCCATTTTTTCCCACAGAAAGGCTGCGATGACCAATGGATATAGCTCGAAAAGTGCAGAGGACAAGGAAGACTGAGGGAGGTTTAATAGCTGAGGGGGCCACGAGAGGATGCAAACCATCGGCCTTGGTAATACCCTCCGAAACCGACAGATGGAGCAGCGTCGGTAAATAATTGGATATCGTCTGGGTGCGAAACCATGTCGTTGTAGAAAAAGGAGAGGCCGTTCCATTTTTTCAGGAATGTTATCCACAAACTCAGCTCGTTGCAGCACGAGTCGGTCAGGGATATCCGGTCCTCGAGTGCGTGGATGGAGGACGCGAAGGAGAGAAGGTGGGAGATGAAAGGGCGGCCTTGTGGTATGATGCATATGGTAAAGTTTAGATGGCCGAGAATAGATAGCAACTCGCGTTTGGAGCAGTTAGGATTTATTTTTTCTTGTGCGAGGGGGATCCTGAGCTCAGTGAAAAGATTTTGGACCGTTAAGAGGTGTGCGGCTGGAATGGTGTTGGGGGAGATATTATTAGAAAATCGTCTATCAGATGGATTATGTGGGGGATTGCGTAGATGTTGGATAAAATCCAGCAGATCGCTTCTGACAGCATGTCGAAGATTTTTGGGCTGCTTCAGCAGCCGAAGGTCAGGCGGACGGAAACATTTTTTAATCAGGGTTATGGCTTGCTCGATGTTGTGGTAGTGAAGAGAAAATTCGTCAAGCGGTATGAGGCTGTTAATGCTTGGGAATGCGGAGTTATGCGGTGATGAGAGGTCGATTATTAAGCGTTTTTTACCAGAAAATATTCTGGTTGCGATGCCTATGGGACTGATGCGGAACACGCCAAAAGGGGGTTCGTCGAATGGGCCTATCATGAAATTTGCATCAATTTCGCTTTTGATTAGACGATCGACTGTTTCTGATTCAGCCAGAGTGGACTGGAGGTTAGCGCAGATGATGCTCTCGGATGGGAGGCTTTCAACGCCGGGATTAAAGCCGTGTGTGAGACCGGACAGTAGAAACTCAGTGAAGTTGGTGTCAGGGTGTTGTGATAATTCGAGAGATAGTTGAGAAACAATCACTGGAGTCGATGGGTAATATTTAGAATTTTTATTTGCAGATTTTTTTACAAGGGCATATATAGCGGGCAAATCGCAAATATGCATGAAGCGGCATCGCTGCCTGTTGCACCGGCTGTGGTTGAAACTTAAGCAAACCTGGTTATTGGTATAGTGACGGTAGTCGGCCGGTGGTGCGGGACGGGTGCTCGTTGTGCGAGGGACGTAGCTGGTGGACTCCGGAGCCTGTGGCAATAGCAAAATTAGAAGGGAAAGGAGAATAAGCGAGTGTCTGGGACTGTGCCGATAACGGAGGCAGCCTCATGCTATTGTTTGGCATTGGGGCTGCAGGCCAGCGACCAGAGGGGAAATTTAGAGGATGATAGGCAGGAGATAGGATGGGCAATGTTACTGCTGACAAGCGCGTGCTCGCGCTGCCGCGGCGGTTGTGGACCGGCGTAGAGCCAGAAGAGGCGTTGGACTCTGAAGATGCGGGAGAATGTTGTTGGTTGATGTCGCCGTGGTTCGGGGCGTGGCCTAGGCTAGCCAAAGGCCTGCCTCTTTGGCTTGGGTATCGGCGCCTCTTCCTCACGGTGGGTGGAATTGTAGTCACTTGAGAACTAGCCGCAGGTGACGGTGATGAAGATGATAAGTGGCAGGTGTGCCGCTCTGATTTCCTCCGTCTCCATGGCGACACTGATTGCGCTAGGGGTGACTTGTCACACTCCTCCCCCAAAGTGTCGACTTAGTCCGGTGGGGTGTCCTGTGGGGAGACGGATAGATGTGTTGGGAGCCTGAACACATCCTCGACAGAACATCTGCGTTGCTGTGGGAGGTCCCGGCCCGATGTACCACGTTAAAGTGGTAGTCCTGGAGTGCTAGAAACCACCTTGTGACCCTGGCGTTGGCGTTCTTGGATTTGTCCATCCATTGAAGTGGTGCGTGGTCGGTCACTAAGGTGAACCTCTGTTCCAGCAGATAGTATCGGAGCTCCAGGACTGCCCACTTTATGGCCAGGGCCTCCCCGGCTTTCCGCTGGTGTGAGTTTGCGGCTGATGTACACCACGGGATGTTCCGCTTCGTCCTTGGTCTGGGACAACACCACTGAAGGGGCAGCCGAAGTCCGGGGCATGTAGCACCGGGGAGGATGCCTGGGCCTTCTTCAAGACCTGGAAGGCCTGTTCTGTTTCCGGGGTCCACTTCACCTTGTCTGGCTGCCCCTTCCTGGTCAGGTCGG
Organism: Triplophysa siluroides; assembly: GCA_006030095.1. Classification (NCBI taxonomy): domain Eukaryota; kingdom Metazoa; phylum Chordata; class Actinopteri; order Cypriniformes; family Nemacheilidae; genus Triplophysa; species Triplophysa siluroides. Next base: position 1,256,027 of record VCII01000221.1, on the reverse strand, counting down.
TCAGTGCTCCATCACTCCCAGTTTTTTTATCTGATTGATCTCCTCCTCTATAGGTTCGGCCCTGGCTAATGCCGCCATCTGGGCAGGGGGGCGATCCATTTCTTCAGGAGGTTGACATGGTACAGCTGTTCCTCCCGTCATCGTCCCGGCTGGTGGATGCGGTAGTTGAGCCCTATCTTCTCCACAACAGTGTATGGTCCTTTCCAAGAGGCTAAGAACTTTGATGTGGTTGTTGGGGTTAGGACCAACACTCGATCGCCAGGCTGGAACTCTCGAGGTTGAGCGGGCCGGTCATACCACCTTTGTTGGGCGCTTGGCCTCGACGAGGTGTTCTTTGACCAGGGGCATCACTCGGTCTATTCGGGTCCGCATTTGCTGGACGTGTTCGATCACGCTGCGGTGTGTTAGGTTTAAAATTAAAATTAGGTTTATTAAAACATCTCCAAATATCACACACCTTACAGTTTCCTACAGTTAATGGATGTTAATAGTGAAGTATTTTAACTCCAGAGGAATGCATATCATTACTCTTGTCCACTTATTATGCAACATTGATGCATTGGGTCAAAGATATTTGTGGCCTATGGTTAGAGCCAGATTTAAAACGCAAAGGTTGCAAGTTCGAATCCCAAGCTGGCAGGTTTCCTAGGCTTTATTAGGTGACTCCCAATGGGATTACCTATGGCATACTTTTCACATATTTAAATTCTTATTATAATTGTATATCCATTTACATAAAAGATACTTAAGATTTTCATACTGATTGTATTACTTAAAAATGTATTTCTGATCCTCAGCCTCCTCCTACAGTTTAGTATTGAAAGGCCTTTCTCCAAATTACAATTAGCCTTTCAGGATCGGCCATCTTTTTACATGATATATTGTGACTATATTGTTAACATATTAAACCTTCATCCTCTACTGAAAATTAATGTTTATGTAACAAAGATAGCCATGATGAGTATATATTTAAAATATTATGGTATAAAAATCATGCATATATTAAAAATATATTTAATGAAATAATTAATTTATAGCGTTTAAAGTTTTATAAACACATAAATTGAATAATTTACTTTTATGATTTTTACCCCGCACTTTATACACTGATGCAGATTTACGTCTTCTGTGAAAAAAAACCCGATTTATAACATTGTTTTACAATCAAAAACTTTACGCTTCCAGGCCGTTTCCATGGTGACTCGTGAAATCTTTAATCCATTGACAACGTCTTCATGTTGTTTCTGTGAGCGTGCGTTAACTCTGGGTATCTTTCGGGAGGTGGATTAAACTTACTCTTCTCAGGTGTCTTGGACCCGACATACCCCGACTAAGAAAGGTTTGGGTTCATCAACCAAGAGTTCAGGGTTTAGCTGACGATATGTTAACCTGCTTTCTGGAATACACCCCAGGGGTTATCACGTAACACGTTTTTTGCTATTTTCGGCCGAACATTTTCGGCGGCTGAACATTGGTGCATCCCTCTTTAGCAGCAGAGAAAATGGACGAAACACGAAAAGTGAGAAGAAATGTGTTGCAATGCATGACAATGTCCATCTTACTTTCAAGGTTTATCAGATTTTTTATAGTTTTGTGTGTGTGTTCAACTTTTACTTTTCTTGGTTTTGGTCTTCTTGTACAGCTGATGTGATGCAATGTAAATTGTTAAAGCGCTATATTAATTTTATTGAATGACAGTGAGTTAATAAGACACAACACATAAGATCATGCAAAGTTCATGTTTGTGACCGATCCTAGTAGAGACACACTAACATCTCCAACACAGCGCAGAAATGCTATGGCGCCAGAAATGAAGTAATCATATTAACATATATGGCAACTGAAGAAATGTAACTTTGCAGCAGAGATGCTTATCAAAGTTTTCGGAATTTGGCATTTGCTGTCAAATCTATATTTCAGTCCCCCTATGTGTGTCTGACGGGTTATTAATCACAGTTTTTGATATTAAGCCGAAGTTGTCGTGGTGGGGTAGGAGATGGCGTCGCAAACAAATACATGAAACACATATGCGCTAGGGAGCGCGGAGAGAGATAGAGAGAGATAGAGAGAGAGAGAGAGAGAGAGAGAGAGGGCATGCAACAATTTCTGAACATCATTAAAATCATCTTTAACAAAGAGGCACAAACTTAACGGAGCTATTCTATAGAAACGGAATACTTGCAAAGCTTGTGCTGGATGTACTCGTATGCGCTTGGAGTGATGGAAATGTTCAGATGATTTCAGAATGCAGTCTTGCTGAAAGTTGCGTGCCATGTTGCCTCGGTCCGAAAGGGGGAGGTGAGAGGAAAGGGAAAGGTCCAAAGATGCGACTTGATGAAGTTTAAAACTGACTGATTCAGGAAGAGAAAAGCAACCGAAGAGAGGAGACTGTGTCCTTGGTCGGTATTTATCTTTATGAAGGGCATGCCCTCAGAGTTTGAGTCGGCCAATCATAGTTAAGTGGGGGAAGAGATTCTTTGTCCACTCAACAGCTAATTTGCATCTTATGACCTGTAAGTAACTTTACAAGAGACCAGTCCAAATTATATCATAATGAGTGTAATGTGTTCAATGGTCACACAATTTGAATAAACAATGAGGAATTGTAAAGAGAAATATTTAGATATCAAAATGGACAGGTTTGAATTGCATCAAGTTATGATTCATTCGGATGTACGAATACAAACCACGCCTGAATTAAACTTGTATATCTAACCGTTACAGACTGGCATGATTACAAAATGGCATGAGCGCCAACACACAACCTAGACATTTAGATGCATTTATAGGAAGGACAGTATAATCACATAAGTTCCTATTTGTCAGAGAAGTTTCTCTGGTTAGCCTCAGATATTAAGTTAGAAGTGAGACACAGAGACTTCACACCTATGCTTTGAAGCTTAGGAGTCATAAAATATCCCACAGGGTAACCAAAGGGTTATCAAGACTCTCAGTGAGATAGCAAAACCTACAACCAGACCACTGGAGCCTGGTTTTGCTATGGTCTTTTGAAGATGGATCAAGAAACCAGGACAAAAGGGAGTGGGAGGAGGTTTTATGGCTTTGCTCTCAATGATCCAGTCCCTACAAGGACGAATGACTTCTGTATGATTCGACTGTAAATCATGTTTTCTTTTGTTGATCAGGTGGCAGTGAAAACTGTCCGGGTTCTGTTTTTATCGAGCTAATCATGATAAAATTGTGTTTCTTTTTAACCCGTTCATCCTAGCTTTCTTCACTGAGAGATCGCTCTTCATATCCTCGCCAGTGAAGGACACGGTCCTGACATCATCCGGCTTTTGGACTGGGAGGAACGTTATAGCAAATACGTCATGGTCCTAGAGAACCCGTCTCCCTGCATGGACTTGTTTACCTTTTATTTGAATAGTAGAGTAGGAAAAATCCCAGAGAACTTAGCCCGGATCATCATGCGGCAGGCGGTCAAGGCTGTTATTGAATGTTTCCAGCAGGAAGTTTTCCACATGCGCATCAAACTGGAAAACTTCCTGATTAACACAGAAACATTTGATGTCAAACTCATTGACTTTGGCTTTGCTGATCGGCTCAGAAAAACCCCTTACCGTTTATATTCGGGTATGTTTTATCATTTCAGACGAGCTCTTTACATTAATATTGAGATGTCAGCATTCACATACTGTAGTGTTAGACTCACTGTTAGAAATCACATGAAATCTGTTTCCTTCAGGCACAATGGATTACTGGTGTCCAGAGTTGATGGAAACAGGCTGGTATCACCCGTTCCCAGCGACAGTGTGGAAACTCGGACTGATGTTGTACAAGTTGTTGTGCGGGAATCTTCCTGACACAGACACCCGGAAGCAGATCAGGAACAAAAAGTGGAGAAAAAGATGACCTGACCAAAGGTGAGATCTTCTCGAGTGGTTTCAGATATATGACGGTACATATACGTACATACTGTTGTCATAGTCATGTATGCAGACGATACACAAGAGTTTTCTTTGTTTCAGTGATGTGATGTGGAGACACAGGTAAGGTGAATGACAGCCGTTTGGAGGTTCAGTAAGTATAAACAGTGTTGCATCATGTCTCCTAAAAGTGTACACACACCGGCTGTTGGGTCTCGGGTCTAGTGCTTGTGGTGTCTTTTCTCTCTGTCTACTGTTGTTGCCATATCAGACACGTGGCTTTGTTGTTTTTACTTGCCATGTGTCTGAGTTCTGCGTTGATCCCGCCCTCTTGTTACCTTGTTAATTTTCTCGTTACTGTGTTCTATGATTCACCTGGGTTTTTGATTTTCCCACTCTTTTCTCCAGCTGTTCCTCGTTATCTCTCTGTTGGTTTTCCCTTATATACCCCGTGTTTCTCTTGTCCTGTGTCAGTCCGTTTTGGTTCTTTTACCGAAGGTTGTCCAGTCCAGTCCAGTCTGTCTTGTCTTGTCTTGTCTTGTCTTGTCTTGTCTTGTCAGTCTAGTCTAGTCTAGTCTAGTCTAGTCTAGTCTAGTCTAGTCTAGTCTAGTCTAGTCTAGTCTAGTCTAGTCTTGTCTTGTCTAGTCTTGTCTAGTCTTGTCTAGTCTTGCCCTGTCTGAAAGTGCGAGTGCACATCAGTAAATCTATTTGTCTTGTCTAGGCTCCAGAGCTGTTTGACTGCACCAAGTATCTACCTCTGCCTTGCTCTCTGTCTAAACTCCAGAATCTCCGGGTGTCGATCTCTAAACTCAAGGGACCTCGCTGCAACCTCCTAGGGTGTCGATGTCTGAACTCAAGGGACCTCGCTGCAACCTCCTAGGGTGTCGATCTCTCAACTCAAGGGACTTCGCTGCAACCTCCTAGGGTGTCTCTCCGATTCCCTGTGGCATTCCCCGGGTTTCCGCACTGGTCTCCAAAGCCCTGCAGTTTGTTTTACCTGTCTACTGCAGGTGGATTTTCCTTGGCCCTCATTGGGCGGATTTATCTATTGGGTTTTTGTGGATTACCTTTTGGACTGAACTCCCTTGCTGACTCTCGCATCTGAGAGTATTCCCCTGATTCTCACGGCCGAGCGCTCGAGCCCTTGTGACATTGTGAAAGAACCCGTTTTCCTCTGGTTCTCTATTTTCTTGTCATATTATCTACTGTTGTGTATGCTCTGCTTGGGATCGAAATAAACCATCAGCTAACCTGCACTTGACTCGTGAGTCGTTCCTTACAGAACGGACTGACCAAAATGGAGTCAGCAGGACCTGATCCCGTTCGGTCGGCTCTCGCTCAGCAGGGGGCGCTATTAGGACAACAGGCCTCCCGATTAAATGCTACCGCCCAGGAGATAGGAGCCCTAAACAATCGTGTGGCTGAACTCACGTCACTCCTTGGAGAGCTTCAGGCTGCTCCAGCCGGCCAAGCCCCTGACCCGGAGCCCCATGCTAACAACCCACCCATCTATAATGGTGATCCCTTGTCTTGTCGAGCCTTCTTGTCACAGTGTGCCCTGGTCTTTGCCTTACAACCCCACCGCTATTCCTCTGAAGCTACTAAGGTGGCATATGTAATCACGCTTCTCTCCGGTTCCACCCGGGACTGGGCCGTGGCTGTCTGGGATTCGGAGGCCCCTTGCTGCGCCACTTTGAACTCTTCCGCCAGGAGATGATTAACCTATTTGATCAAACAGCTCAGGGGGACGAAGCAGGTGCTCAGTTATCCCGTCTGGCCCAAAGGGGAGGATCGGTCACAGACTATGCCATTCGCCTCAGAACTCTTGCCATGGCGTGCGATTGGAATAAGAGCGCCCTTCGTGCTCGTTTCCTGGATGGGCTGAACGCTAACATCGCAGGCGAGCTTGCACCTCTAGACCTCCCAGACGAACTCGATGCTCTCATCGGTGCGGGTTGAGGGCCGCCTGACTCGACGCCGTCAACGTCGCCTGACCAACCCCTTCTGGAACTCCCCTCCGGCGGAGGACACGGAACCTTCCGGCAACTCACCCGCTCCTACGCCTTACCCCCCAAGTGAAGCAGCAGCGTTTAGCCCAAGGACTCTGCTTGTACTGCGGCAAGTCTGGACACTTTGCTTTCTGGTGCCCTTTAAAATCCAAAGCCCACTAGCAAGCCGGAGAGTTCTGGTGGGCGCCATCTCTCCTTCAACCTTTCCAATCAGCCGCAGCCTGCTGCCCTTTCGTCTGCAGTTCCAAGGGAGTATTCACTCCGGTATGGCCCTCCTCGACTCAGGGGCCGAGGGTAACTTCATTGGTGCCGCTACAGCCCGTGAGTGGGGGATTCCACTCCTACCTCTTGCCGAGCCAGTCGACGCCTGGTCCCTTGCGGGCAGACTTCTCTCTTCGATCACCCATGTCATTCCTAGTGTGAGTCTTTCTCTTTCAGGTAATCACCACGAGAGGATTGTGCTGTATGTCATTGAGACCCCTGGTAACCAGCTAGTGTTGGGGCACCCCTGGTTGGCACAGCACAATCCTCACGTGGATTGGTGCAGTAACTCAGTTTTAGCCTGGAGCGTTCCTGTCATGTTTCTTGTTTGGGTCCTGCCTCCTCTCTCTCTGTTCCTCCGCATCGCCCCTACGACTGCGCCATAAACCTCCTTCCTGGCAATTCTCCGCCCAAGTGGCGGCTCTACTCCCTTTCTGTTTTATGCTTGACAGCCTCTGTCTGCTTCTTTACTGTCGAGAACTGTTGCTCGACAGTATCACCGAACAGCCTGCACTTGCGAGATGGGTGTGTAGGGAAAGCGGACTTTCTCAGCGTTACTCATCTGTGCAAGGTTCAGCCAGAGGTGTATCTCCCAGACCACAAGTGTGGACATTCCGGAAAACACGGCACTGGGGGCGGGCGCGGCTTGGAGCAGCCCTGAAACCCGAGGTACCATGTATCCAGCCAGGGCGTGGGGTGCACTGCAACCCAATGATCACGGCGTGGCTGTATATGTGGTTGAGGAACAAGACGGTGGGACGTCTCTTGGGAAACGGTCAGATGAGCGAGACGAGGTGCGAACAGTCAGCGAGCCAGTGGCTGAAAGATTTACGCTCACAGCAATCCTCATATAACCCTTGCTGCTCGCCGTAGCGGACGGCAGGGCCGTAGCCACTGCTGTCATGGAACGGGAAGCAGACGAGGTGGTGTCTGAGTCCCTAGGGAACACAGCCGCCTGTGACGCAACGTCTGAATCAGCACGCCGATGTGTCAAAATGACAGTCCATCCATGATTCCTCAATCTATTAAAATGCCTTCGCATTTTATCATCTAAAGCCTTTTTCAACGCACAAGATAAACTTCATTCTAGCTTTCTACGGGATGGAAAAATTCCTAGGAATCGAAAAGTTTTTGCAGAAAAATAGGACCAATGGGGGTTTAGCTCTTTCTAATTTCTTAGATTATTTTAGGGCTGCTAATGTTAAAAATATAATATATAATAACCTTAAACATACCAATCCTTTTTGTTATTTTCAGATACGTGAATGCCCAAAGCACATCATTTCCAAACGTTCCCTCAAAGTCCCGTGCAGATCCTCTGTCAGAAGTACCCTTTCACCTAAGAGGTTGTATTTCAAGACAATTTACAACTCTCATGTCATTTAAAAGTGCAGGAACGGTGCCCTATGTAGAGTGAATTGAGTTTCACAAGGTCGCCTATGCAGGTAATGCAGATAATAAAATAGAGCGATGCTACGATAGAGCAGGGGTTATGCTTATATAAGGTTATGCTTATTTGGCGTGCTGTCCGGGGAGAAATCCTTCTTTTGACAAGACTCGAATAAGGCGTCACACGGGTGAAGCAGACCTAACCCACATGTTTTGGATGCGCCACCTAGTGGTCAATTATATTCGATACCTTATCCAAAGTGTATGAAGTACAGTTGAAGCCATGCGCTGAATTTGCTGTATTTGAAGACATGAATCAGAATCAGAAAGAGCTTTATCGCAAAGTATCTTTGCACAGACAAGGAATTTGTTTTGGTGAGAGGAGCATCCGGTACACAGAGAGACCATAACACAATAGAACACAGTACACAGATGATTTATATAAGGGCTAATGGGTATAAAAAAATAAGATATAATAAAGATGTAGAGAGTAAAGCTATGTGTGTATGTAAATATGTACAAGTACAAAATATAAGAATCGACTTTTGTAGTACAAGGTATGTGCTATATACAGCAGAATGAAATATCATTTACAGAAAAAGTTATAAGTATTATTAATATTGAGTTATTAATTGCACGGTGGGTAAAAACATTGAGCTGTTGAAGAGGTAGATGGCCTGAGGGAAGTGTCTGCTTGTTTTGGTGCTCAGTGCTCTGTAGCGCCGACCAGACGGCAGCATTGTGAAGAGACGATGGCTTGGGTGAGAGGTCCAGGGGGATTTTCTGAGCCCTTTTCCTCACTCTGGATGTATAGAGCTCTTGGAGGGTGGGCAGGGGAGCAATGGGACTCATTTACAACTAAACATTATAGCCATCGTTATTGGCACGCAGGCAAAGTCTATTCCACTGGAAATCCGCTCACCCACCTAAAGCATCTAGAGGTTCTCCGAATTCTCACATGTCTGGCTAACACTACTATCATACTTTTCCACCATAAATACAGTTCCAGGGGAGTAAACGCATGCGTGTGTGTGTGTGTGTGTGTGCGTGTGCGTGTGTGTGTGTGTGTGCGTGTGTGTGTGCGTGTGTGTGTTGGAGGAGGTAGGGAGGTGTCTTGTCTGATTATTAGACAAAAGAGACACATGGCAAGGAGGGGCTCAGCAGCTGTCCACCACATATTCTTTGTTCACATGACTGAATGTGTCTCTGTTCTCTCTCTCGTTTTCATGTCATAGTAAAGATGCACATTATTCATAACAGATAAATGCAGAAATCAACTGTGAACGTTTAACACCCGTTTTCACAAGCTGAAGTCAGGTTTTAAATGAATGGTTCTTTTAATCAGTCCTTTTCGATGATCCGATCCTTCCGATTCGCGAATCCGACTGAACGATTCGTTTGTAATTAGGATTAAAGCGGCCACAGCGATTCTCGAATGACGCGCTTAATCCATGTATGACTGAATCGGACTTTTATTCGTGTCCGATCTAAGAATGTAATATCATGAGTAATATCGTCTTCTGAGCTCGAGTAAAATAGCTGAGCACATAACAGATATTTGAAGCGTTACTGAACCGTTTGAAAGAACCGAGTCGCGCGTTTCGGATCTTTCATCAACAAACACGCGTCCGGCGCCTCCTGGTGGTTGAAATAACACACGACACCGAGGGAGGAGCCCGGTCACATCACATCAGACTCTCACACAAGTGTGCGCAACCACTATTAACATCAGACTGAAACAAACATCCTGAAACCAGAAGAAATCATGTCCTACCAGGGTATAAAGAACATCCCAAAGATCACTGTAAGTTCTTACGTTTGTATATGAGCTGTGATGTTGTACTGCGTGTAATGCTTTGTGTCTGCAACAAAAGCTCGAACACAACTGCGCGTCGGGCTGCAGATATGATATTGTGGGATTAAATGGAAATTTACAAGAATATTCGCGATTATATTATTCCGAAAAAGTGCTGTAAATAAAAGTGTAATGAATACATTCGAGGAATCTGTCGTGTTTAATGACGTGTTTAATTTGAGTGCTTAATCTTTGACATCCTTTCGCATCTTGTTTTTGCATAATCCTTCCAGCTGTGTTTTTATGTCTGTTGCATCAATGCGACAGTCAAAGATGTTTAATGTGAGCTGGAGGACTGCAGAAGTGCTGAAGAAAATCACGCCCATGACGCTTCAACTCCAGCACCACACACGATCATCATCATCATTCATAACTTGTGTTTATCAAGGTTATTGTGTTTAAGTGTTGCAGAGTTTGCCGTTTTATCGCCGCATGGGTGTGTTGCTGAAGGCTTGTGTGTGTCTGTGTCTGTGTGTGATGATGATGATGATGATGATGATGGTGGTGCTTTGTCTGTCTTTGTGGTCCTGATGCTGCAACACTGCGCAGTCCCTCACCGGTCACACAGACTAACGCGCGTGCACATCACTTCACATCTTCTCACGCTTGTGAAATGAATTTCCCTGAGAAGCACGAGCAGATGTGTGGAGTACAGTGCACTCATGTGTGATGTGTGGAGAGATGAGGTGTGGTATCCCTGCATCAGCATCAGGCCTGCGCCCTCAACTCTCTGTGCTTTCACAATGGAAAATAGTTTTTGTTCAAATAAAAAACAATCAGGTTTACTGCAGTGAACAAACAGTGAATGTGTATAAGGCAAGTGTTCTGGGCCGCTGGGAGTTTTGTTTAAATGAATTCATATTTCTGTAACACATTTCCTTCTAGCGTCGGGAGATGTTCTTTTGTAGGTGGATGAATATCTGGTTCACTTGATTCCTGCGAGTGGGCTTTTCTTCAGGTAAACGGGTCATTTCTGATATCCACGTTACTGGATTCACAGTTATGACATGAGATGACAAACGGTTAGGAATTTTAGTTTGTGATTTAATCCCAATATTGTTGAGGCGTGTTGACAGTGTGTGTATTTGAATGTTTCTCTACTTGCAGTGCTCAGTCCAGTAGACTCTCAGAAGTGCATTCTTGTGATTTTTAAAGGACATTTTCATGGAGTCATCAATGTACATGACAGAAGTAACATTATCACGACACTATGTGTTGTAGTGTAAGAGATGTTGAGGTTTCAGTGTTTGAGCGCTTTAGATGTAGAATGGGTCATGAGCGTCTCTGGTAAATATTTTGGTCACCAGGCAACAAGATGACGGCTCTGGATGCTTACGGTCCTGTTTCTCTCACCACCACGCCTTCATGTGCTTTAGCTCAGCATTCTCTGCCTGACCCCCCCACACTTCACATCACTCTTCTGCGACACACGGATGTGTGTGTGTTTGTATGGTTTGCTGAGGTTGTGTTTCTTGAAGAGCATAGTTTTATAACACACAGCGTGGAGTGTGAATCGGGTTTGGTTCATTCTGGATGTGTTGCTGTGGACTTCATGTGCTCTGTTGCTCTGAAGGGTGTCTGTCAGATGATTTTCATGTCCTGCTGTTTATTTGATACACTGAGTGTTTCTCAGCACAAATGTTGATCTCTCTGATCATTGTTGACTCTGTCATGAAGTGACGGACGTCCATTCAGAGACTGCTTGAGAGTTGAATCTGAATGAGCTCAGTGATTTATACTTCTTCCTGCATCTTTCATTCTGATTCCTCAGTCTGTTGACTTTGTTCGAGTGCGTCATATACTAAAACAGACGGCTTATTTTACACTTCAAAATAAAAGACCTCATGACAGAAGTGGGTAGAAGAATGAAGTGTGAAATAACATGAACACATAGATTATTAGTACATCTTCACAAATGAAACAGAATAAGACAAGTATACTGTCAAACTTGCACTGCAGTTGAACAAATAATTGATATGTATTCACATATTAATAAACCACAGTATTTGAGTTCATCTGTATGCTGCTGTGTTTGTGTGACCTAAATAAGATAGATCATGTTTTAATCAAGGGGTTAAAAACTACCAAATGATCAAAGTCAAATGTTTATTATTCTTATATATATTCTCTTTGTGTTTTCCAAGAGCGAGAGGCTTCTGATAAAAGGTGGACGCATTGTAAATGATGATCAGTCTTTCTATGCAGACATCTACATGGAGGATGGAGTCATCAAGTAAGCTCTGAAACACACACACATCATACCACACAAGTCCCATTCCCTGATCCAAACATCAGAATTTGACAGTTCTTACGTCCGCACTCAACATGAAGCAAAGAAAAAGGAAAGATAAGGTTGAATACAGTTGAACACACTCGGGCCGTGTTTACTAAGCAGGGTAAGTCAGCGTGATACTGTCATTTCAAACAAGCGCAGATGTGAGTGGAGTTTTCTGCAGGTGATTTACTGACATCCACAGACATGGTGTCTTATTCATTGTCATTATGACCAACACAGTCTACTAAGAGCAGGGCAAATTAGCGCAGGGTTTAAGTGAAACATGCTATTTTGGGCCGTTAAATAATGCTCATTTAATTCATTAGATATTTTTGTCAAAAACAGAGTTGTAACACCCAGTAAACACAGGACGTTCCCCTAACGTTAGTTATTCGTTCCCTTTTGGTTATTCTGGGAACCAACCAGAAAATAACATTTCCAGAACATTGCAGGGTGTTTTTTTTAAATAGCCTTATAATAACTTGGACAGAACATTTCTCAATGGGTATTTCTCTGTTATTCGTGCAGCATGTTTTATGTGAAATAGTGAATAATACAACTTCTCATATTGAAATTATCATCAAGGGTTAATGTTCTGTAAAATAATGAAGAGTTTACACATTCTCTAATGGTACATTTTGTCAACTGGTAAACGTCACCCTGTCATCACAGAAATTCTAAAGGTTTCCATTAAAATAGCATTATGAAACATTAGCTTTTTCCATTAAAAGCATTATGAAATTCCTATTTGTAGTGTGTTTTCATACAATGAATCTGCCAGCTAATATCCACACCAATAGAATCCATCACAGTTTCCATTAAAACCAATACAATTCCCATTATAACCATTAAAATTACATTTGTTTTTCAGGAGGGTTGTGTTTATTCCGCTAGTGCAGGTGTTTTTTTGTCACAAATTTGTCACAACTGGTAGACAAACTTCAGCATGAAAGAAGAATTAGGCTAATAAAAGAATGAAATAAATATATTGATTTAATCCTCTATATTGTGTGGGATGATGTAGTTCACTTACTTTAATTCGATTAGTGATGAATAGAAACACGGCATGATGAACTCATAACTGACCTGCGGTGAGGCCCAAAGGATCCAAGAACAATCAATCAGAGGAACGTTCTAGAGTTTGGTCTGGCGGAAATAAACTGTTCGTTTTTGTTTGATAACAGTGGGCGAACGTTAGTTCTTGGTTCCCATTCTATGTTCGCAAGGAAAACTTTCTTAGATAACCAAAAACAAACCTTAAAACGAATGTTCTGGGAACCAAAAAATAGTTGCCTGGGAAAGTGAGAATATTATGGAATGAATGAACTGGCCCGTGAGTGAGAGGTTTTTGGAATCTCTCCTCAACTTTTAGGCAGATTGGAGATAACCTGATCATCCCAGGAGGGGTGAAGACTGTTGAGGCCGATGGGAAGATGGTGATTCCTGGAGGAATTGACATCCACACTCACTTCCAGATGCCATACAGGGGCACGAGCACTGTGGATGATTTCTCTCAGGGCACTAAAGCCGCTCTCGCTGGAGGAACCACTATGATTGGTGAGATATGCCAAACATTTTCTGTTTTAGCCGCGCTGTGGAATGTCAAAGTCGACAAACTCTATATTTAACTCGACATATGTGAGCGTCCAGCCGGCTGTTATCACAACACAAGTGAGACGCCTTATATTATAGAAGCCGCATATGCAGTACATTATCATGTTTATTACACCACTGCTAACATAATAAATACTGTACATACATCATCACCAGAAATCCCCTGACAACTCTTTCAAGCACCTTCCATTGATAAGGAAATCTATAGCCACACGTGTGTGTGTGTGTGTGTGTGGTGTACTCTAATGATGACACACAACTACAGTATAGTTCAATTGACCCTTCACAAGCTGTTTTATTGACAGGCAATCTGACCAATCATAACGCAGATATTATGTGCCCCTGTGACTGACCGCCATTTTACTTTTTAATATAAAAAAACATTTTTATATTATTGTAAAAATGAACAGAGTGATATATAAACCCAGCTTTAATGGACGTTCACACTATAACAATAAATGATAACTAAGTTATAACTTGTAAATGAAGGAGAATAGCGGAGTTCACATCACATCTATATCGTTACATACAGATACGAGACACGATATTGTTGGAATCATTAATGTATTAATTATAGACGGAAGCGTTCGGGATGTGGTGTTTGAAGGCGGAATAAACGACTTATTGATATATTACTTACATATTACAAGTATGAGCAAGCTGGCGTCCCTGTGATGTGATGAGGGCACCTTCAGCCTTCAGAGAGCAGCATTGGCAGTGACATTTTAAAGTAAAGAGGTTTTCAGCAATGAAGTCGTAAAGCAACCGCTGAAGTGAACTGTGTTTGTTGTATTTAACACAAATAAAGATTAAGACACTGATGGACTGTTATTCTTTTCTGTACTGAACCTATTTTTAAAAGTTTACTTTTGTTTTCTCAAAGAAGGATCACGGCCGACCGAAACTCTGCCCGAAGTTTCTCTCTCTCTCTAAAATTGTCATTACTAAAAGCTTTCGGAGTAAATATAAACACTTAATACACCACATTTAGGTTAGCTATACATCCATTGGTGTGACAGTAGTAGCAGCCTACTACTACCTACATCAGCTGATGTGGACGTAAATATAATTATTGTTACAGTTATCTCAAATCCTTCTGTCTGAAATCAGCGTGGCATTTTCCCAGAAATCCTTCACCCCAGATGATGCTGAAAGCTTGTCGGAAGGGGGCGGGGTTTGGTGAAGGGTCAATGGTTAACTGTAGTCATCAAAAGAGGTTTTCAACGGTGTCATGATGTGTACAGTATTGTGATAGATAATGATGCTGGAAGCCTTTAAAAGGACATTGTTTGTAAAGAAACAGTTAGTGTGTGAGTGAGTGAGTGCGGTCCAGCTCGTATTAAAAAGACTGTGACCTTCACACACATCCCACAGAAAAGATGAGATTTTCCCTGTGATGCATGACCGGGCGAAACACGCTTACTCCAGGTGTGTGTTTGTGTCACATGTGATGTGCAGTGGATCATGTGATCCCCGAGCCCGGCAGCAGTCTGGTGGAAGCGTTCGAGCGCTGGCACGAGTGGGCTGATGAGAAAGCGTGCTGTGATTTCTCTCTTCACGTGGACATCACGCACTGGAGCGACGGCGTCAAACACGAGGTGGAGACTCTCATAAAGGAGAGAGGTGAGAGAGATGTGGATGCTTTCTGAAGCTGTTTAACGGTCTCCATCTGCACTTATAACACAAGATATTCCATCTCACACAGATCCTGAGAAAGAAGCCCATGTTCTGCATATTCAAACATGAAATAGTTGAGGAACATAAAAACAAGTCAGCCTGATGAGTTTTAAGTGCTCTCGAGTGTTGTCTTAACGTTGAGCCTAATTCAATGTTTGTTTTCCTGACCAAGCTGACACGCGTAACCTTTTGTTTCATGTTTTTGAATGATACAGACTCTTCGTGCACACACACACACTTTGTATTGAATGCACTATTAGCAGTGATATCATCACATCACAATCACTGAGACCTGAACATTAACAACACAAACCTCAATCATGCTGACAGTCAACACACATCATTTATTGCAAAACCAACTCATAATACAACAACAACAAATACATAAAGACAGACATGTGAATGATTGATGGTGTTCATTGTTAGTGTTGATTTCGATGTAAATACATGTTTTGGTGTTGTGTTTGTGTTTGTGTGTGTGTGTGTACAGGAGTGAACTCTTTCCAGGTCTACATGGCTTATAAAGATCTCTATCAGATGAGTAGCAGTGAGGTCAGCCAGCACACACCATTAATGAAGCAGACATTCATAATAATTACTCGTATTCAAATGATTTGTGTGTGTGTTATATACAGTATGTGTCATGTGTGGTTGTGTTTATGTGGTGTATCCACATTCTTTCTAAATATTAGTTATGTTGTTTTATATATGAATTATGTCAAAGATTGTGTTTGCCGTCTAGATGAAAGTCAGTTCATTTATTCATGAGTTGCCAGACATTTTCAGTGTGTGTTTGTAAGTTCATGTGTGTGTGTGTGAACAGCTTTATGAGATCTTCACCTTCCTTGGAGAACATGGAGGGATCGCACAGGTGCACGCAGAAAACGGAGAGATCATTGCTGAGGTATGACACGTGTACATCATTTAGTGGGGTTTAATGACACAGTGTCAAGTGTGTTATTCCACTGAACGTGAGCGCATGGATTCTGATGACTGTAGTTTATTAAAGCAATAAGCCGTGTGAAGCAGTGGGCTACAGTGTATTTTATAACAGCTGAGACGAGAAGTGGAGATGTTGAACCCCTCAGCTGTTATAAAATGCTCCGTAACACACCGCTTCACACGGCTTATTGCTTTTCTAAAACGCTTGTTCCATATGCGATATAAATAAAGTAAAGAAGTGATATTTAGGCGTATGTAATGGGGTCAGCCGGGCTATTTTATAACGGCTTAGAACTCAGCCAATCAGAATCAAGGACCAGAACTGATATCAAACAAAAACAGAACTAGGGATAAATATAATCAACTGTGTAACTGTTAACGTTAATAAGAATTTGGATCGATTATTATTATTGAAGAAGTATTTAAGTGTGTGCTCCTCACGTGTCTGCAGTACAGTTGTTATAATGAGGGAGATGTGTTAAGGGTCAGTACTCAATCTGAGGTGGATAGAGAGAGTCAGAGAATACAGCTCATTCTTTGGTGTGTCCCAAGTCACGCACTCAGTATGCACACTTATGTCGTGTGTTGACATTGAACATGACAAATAAAGAAGTGCACTGTAAGTACGGGACAACAGGCTTCATCAGCTGAAAGTATGAGGTGGCATGTTTGGTGTGTCCTGCTGAACACATCAGTCTGATGATGACTGAGGTCACGTTAGGAAAAACAGAGAGCACTGCATCAGACCTGCAATGAACAAATAGGTTTTCTATTGACGTGTATTATATTTGCCCTCGTCTGTAAAAGCGTTTAGTATGAAACTGTTAAGTATTCCATGTGTGCCCTTCTGAGAGGAATACTCCAGCAAGAATGTCCATTCTATCATCATGAAGTACTAACTCTCAAGTGGTTTCACAAGCGTAAGACCTCCGTTCTCCTTCAGAACAGTTTGATGAGGTCCAAGTGCTTTCTGACTCCCACATAGTCAGCAGCACAACATGCGATCAAAGTTTATGATGACATCATTAAAATAGTCCAGCGGTTCAACCTTCATTTTATGACGCCCAGAGAATCGTTTCTGTGTGCAATAAAACAAAAATCCTTCCTGATGTCCACCTCAGTCTCCAACACACATCCGGAAGAGCACACGACGCATGAGCCGACATTCTACATCAGCACCACACACATGTGTCATGTGCTCTTCTGGATGTGTGTTGGAGAAAAATAAACCCATTATTATAGAGAAACCATTTGTTGGCATTGGTATTTCTGCACAGTGTAATTGAACTGAGTTGTATGTTAAGGTTCTTGTTTGATCAGTTAGCTGTTAATATTGGATTCAGGAGCATCCCTACTTATCACACAGTGAACGTCCTAATGATCAGACTCCTGTAGTGTTCTGCATTCATACCACATGAACACTTCCGTTATTGACTTTACTTCAGAGCTAGATTCAGAAAGATTTACAGAACATCATCGTTTAACTCTTCGTCTCTCTTATGGAAAACATGTTTACAGTGAGGCTTCACCACACAACATGACACCCTATAGCTCGCACAGCTTCTCTGCGGTAAACACGACGTGCGTGAGGAACAGAAGCTAAGCGGCTTTCAGATGTCACATGTAGCAGATGATTGACAGGTTTTAGTGTTGTCCAAACGGTTGTTTTAATGACAGAAGAGTGTTGTTGTTGAAGAAGGAGATTTGAGAATGACTCTGTTGTTCAGGAACAAACTCGTATGCTGGAGATGGGCATCACAGGACCTGAGGGTCACGTTCTCAGCCGTCCGGAGGAGGTCAGTAACCACACACACACAATAGGTATCATACCAAGTCCTTTAGAAGAAACATTAGAAAGACATCTCTTTCTTTTCTTCGGTCTATGTTGACTTTAATGTGTTGTGTCCTCCAGTAGGTGATATTAAGGTCAGCAGGTGTGTGTTTGCTGTTGTGTTGTTAATGTCAGTTGTATGTTTTTGTAGCTGGAAGCTGAGGCCGTGTTCAGAGCCGTCACCATCGCCAGTCAAACAAACTGTCCGCTCTACATCACTCGTGTCATGAGTAAGAGCGCTGCTGACATCATCTCACAGGCCCGCAAGAAAGGTACACAAGCACACGCTCACACACACACACACACACACACTGTCACAGTCTTTATATCTGACAGTGAAAGAAGAATGTTATTTGTAATAATCATCGTGTTATAACAGCAGGATAAGAAGTGAACACTTATACCGGATTGAAGGGGACATAATGTTTTTTTTCGGATTGGGAAATGAAACTGGATTGTGTGTTCATTGTGTGACATTGGCTGGATGGATTGTGTGACATTGGCTGGATGGATTGTGTGTTTTTAAAGAAGAACATGAGAGCAGAGCGAGTGTGTCTGATCTTTCACAGATGACTCGGATGACATGTTGATCCGATGTGTGATGTGTTGCTGTTGCTCATGCAGTGATGCTCAAATACACAGAGAACACAACACTGGACTCAGTTTCCCACAATGCATTGTGTTCATCTTGACCTGATAGTGGAATGTTTATGGTATTGGATTCATAAAGTCATTCTGGTCAGTTTGATCATTTAGATGTGTTAAGATGGACGGATGCTCTTGTTGCTTCGTGTGGTTGCACTTCAGCTGGTAATAAGGGTTTGTTTCCAGGTAACGTGGTTTTTGGGGAACCAATCACAGCCAGTTTGGGAACAGATGGGACTCACTATTGGAGCAAGAACTGGGCTAAGGCCGCCTCTTTCGTGACATCACCACCGCTCAGTCCAGACCCGACCACTCCAGACTATCTGAGCACTCTGTTGGCCAGGTAAACACAGATCCAGAAGAAACACGTTCAGTTTGTCAATCTGTAATCTTATCTGGAGCAGTTTGGGTCATTTATTGTATCGGTGTGTGTGTCAGTGGAGATCTGTCAGTCACCGGCAGCGCTCACTGCACGTTCAGCGTGGCTCAGAAAGCCATCGGGAAAGACGACTTCACGCAGATTCCTGAAGGAGTGAACGGAGCGGAGGAGAGGATGAGTGTCATCTGGGATAAGGCTGTGGTGAGCATCTGATGGATGAGAATGAGTGGTCAGCGGTAAAGTGACAAAGTCTAAATTCAGGTTTTCTTGTTGTCAGGTGACTGGTAAGATGGATGAAAACATGTTTGTGGCCGTCACAAGCACCAACGCCGCCAAGCTCCTGAATCTGTACCCGCGTAAGGGCCGGGTAGCTGTGGGATCTGACAGTGATCTGGTCATCTGGGACACAGACGCCACCCGCACCATCTCTGCCAAAACACATCACTCTGTAAGCGCACCTATACAGCCCAGTCATCACCTTCAGTTTCTCACATCTCTGTGAACTCTTCAACGACACACTTCATTCATAAGACTACCATCTTTAGGTCCGTCTTAGACCATATCCACAGCAGATGTGACACATTGCTACTATAGAAACCATTGTTGCTTGCTGTCACGGATGGTGTGAATATAAACTCTACTGTAAATAACATGAAAATATTCTTTCATTAACATTAGATATCATTGGTGAACCACCACATGTGCTTCTTTAACACACAGTAGTTGAAATGGTCCATGTTACATGAAAGTTTCTACCAGATTTTGAGTGTGATCTCAAATGTTTGGAGTTCACGGTGTGTAGAAACAGCCGCAGTGAATCAAACTAAACTTGACAAATCAGAAGTGCATGAACACAGATGTGTGTGAGAACAAGATCCAGCAGAACGCTGCCAACATTGACATCACGGTTGCTTTTATTTCTTTAGAGACATTACACAGAACACGCCTGTATTCAGTCTCTAGTGTGGGGTTTGATGTCAGCATTCTTGTGCACGTGTCATTTCCTGTTCTCAAGCACAAAGGATGGACTGCTGCCAGACTCACAGTCTGTGGATCATAGCCGGACGTCTTTCAGATGTTTACTGGAGAGAAACTGAGATGATCTGTGGGGAAGAGAGAGAGAAACACTGGAGTCATGTGTGTGTTCAGCTGTTTGACAGAGATATGGAGAATACGGTTGATCTCACACATGCTCTTCATTAGTTCACAATCTCTCTCTCTCCTGCTGTTTGTGTCACAGAAGCACAACAACTCAAAGAAGTGCTACACAACATACAGTTTATGAAACTAGGATCGCATACTGTGACAGTACGTACTGAATTTGAATAAGTACCTACCTATCGGCTGTTAAAACAGTGCGTCCTATTTAGTATGTGTGGGAGGAGAGTGAATACATTTGGCCATGTTTTATGGTCATGTGACCCGTATGCTCTTTCACCTGTGACGCATTAACAACAACCTATACGTGAGCGTTAATAAAGCCGTCCTGTAGCTCAGTGGTTACAGCATGGTGTTCATTTATTAGCACTTACATGAAAAACCGACGTCCGCCTTAAAGTTTTCGCCAATATTGATTTGATTTGCTTTTGAAATGTGACCGTTGTTCAGCTCCCGGGGCATCATGGGATAGAGAGAAGTGTCCATCCGATCAGCACTTACGAATCTCGACGGAAGTAGTAGACCATCCGGGTATTTCTCACCTACTGTTTTTTGCATACTGAGGTT
Organism: Triplophysa siluroides; assembly: GCA_006030095.1. Classification (NCBI taxonomy): domain Eukaryota; kingdom Metazoa; phylum Chordata; class Actinopteri; order Cypriniformes; family Nemacheilidae; genus Triplophysa; species Triplophysa siluroides. The sequence continues at coordinate 1,235,538 of VCII01000221.1, read as the reverse complement.
TAGGACATACTACTCATGACTCACCTTCTATATAATATGGAAGTAGGCCATTTGGGACGCAGCTACGGTCTCTGGCTGAGACATGTGATGAGAGATTGAACCCGGATGAGTTTTATGCCATTAAAAGCGTCTTTAATGAAGGTGAAGATGCTCTGTGGATGTGCTTGCGTGATGAGAACAGAATAAAGGCTCTTGATGTTCACTGTCAGGCAGCGGAGTATAATGTGTTGGAGGGGATGGAGCTGAGAGGAGCGCCCATGCTGGTCATCTGTCAGGGGAAGATCGTTCTGGAGGACGGCAAACTGAACGTCACCTCCGGCACGGGCCGCTTCATTCCCTGCACACCTTTCCCTGACTACGCATACAAACGCGTCAAAGCCAGAAAGCAGGTACAGCTTCACATTCTGTCAGAATAGACGTTACCAACACATGTGCACCACAACTTCATAAATGACCTGAACAAACGTGATGTAGAGCTGTCACATGTCAGTTATAATGTCTTGAGCTCTTTCTCTTGAAGCTGGCGATTCTGAAGGCTGTGCCCAGGGGCATGTATGACGGCCCTGTGTCTGAATTTTCAGCCGTGTCGAGGGGCGGCACCCCGTCTGCATCCACCCGCACCTCACCCACCAAAGTCCCTGTGAGAAACCTGCATCAGTCCGGCTTTTCATTAGCAGGTAAACCCTGAACCATCATCCTTCATATGTGACAACCTAGTGTTGATTTCCCTTGAAAGAGAACTCTTATTGGTTAACCACGCGGGGGATCCGTCCACTTATAGTGGTCCACAGATTTTTTGTTGAAAGTTTCTTTTACAAATGACAGTGCTCTGAGAATGATGTATGTCGTGTAACGTCTCCGGATCTGTTTTTTGACCTCAGGTCCTGAAGAAGCTCCAATCAGACCAGCGGGAAGACGTATTGTTGTGCCCCCTGGTGGCCGCTCCAACATCATCTCCCTTAGTTAAAATATAAAGAGCGTTGACGAGCGAGCGGTAGATTAAAGTCAAACGTGAAACACTGAACTCCTGCCTTACCTTTCATAAATAACTCCTGCTGAATGATTGAAGCTCTGAAGAAAGCAAAACATTGAGTGTAGCTGTATATGTTTATGTGTTTAGTCAGACTGAAATAGAAACATCACCATAAACATGCCCTTTGGCTCATTTACATAGCGCTCTTATTGTTCATTATAGTGTAGCTTTGAAAATCATCTGTTATCTGAGAAAAACGGTTCATTTGACAGAATTCAATTCAGATTTGATCAATAAATCTTCTTCATTCGTTTGATATTTCAGCTTTTACACATTTGGTTTTCAGTTGTATTGATTCAGCTGTCATGTTTATTCAGACAAGATGATTCTGAACACTAACAGGTGCTACAGTGTGTTTTCATAAATCACATGACAGGAATATGTTTGTGATATGTCACTGGTTTTAGTGTGTTATGATGTTTATGAGAGCAGTGTTTAACGCACATGTCCCAAATAACACAAACATGAAAAACAAACACACTGTTCACTTCTATTTCTGTGTGTTTGATTGTCTTTCTATCGTAATTTACAGTTGGCTAGTGAAGAAGAAGTAAAGCAGGCAGGTGAAAATGAATGTGTGATGTGTAACGTGTGTTACTGAATAAACATGTAACAACAGACTGTGTGTGATTGTTCAATTCATCCTCTCACAGATCTTCAAATGAAATAATTCCTCATGGATTTGTGTTTTTCTCACACCATACTCAACTCATCCACAAACAACTGAAAAACAATCAGTCATCATCATAGTCGTTGGAGTTGATTATTATTTTCTTTTTTAATGAAAACACTCGTCATTATCATATGAACACAAAAATCTTCATTTCACTCACGACTTCAGCATGGATTCAGGGACAAAAAATTATAATTACAAATACCTCTGTGATGAATCATGTGTGAATGAATCTGTAAAAGGACCATCAATCTGAATCATTGAAACATTATATTAATGTACATTTCAGATATGTTCAATAGTTTCTATACATCTATGTCTAGTTTTGTAAGTCAGAATGAATGAATATGAAAAAGAAACGGAATGTTTTTCCATGTTAAAATGTATGTAACTCAAACCTTGTAGGCCAGGTGTCACAGACAAGGCTCAGTTTAAGCCAGGACTATACCTTAGTTAAATTTAGGGCTGCAACGACGTACGTCGACGCCTCTTATTATTTACGTTTATCTGCTGTGATGGCAGTTTCTGCTCCCGGGCGTGTGTAAGTTAAATAGCAGAACAAGAGAAAGTATAATACACCCGACAAACAGCGATCGCGAGCCTCGGACGCAGTAAGTTTGTGAATGGATGATACTCTTTTAATTAAGTAGTTTTCATTTTTAATGTAAACAAGGATTATAATTGTTAAAACCACTAAATCTATTTATGACATTTAGTGGAGTAAAAAGCATGATAAGCTTTATATAATGTAAGAAAATACTAGAATTTATTATTTATCCAAAAGAACAGTAATCCAAAAAATCTTTATGAGATTAATCTAAAAAACAATCGTTAGTTGAAGCCCTAGTTAAATTAGGATATTTAAGTGGCTTTCAATAAAATGCCTCAGATAAAAACATTACTGATGTGCATCTTGAGACGAAACAATGGCACTGATATATCTTAAGATGTCAGGGCAATTCATTTTCAGTCAAGACAGCTCAAACATTCATTTTAGTCTAGGACTAGTCTTAAGGCTTGTCTGTGAAACCAGCACTCAATGATAAAGTAAAATGTGTCACGATCTGGTGGGGAGAACACAAATGCAGGCAGTCGTACGGGGGGGGGGTAACAAAACAGACTTTAATAATCAAACACAAAACAAAAACCCACGAGGGAGTAAATAACAAGAACAAGGGATAACAACAATGGATCCGATAAACTGACTAGAACACACTTGACAAGAACTAACACTACAATACACAAAGACTTAGGAGCAGGACATCATACACAGCGTATTAGCAAACACGAGTGAGTACAAGTACATACACATGCAATGAACGAGCACAGGACAATAGACATGAGGATGTTTTATAGGGGAGACAGACAAAGGATATTAACAAGTACCAGGTGTAGGGGATGAAACACTGATGGGAGGTTAACAAGGAAACGAGCTGGCGGGAAACACAGACGAGACTCGGAGAGAGAGTATGACGATCCCTAAGGCCCAACCTCTCTCTCCACGTAAAACCTAAGGCTATGTCATGGCTCCGCCCCATGGCCAAGAATAGACAATATATAATAATACCTCACAAACCAGATTCCACTCATGGAGAATATGTACTTCTTCCTCTGAGCAGATTCTGTCATCACATCCAGAAACCAGTATGTGTTATCTCCAACCTGAACATCCCAGCAGTGAATCCCTGAACTCAAACTCTCTGAACCCAAAACACACTGAGTCACATCAAATCTCTCTGGATTATCAGGAATCAGAGCTGCTGCATCTCCGCTGAGTCTCACACTGATCAGATCATCATACACGAGGAGATCACAGTGAGCTGCGGGTTTATTCTACAGTGTTTTTTTTAGATCTCTTTTAAAGTGGCTTATATTATCTCTTTCCTGACCAGTAAGGCCCTGGATTGGGCAAAGAACATTTGGGAGGCTGGTGGCCCCCTCATCACTTCCTTAGATACGTTTATCTCACATTTTCGACAAGTAATCTACTAACCTATTATCTGTACAGGATCAGTTGTTGCAGTTTGCGGCAAGGCAAGTCTTCCGTTGCAGAGGACGCCATTCAATTCCGAACTCTCGTTGCGAATAGTGGATGGAACGAACCTGCCTTACTAACGGTGTTCCGGCAAGGACTTAATAGTGATATTCGCATGCATCTGGTCACTCACGACGATTCAGTCGGTCTGGAGAAACTCATCCAATACTCAGTACATATTGCGCATCGAAGTGCTGCCTGCCCCAATACTGAACCCGCTGTACCTCCTCCGCAACCTACCGTCAGACCCTTCTCGAACCCTCCAGACCTGACCCCCATGTAGCTTGACGCATCTCGTCTCTCACGGGAGGAAAGAGCCCACCGCATCTCACAAAGACACATTCTTCTGGACACATGATAGCCGACTGCTCTACCCGACCACCACGACCCACGGTGAGTATGATCTGTCTTCCTACTATATCGACAGAATTGTCTCTCCTCAATGTTGTGGTGATTTCTTCTTCTCAATCCGTCTCGGCTCAGGCCCTCATAGATTCAGGCGCAGCAGGAAACTTCATCTCTCATGCACTGCTGAATCTACTCCATTTACCCCGAAAGAGAAATCAACAACCCCTTCGCATCCATAATATACTGGTGAAGCCGCTAGGTCATGGTCGGATCTGCTATCATTCTCCCACCGTCAAGCTCCAGATTGGCTCTTACCATAGAGAGGACATCTCGTTCTGGGTCTTGGAGGATTCCACTGCAGACATCGTCCTGGGACGCCAGTGGCTTCAAATACATCAACCCGACATAGACTGGAAGTCCGGCGAGGTGTTGAAATGGAGCGATGCCTGCGGTTCTCACTGTTGTCTATCCTAAACTCTGTCTTCCTCGAAAACATCTGAATTCCACCTCGGTCGAGAGTGCCGATAGGAAAACCCCTGTATCAGTACCTTCGGAATACTGGCCGTTCCAGGACATCTTCTCCAAATAATTGGTGGCCAAACTTCCTCCTCATCGGCCATGGGACTGCGCTATCGAGCTGCTGCCTGGGGCTTCCATGCTCAAATGACGCATCTATCCCCTTTCAATTCCGGAACAGAGGGCCATGGATGAGTACATCTCTGAGGCGTTGGCGCAGAACTACATCCAACCATCTACCTCTCCTGCCGCTTCCTTTTTTTTGGCAAGAAGGACGGAGGTTTGCGACCGTGCATTGATTACCGGACATTGAATTCACGCACCAAAAAGTTTTCCTACCCCCTTCCTCTGGTTCCGTCAGCCTTAGAACGTCTTCGCAACGCCACCATTTTCACCAAACTGAATTTACGGAGCGCTTACAATCATATACGCATTAAATCAGGAGATGAGTGGAAAACAGCCTTCATCACCCCATCAGGCCATTATGAATACCTCGTTGTAGCTGCACTGATCCAATAAATAAAGGCCACGAATCATACAGATGTCTTTTAGATGTTTTATTTGCTCTCTCGTTCTCTGTCGTTTCTGAAGATGCCACGGTCTATTAAAGACACCATGAAAACTACAAAAATAAAGACATAAACTACATCTCTCAGTCATCATTCACATTCACAAATCACAATCCTTTAACAATTAGTCCCATTTACCGAATCATTACATATTGTTACAAAACAGAACACATTACATCACACACGTGAAAGCACAAACTCTATAACACAAAATATAACAAGAAACAAACATGAACAAATACTGTGTGCGCCTCTTGGACCATGTGCAGAGTGAGTTTATACGTTTTGAAGAAGCCGCACGCCTTACAACCTGTTTTGTCCATATTGCTGTCTGACCCAGAGTTCCACAGTCCTGCTCTCGCCTGAGTCACGTGACGCATTACGTTGCATTAAAGATACATTACACACAAGAGAGCTTACCTTTTTAACACAGTTTAGACTATTTATAATCAACAAATCTCTTGAAACATTACATTTAACCACATTTTTTAAATCTGCATGAACTTGACAAACATGTATTCATGTAATCAACAATAATCATCATAACATGTCTTAAGACATTTACGCTCATCATGCCCTTCGGACTAGTCAATGCCCCTGCAATATTCCAAAGTTTTATGAACAAGATTTTCAGAGATTTGCTCAACCAGTTGTCTGACACCTTCACGTGCATCTTAGGGGCTGTAGAACGCCACGCTGTGACACCCGCCATTCACCCATTCCCCAATACACCCCCGGACAGAAAGTTTGGCTCTTTACACGTGACCTCTGCCTAAAACAACCCTGCAAAAAACTCAAATTCATCGGCCCCTTCACCATCCTCCAATAGATTAACCCAGTCACCTTCCGTCTCCAGCTTCCCCCTCATTACAGAACCTCTCCTTCGTTCCATGTCTCTTTGCTTAAATCCTTCACTAACCCTGTTTCCCTTACTCCCACAGAGCCTGGTACAGAGGTTGAGAACCCCCTCCCCCGGCCTTAGACTCTGCACAACAGATATACCGGGTCGAGTCCATCCATGACTCCAGGCGACGAGGTGGGCGTCTGGAGTACCTAGTGGACTGGGAGGGGTACGGTCCTGAGGAGCAATCCTGGGTGCCTCGGGACGACATTCTAGATCCAGCCCTACTCGTAGACTTCCACGAACAACATCCTAACCGTCCGGCTCCTCGCCCTCGAGGCCGTCCGCATCACCTGGATTCTCTGTGGATGTTTACCGTTTCGTGTTCCATTGGATGTTTATCTGTTGGAGTTCCCTTGGATGTTATACCCTAATTGTTCAGTACCCGTGGATGTTCATTGTTGCTCACTTGTCAACATAAACTGGATTCCCACTACCTGTGATTGTCATCATGTCTGTCTTCAGTGTGTGCCGTTACAATGACATGCTTTATTATGTAATAAGCAGAAACAATTTATTAAAATTAAACACAGGCTTAATTTAGTTTGTTGCGAGATAGAGTGTGCACTTCCCAATACAGTTTAGTCATGAGAAGGCTAAAGAGGTTATTTTGTTTATTTGAGGGATGGGGGGTAGTAATGTAACTAGTAATGTAACAAATTACTTTTGAAATAAATTATTTTAAATCATTTTATTAAATTTCCTGAGTAACTTGCCCAACACTGCTGATTCTACACAAACAACTGCGAGTTATTGTGTAAAACTGAAGAGACTTTACATTCAACTTCATTCAAAACAATCTAAACACTTCAACATCTGATGGCATTATAAATAAATACATATATTAATAGTTATTTGTCAGATCCTCGTGCACTCATAGTTGTATTCAGATGTTCATTCACAGCCACTTCTACAGTTCTGTCTGCTTTGGAATCCTTCCGTCTTGAAACCTGCATGACTTCTTTCACATAGACGTTTATCAGAATATCTGTAATGTTTCTCCTTTTGACCTCACAAGGAGTATTTATGTTTTTATTCACTGAAAGGGGAGGTACATTAAATGCTGCCTCACTTATCGTATCGAGGGAGGGCTAAAAATGCCTGGCCATTGGACAGTGAGTATAGTCCTACCTCTTTTTGTTGCTGACGTCATGTGGGGGAGAGTTGCTGTTGAGAGGAGATTCATGTTTTTTATTAAAGATTACAATTGCAAATGAATTTAAAAAAATAATAATGGTGTGTACGGATAAATCATTTATAATCATCACTGTAACGCTGTGTACATTTTTTTTTCAACAAAACGGAACACTGATCTAAACGGAAGTGAAAATTTGAAGAACTATAACAGGTAACTTGATGTTAAAATGTTTGCCTAAAGAAGATTCTTCTTGTCGTGTGTGTCCATAGTAAACTCTGTGATCCTCATGTGAATGAAGTTTTCTGTCTGTCTGTACGTGATAGCCTATACACTATGATTTATTAAACACGTGTTATTTAAACACATACTGACATGCATGATAGTCTTTTAGTGCATTATTATTATGCATTATGTAACCACTGGGAGGAGATATTGATTCAATGTACTGTATGTATACAAAGCATTCCAAATAGGACATATCGCCCTCCGAAAGGGCACTTCGGAATGAAAACAACCATGGCCGCTATATTGAAGGGTCTTTCCAAACTGGAGTTCTAATAACTTCAAAGGGTACAACTGATGGACACTTTGGGCCCCCATGATTCTTTGTGTGGCGACGACGCCTCCTTATGGGCGCAGGATGAAGACGCAGAAGGGCACTTCAAGAAACAGTTGGTTGGTCCCCTACACCAAATAGTCCCCAGTACATCAAAATAGTACAATTATAAATTATATTAGAAATGAGTCAGAAACAGGTTCAACAGTGTAAAGATTTATTATCTGTACAAACATTAGTCACACCTCACAGATCTAGAATGATGCTCTCAGAGAAATAAAGGATAGGATTCTTCAGCTCACTTCTTATAATGCGTCACACATGACATGATGAGATGTGCGTTCTCTTCTTCTGTATGTTTATATCATATAGAGAGAGACTGTGAATCTGATAACTCTCTGAATCAGACATACAGCAGGCCTTCAACACATTCAAGAACTCAGATCAAGGCACACATTTAAACCAGCAGCTCCATGATCATGAGAATGATGAGAATGTTGATGATGCTTATTTGTTGTATTTTGTTGATGTTTTCTTGATGTCAGTGACTGTAAAGTCTAATGTTTGTTTGATCTGTATCAGTGTCGGTTTGTTTTGTGTGTCACACTGAGACATGCGCTGGTCTTCAGGCTCCTGAGTTTCTCCTCACATGAACATTCTCTCTTCAGTTTGGATTTATGGATTTAGTCATGCATGTTGCAGTGTTCATGAAAACTGCTCTGCTTTATAAAACTGTGATGGCGTGTTCCTCCAGACAAATGTTATCCTGATAGACACAGTGATGCTGTATCATTGTTGTTCTGTCCATCTTCAATGGCTTTGTGTGTCACTTCAACATTATTGTTGATCGTCTCTTTGGTTTTCTTCAACCTTAAACAGACGACACAAATAAAAACATTTAAACATTACAGACATATCAGAAGATGACATCAGCATAGATACAGTACCAGTAGACTCATGCAGTTGTGTAACCTTATGAGTTCTTCATGTATAGAAAATTTGTTACCCAGTCTGTGTAAAACCAGGCTAAAGTATCGAAATTACATCATATTTAAGATACCAAGAGTATATTTTGACAGAGGGTTCTTTACATTATGTAGCAGAGTTTTGTGTAGAAAACATCTCGGTTACGACTGTAACCTCCGTTCCCTGATGGAGGGACTGACTGGGATTTGACCTTGAGAACCTATCATCTCCGATAGGAATTAAAATGCCAATGGGCTTGGCGAATGGCACACGCACGCCAGTGTCATGATTCTGCCTCATCAAGTCAGGTATCTCTTGGTCCTGAGGCAGAATCAGAGCAGGATCCCTTGTTTTGTGTGAGAGAGACGTTTTTGGCCTCTTTGGCCTTCCATACTCTCTCTCTGGTCTCATCTCTATTCCCGCCCTTTCGTCTCGTTATTGCTTGTTAATTGGTTCATGCCCCGCACCTGTCCCCTCTTGATTTTCTCCCCTTTATATAGTCCTCGTGTTTCATGGTCCTGTCATTGTATCCTGTGTGTATTCATGTGTGCGTACCTGCGTACCTGCGAACCTGCATACCTGCGTACCTGTGTTGCTTGTCTGCTGTTGCTAGGCCTTGTCTTAATAGACACAACGTCTTGTTCCTGCCTGTGAGTTTTTCCAGTTTAGTCTAGTGTAGTTTTTGTCAAGTGTTGTTAAGTCTAGTGTTTAGTTAGTCTTCGTTGGTGTTTGCCTTTGTCATTATTTTTTTACCCCCTTGTGGGTCTTTGTTTTGTGTTTCTTGTTAAATAAAGACCTTTTTGTTAACCCCGTACTGCTGCCTGCAATCGGGTTCTTCGCGAGTGTTTTGTGACACACCATTCCCTGCCCCGTGCATTCGGGTATAAAAGGAAGATGGCGGCGGTCATTCATTCACCCTTTGGGCTGAGGAACCTGAGAGGTATCTCCCGGTCACTGCAGCGGGTCGGCGAAGCGTTGTGCCATGAAGACACAACCGTAACCCTTGACGTTGAAGACGTTCCCCTTCAATCGGTCTCTCAACGTTGTATTGGACCTATCTTTACACTCCACGGCGATGAGCCGTATCACAACCTCCAGCGGAGCGACACTGACTGGACTTATCGCGAGACGTAATCTTCCAGTGGGATCAGTACTAGTAGCATACTGAGAAGCTTTTACCGACGGCCATCACGGATGGTGGCATTCATCTCTAGTAGCGAGGGGCCGTCCAGAGCCGTAAGAACACTGGGGAAACACTGCTATCCCTTTTTGAAGAGTGTGTTACGGAGGCCACATCCTACCACAAGGAGAGGTTACATGTGGAGACACCAACATGGTCTCACCAGTGGGGAGAACAACATGTGAGAATTTGTGTCAGCCCGGATGGGGGACAGACCCCAGGTTGGGTAACCACCGGAGGGGAGGTCACAGGTTCACCGACAGACCCTGCTGGGGAGTCACTACGTATGGGGCAACAGTCCTAGTATAGGGGTCCACCTAAGCAGGGGCGACTCTACCAGTACTTAACTTGGTTCCAACAGACCGCTCCGCCCGGCCCGCAGACTGGGCTCGGGACCGTGACGAACGATAGGTGGTCACGTCGCGGCAGGATCTGCTTGATCGCCTCAGTCTGCTTCTGAACCGCAGAGAACTGTTGTGACACGTCCGCCACGGTGTCACCAAACAGCCCGGCTTGCGACCCAAGGCACAAAGCTGACGGAGCGACATCCATAGGAACCCCCAAATCACCCCCGCTGCTCGCCGAAGCGGTCGACCTCGCCAAAGCGGCAGTCAAACTCGCTTGGGAAGCAGACGGGGTGGCGCTAACAAAGAACGTAGCCAGCCGTGACCGTAACACCTTAATCGCCATGTTCTCGCAGACAGAACATGCCGGATCGACAAACCCTGCCTCAGCATGCTTGACCCCAAGCATGTGATGCAGGTGTCGTGCCCGTCTGACTCAGGGATGCGTCTGTCACACCCAAGGACAGCTGCGAGACATGCTCGCAACTGTGAGAAATTTGCTCTTGTAGGTCTGTAGCTCGCTGCCGAGACACCCAGGGGAAGTCCGCTCTCAGGAGGGAGAAGTCCGCTGCTCTGAGTCGTAAATCCAGCAGTATCTTGAGGGTCTTGAAGAGATAATGCTTGACAATCATATGCTACGCAGGTTCCGAAGAACAAAGGATGAATGAATGACGTCTTCCTTTTATACCCGTATGCACGGGGCAGAGACTGGCGTGCGTGTGCCATTCGCCAAGCCCATGAACATTTTAAAATTCCTCTCAGAGTTTATAGGTTCTCAAGATCAAACCCCAGTCTGTCTCTCAACACAACGCAGAGAGACCGAATGAAGGGGAACTGGATTTTCACAGGCTGGGTCACATTTATCAAACCATACATGGGGTGAATAATGTTGCTCTCTATACAATTGATTTCAAGAGATCTTAATAACATAAACACAGAATATGCCATAAATGTTCTTTGTGCATACTGATTTGCAAGCTATTACTGCATGAGCGATATTAAATCTTTCATCACAGAAATGTAAAATTTTTCTATGAAAATATAGTATACAGAATAAACATTGTTTCCCTTTCTGTCGGTCTCTCGACGTTGTGTCGAACCAACATATGGGGTTCGCCCTTGAGAACCTATCAACTTCGACTAAATTAGAAATGGCCAATGAAATTGGCGAATTAAACTTGCATGCCGGACTCCGCCCCCGGATATCCGGGTATAAAAGGGAGACGGCGTGCTGCATTCATTCACCTTTTGTTCTTCGGAGCCTTCACACATGATCGACTTCGAGACTTCAAACTCAACGCCGAATGACTGCTGGAATCTTACGAAGTGGTGCAGCGGACTGTCCCTTCCTGCGATGACTTCCCCTGGGCGTCTCAGCAGTTCCAGAAGTGTTACAGTTTTTTCTCTGAAGAGCAAATTTCTCTAGCGTGGCATGTCCCGCTGTTCTCATGGGTGCAATACACTCATCGAGGGGGTCTCACTCGTCTGAACGTTCCCCAAGAGACGGTCCCACTGTCTTGTTCCTCAACCACGTATTTGGAAACGGTGCGTGATGATGATGAGATGTCCCTTGCAGCATCGGAGGGTTGACTTACTGCACCGCACTGCTCTCACAGCGCTCGCCGTTGGATACATGGTACAGTCCTACTCAGCTCAGGTGGCTCCCCGGAAGAAGATGTTGAAATGGAGACCACCATCCCGTCAGCAGCTTCGGCGGAAGCAGAAGCGGGTTTCATGGGAAGACCCCAGGGAGATCGAGAATACCTTCGCGCCCAACCCCAGCCATTTCATCGCTGGTTGGTTGATCAGGGACGGTTCCTGCCCCGTCCCAACAGCCCACTTCTAAATGGTTTCCTCTTTCTCTGGGTGTTTATCACAGCCGCTCTCACCCTCTACATGACGGTGTTAGGCAACTCGACGTTGCGTCACGGCGAGACACAATGTCGAGGATAATCAGGTAGCCCTCAGCACTCTCAGTCGACTGAGCGTTGTGCTACATCATCGCCATGCAGGTAAGTCAGCAGAGCCGATCTCCTCCCCAGGGACTTCCCCACGGTGAGGGATCCGCACTGCCAGCCATCGAACCACACCCCGGGAGGTCGATGAAGCAGATTGTACCCCTAGCTCCCCTGTCTCGGTCCCTGGGAGCCTGACAAGAGCTTCCCAAACCGTCATGGTGGCTACGGGAAACGATCCGTCTGGGCTACTCGATCCAATTTGCCAGACCCCCGCCCAGGTTTCGGGGCATCCTCTCAACCTCAGTCAGAGGCAAGGATGCTCCCATGCTTCGGGCCGAGGTCGCCACCCTTCTGGCGAAGGACGATCGACCTCGTCCCTCTAGCCGAGATGTTCAGACTTCATCGTCCCCAAAAAGGCGGGGGGTTGCGCTCCATTCTAGATCTGCATACCCTGAACAGGCACCTACTTAAGCTGCTGTTCAGGATACTCATGCAGAGGCGCATCTTGACGTCTATCAGATGTCAAGATTGGTTCATGGCAATCGACCTGAAGGACGCTTACTTTCATGTCTCGATTCTCCCTCTTTATCGCCCGTTCCTAAGGTTCGCTGTCGAGGGTCGGGCATATCAGTACAGGGTCCTCCCTTTCGGTCTGTCCCTGTCCCCACAAGTCTTTATGAAGATCATGGAATCCCACGGGGAGAGAGGTGTGTGGGTACTAAACTAACTCGACGACTGGCTCATCTTGGCACACTCGCGAGATCTGTTATGTACACACAGGGACCTAGTGCTCCGGCACCTAGATCGATTGGGAATACAGGTCAACCGAGAAAAGAGCAAGCTCTCCCCCATGCAGAGCATCCTCTTCCTTGGTATAGAACTCAACTCTGTCACCATGACAGCGCCTCTCACTACCGAGCGCACTTAGTCAATGTTGCACTTCCATGAATAGTTTCAAGCAGCCAGCGGTCCCCTGCTCCTGGGAGGCTCCTGGGACACATGGCATCCTCGGCATGCACATACGACCGCTCCAACATTGGCTACAGAATCGAGTTCCCTGGAGAGCGTGGCTAACCGGCAGCAGGCGGATGGTGATTATGCCTTTCTGCTGACGCACCCTAACCCCTTGGTCTTCAGAGACCTTCCTAAGGGCAGGGGTCCCTCTCCGGCAGGTTACGAGGCACGTCGTGGTGACAACAGACGCCTCCCTGCAGGGTTGGGGTGCAGTGTGCAACGGGCATGCAGTGTCGGGGCGATGGACGGGCCCCCGCTCATTGGGGTGCAGTTCGGGCAGGCCCAGGTAGACCTGTTTGCCTCCCGGGACACCACCCATTGCCCGCTTTGGTACTCCCTGTCAGAGGCCCTAGCGCACAGCTGGCCGTGGGACAAGCGGAAATACACCTTCCCCCCAATGAGCCTCATTGCACAGACCCTGTGCAAGGTCAGAGAGGAGGAGCATCAAGTGCTACTAGTTGTGCCGCACTGGCCCAACGGGACTTGGTTTTTGGAGCTAATGCTCTTGACGACTCCCCCCTGGCCGATTTCCCCTGACGAAGGACCTGCTTTCCCAGGGAAAGGGCATGTTATGGCATCCCAGACCAGACCTCTGGAACCACCATGTCTGGCTCCTTTACGGGACGAGGAGACCCTGAGTGGCCTACCCCCTACGGTGGTTGAGTCGATCACTCAGGCCAGGGCCTTTGCCACTAGACGATACACTTAAGTGGTGCCTCTTCTTGAAGAGAAGACCCACGGAGTTGCCCGATCGGGAACGTGCTGTTCTTTCAGAGACTTGAGAGTAATCTCTCCCCTTTCACACTGAAGGTGTATGTAGCCGCTATTGCCACTCATCACAACCCAGTTGCTGGTAGGCCTCTAGGACAGTACAGCCTGATCATTAGGTTGCAAAAAGGGGGCACGAGAAGGCTACTGCCTAGTCCATGCTCCATACCCTCTTGCTCAAGAGGCCCCCCCTCGAGCCCCTCCCCTACCCTATTCATCAAGAGGGTAGTGGACCTACAAGCATTCTCCGTGTCCACAGATTGCCTAGAACTCGGGCCCGGTAATTCTCTCGTGATCCTTAGACCCCTGCCCAGCTATGTGCCCGAAGTTCCCACCACTCCCCCCCAGAGACCAGGTGGTGAACTTGCAGGCGCTCCCCACCGGGGAGCAAGACCCAACCCCATCCGTGCTGTGTCCAGTACGCGCACTGCGCCTCTACTTGGACCGCACACAGAGCTTTAGGAGCTTTGACCAGCTCTTTGTCTGTTGTGGAGGGGAGGGCTGTCTCCAAACAGAGATTGGCGCACTGGATTGTGGACGCCGTCACGGCGACGTACCAATCCCAAGATCGCCCGTGCCCACTCGCAGTGAGAGCTCACTCCACTCAGGGTATAGCCTCCTCGTGGACACTGGCTAGAGGCGCCTCTCTGGCAGACATCTGCAGAGAGGTGTTACAACCTCCGCGTAAAACCTGTATCAGCCCGTGTTCTGCATGGCAACATGTAACGCCGGCAACCGGTAGGGCGTATGCCAGCGAAAGCACCATCCCCCCTTCTCAGGTGGGTAAGCGTGCTATTTAGCCTCCCTACTCCCCCCACTGGGTGAAGAACAGGCATTCCATCCATCACTAAGCAAGCACCTCCTGCGGGCGGGCTGGGCAGAGCAGCCCTGCCCCTTAGGCCGGGTACCATCTGGGTTATCCACACATAGCTCTAACCGGACCTAGTGCTACCGGAAGTTGTAACCCTCCCAATCGGGCGGTTCCGTCTGATGTATCCTCATGATTGGTTCCCTCCTTGGCAACCCATGACCTTCCCTAGGTGGACCTACTTCAGTCCGCACATTTTTCCATGAAAACCTCATCGGTGAGACCATGCTGATATCTCCACTAAACTCCTCCCTACGGTAGGATGTGGTCTCTGTAGCGCGTTCCCCCTTGGGTAGATAGCGCTTACCCAGTGGCCCTGACCGGGCGGCCTATCGCCGGTTAGAGAGACAAGGCCCCACCCGTAACGGGTGGTCGGGGCTTCCCC
This sequence comes from Triplophysa siluroides, assembly GCA_006030095.1. Lineage (NCBI taxonomy): Eukaryota > Metazoa > Chordata > Actinopteri > Cypriniformes > Nemacheilidae > Triplophysa > Triplophysa siluroides. Next base: position 1,220,286 of record VCII01000221.1, on the reverse strand, counting down.
ACCTTTCTCCAAGAAAGCTCTGGGACCCCCGACCTATCCACTGGAAGGTTACGATTTTGCGAAAGTGCTTACGTCTGACACGCCCAGGCCAGTCACCGTCGCTTCGCTAGAAATTGTGACGTGGCACAACGTTGTGGCGTTTTCCATAGGAACCCTATCTATGGGTTCGACACAACGTCGAGAGACCGACAGAAAGGGAACGTCTTGGTTACGGATGTAACCTCAGTTCCCTGACGGAGGGAACGAGACGTTGTGTCCCTTATGCCACAACGCGTGCCGCCCGCTGCAGCAGTCCTGGAGGCTCTCGGGGTCCTCAGAACTAAAGGTGAATGAATGCGGCACGCCGTCTCCCTTTTATACCCGGATATCTGGGGGCGGAGTCCGGCATGCAAATTCGCCAATTTCATTGGCCTTTTCTAGTCTAGTCGAAGTTGATAGGTTTTTAAGGGCGAACCCCATCTGTCGGTTCGACACAACGTCTCGTTCCCTCCATCAGGGAACTGAGGTTACATCCTTAAACAAGATGAATTCTATACTTTTTAGGCACATACATTTTTTTTTTTTACACAAAATAGTGACACCACTGAATATATCTTACCAGATGACATTCATTCTACATAATTCTGTTTATTTTTTAAGACTTCACCCTCTTCTCTAAATAACATATCCTTTTAGAAACTATTTGAGTTCTCTTACTTTTCTCTGTTGAAGACAATAAAGTCTCTCTGGACAGTCTCCAAGCGCTGTTGGATGTGCCCATTCTGAATAAATAAAAAACAATGATATTTACACATCTCACATGAAACAGTTCGGACTAAAGTAAGCCTTTTTGACCTGGATGTGGACCACATACTGCAAGACCTTCTTAAGTTTATGCTCATTCCAATTCCATTGTGACTCCAGAAGTACTGAGTTTCCATGACAACTAACTAATCTGAACTCAGTTGGAGACGTTAGTAGTTCAACCTCATCACCAAGTTCTACCAGAAAGACTCGGGAGGCAAGATTAAGTGACAATGAACATTTATTATGACAACCGATTAGCGACAAGGTGCGAATATTGTAAAATAAATGGTTCTTTGGTGTAGGCCCCGTCCATAGCTCGCATCCAGAGGGTCGAGAATTCCTGCACTTCCTGCCTGAAGATGAAGGCAGATGTGCAGCCAACCCCCCTGGCATTAATAGACGGGGGCCAACCTGGTGGTGGTGGGGAGGATAGGGGTAAAATCCAGAGGCTTCAACTGTGAACGCAAACAGAGAGTAAGTGGCACTCTTATATACTACAAGTGTTGGATGATGGTTGGTTAGATGGTGATTGGTTAGGTCTATACGTAGTAGGTGACGTGATATTGAGTCTTCCCGGCAGAACTTGCGCTGAAGCTTACATTTCTCACTCACTTCAGGTTATACTAGGTCTACAACTCAACCGAAATAAGAAAAATCTACTTTTTCCAAAATTATGTTCAGCACACTTGCATTGGCTGCTTTAGGCTGGGACAGGGTATTTCAGTCCATTTCAAAAAGTCTTCTGATACTGGAGTTAATCTGGCAAAGTTTCAGCAGAGTGGATGTGGATCTCTTCATCTCGTTTGAGGGGGATTTTCAGTTTGTTGTGAGCATTCTGAAGAGCATTTTGAATGTTCTTCTTCAAAGAGATTGTATGGTCTGGAGTGATATGTCTACACATTGTGAAGTGAACAGTCACTGTCCAGTCAAACATCAGGCTGTCAAAAACCTTTGATGACAGATGATGTTTTATTAACAAAGTTTGGGAGGAGGACGTGCAAATAATTACGCAGCTGCCCGTCATTAGCCATTACGTCCCCCGGCCTATCAAATCAAGAGTGAGCTCTATAAATAGTTAAATCGCCTCACCTGCTTACACTCTACATTTTCGCAGTATGCGCTTTCTCCTAAATCCACTCCACCATGGAAAGCCGGCGACTAGACCAGTTGGGTCCGCAGCGTCACGCTCCCATGGCCCGAGAGAAACGATTTCTCCAGCAGCGCTAGGAAGAAGCGCCGGTCCTCAAGCCAAAAAGCAGGCCTTCTGTTAGCCTCGGATCACGCCGACGCCAGCCTCCAACCTGCTCCTGGCTCATCCGAATCCCACACCTCTCCCATTGGTATGACAGTCAGCACGCACTAGCCAGTGGCAACCATGTTAACGCAACCTTCTGTCTATCCCTCTATCAATTTCCTACCTGGTCGCTGGCCTACAGCCCCACTACCAAACGTTAGCGCGCGGCTGCCTCCGCTAGTGCTGCATGCCCAGACGCTTTTCATTCTCTCTCTCCTTTTCTTCCTTTCCTTCCGCCTTTGCTCCAGGAGCCAACGTTAGCGTGAGGATGCCTCCGATAAGCGTGCATTCCAGGTGCTTTTCATTCCCTCTTCGCTATTCATTTTCTTACGCCTTAGCTCCACCGACGCCAGTGTGAGGATGCCTCTGTGAGCCATACAGGCCAAGGCTCCTTTCATCCCCTCTCTATATTTTCGCAGCAGCGCTGCCCCAAAAAGATGCAAACACAACAAATCGCTTGCTTAACATGACCAAGCTACACGCTATTCGTCCTCAGAAGCTGCTCATTTCAACAAAACGATTCCTAAATGGTTAAGCTAAAGAAGGTTTTTGTCGGTACCGAGGCGTACACAAGGTATTTAAAGGTAATTGATCACCATATTCCTTCCCAATTGGCCAAACAGCATGCCAGAGTTATTATGCTATAACTGTTTTCCCTTTAAACGACAACATCAAATGGCTGTTTTTCGTTCTGTGAAGTGAAACCAAGCATCTTGAGTGAAACAAATCTTTCAGTTGTTCCATCCAGTCGCTTTAATCAACTCCATTTTCAATGTCATTTTCCGCTGATCATGCCGGGTTCGTTTTACCGAACAACGACACAACTTGCTGGTTAACCACCATAGTAAGATGCATCGTTTGAAAAACTAACTAGCTACCCACGGCTGTTTCCCGGGAAATTACCTTGTCGCTCATCTGTAGTTTTGAACCACGCTGGTTTAATACCATTTAATAAATAATCTGTTCAGAACGATTTAACATCATATTATTACTGTAAATAACGCATGCTGCATTTGGAAAAACTATTTCGCCATTGTATTCTCGCTCTATTGTTTTATTTCGCGATACCCTGTCATTCATAAGTTTCATAAGTTTCATCCTACATCACTACGCCCAGGGATTCCCCAGTGTCCTAGAGTGCTCCAAAATTATTTCTCGACTATTTGAATTAAAGATACAGTTTGTAACTTTTTGCAGTAAAATATCAAAAAACCATTAGGCCAGTGTTACATATTGTGTTGATTTAAGTACCTACAATATCTCAAATGTTTCCAACCATTTGCAAATCGTGAGAAAATTGTCATTTTATCCATTGACACAGGGCCGTGTCTGGCAGTCACCGGTCAATGGCGTCATATCCGCATTACCAAAGACCTAATGGTATGGCTTCAACCTTTATAAATAACAGTCACTGGCGTTACCCTCGGTTTTCGCTTTTACTGCCATAGAAACCATGACAACACAGTCTTGTGGACAAACGTGAAAGTATTCGTTTGTAGCATCCAACAAGCAATCTTGTTTTGGGCAGTCGTTTTGAACATATTTGTTTTGAATATGCGCCCTCTAATGGATTATAATTGAAAATAATTAATTGAATTCGTATACATTCAGAATGATGCATTAAGAATGCACTATACGTTGCTTGCTTATTTTGCTTAAAAGCATGATGCATGCAAGCTTCACGTCATAACATCAAGATCTATGCATCTAACCACAGCTCTAGACCTGTAGTTCCAACCATGCAACTTGCTACGCTGCTTGCGATTGAGCATTGGAACGATGGTTTCGGAAAACACTTAAATCGTCGTACCATGCTGGAATGACGGAACTTGCAGCCATTGTTGGCTAACGATGCTTTTGGGAAAGTACCCTCTACCGATTAGAGGCTGGGATACAAGAGATATAGCAGCACGCATAGGTAACAACAAGCTCTGGGTTGCAGTATAGCAACTCCCTTGATGGAAAGCCTGCACCCCTTAGCCAAAAGGAATTACACAGGTATTACAGGACACTTCATATCCGTAAAACATAAGTTATAGTGCACATGTAAACCACATTATGGTGTACTTCGCCATAAGAAGTGATGGTTGAGATGGGATTCAAACCCAGAAACCCAAACACAAACAGCCTCACAAATGCATGGCGTGAAGGTGCTTGTCACCATTTTGAACCGCATGTGAAAGAATAATCACAACATGTGCTTACACGGCATGCCGCCATTGCAATGGGGGCCTACTCACATGGGAAAATTAAGCACAGGGTCTGCTCACGTACAAGAAGCGGCTCATTGTGTGAGAAACAGCTGAATTACACAGCATATATACAAGGCAAAACCTATGAGAACGGGTTAGTGAAGTCGGCCTCTCCAGAGGCGGCATACGCCTTCTCCGCTATGTGGGTGGTCTTCTGGCATGGCTCAGACGGCAGCCCAGCCTCGGACCGCAGAGATGACGAGGACGCAGGTGCGCTGCAATCGCCTGCTTGAAATGGGGGAATGCGCGCATTGCCACGGGTTTCGTCCAATCCACAAAGGCAAAGATGGCTGATCCTGAAGGGTGGGTGCGCGCCGACTGGGGCGCAGACGTCGTTTTCACAACCTCCTCATGAACATCGGGAAAAAACAGGTGCAAGTTTATTTTGGCCGTCGTGTCCAGCTTACTCCTCGCCGGCTCGTCGGTGGAGTCCCACTCGAGGTCTAGCAGAGCCTTGCTGAGGACACGGACGAGCTCTTCGTGAAGCGCAGGGGGGGCATTCCATTCCACTCCGCTCACTCCCTCTTAGACACCGACAGATCCCTGTCCGAAGCTGCCAGCGACTTGAGCTCATCCTCGTCCTCCGACGTGCCAAACCAGCCTCCCTCCACAGCTTCATCCGCGGGACAGAGGCTGTCATTGGCGTCCAAGACTGAGACCAGGGGAGCTGAGAGCACTGATGATGGTCTGGCACTTCATCTCCCCGGGGTGGGGATGACGCTGCCTAAATAAATGTTCGAGCACCCAGCCTTAAGCACCCGCACCGGAAGGTCCTCGCAGTGCGGGCAGTTAGACTCAGAGAGAGCCGCATCCACATGGTCCAGACCCAGGCAGAGCGCGCAGTGTCCATTCGTGTCCTGGGGGTCGGTGGGCCCGGAACATAAGGCACACACGGGCATGCTGGAACAAACGAGCAGAAGGATCCTAGTTCTTACTCTTCCCCTGGGTGTATCCTCAACAGCATGCGAAGATAAGTTAAGGAGAAAGGGATTCTAAGGGTTTGCTGTCCAGACGGTGTACTATAAAGGCGCGGTGGCCACGCCCCTAAGTGCCATCTTGACCGACATTGACCAGTTCCATTTTTATTTCTAATGCCGTTGTGCAATAAGGCTTCAGTATAGGTTTGGAGAAGTGTATTCCCCTACTGTTTCACGCAATGTTGAGAGACCTCTCTCGAAAGGGAACCCAGCCAAACAACTCCAGAAATTAAGCACTGGATTTCCCTTTAAAGAAACTCAATCACCCCCTCACTTCAAATATCCCCTATATAGCAGACCTGTCAACCCTCCAGTATTATCTGAGATTCTCCCGTATTTCATTATTTTATCCCGCTGTCATCTCGTTTATATATTTTTCTGTATTTCTCCCATCTTTTTAAGTTTTCTATAAAAATATTTCACTGGCAGTATTTGATATGTTTGCTACTTTCACCTCCGGTAAAGCAGGTGGCAGAATATACTGTAGAACATGTAACAAATACAGAACTCAAACGGCACCCGCTGAAGGAAAAGTCACATTTGTAAGCTGCATATGTGATAAAGAATGTCTTATTTCAGAATAATAACTATTACAAATTAACCATTATTCGTAGTTAAGCGTACATTTTTGTAATATGCGTATGATTGGTTTGAACTCATTCCCCACTGCCTTCTGTAAAATAAACTTCAGAGGGATAGGAATGCTGAGGAGGAGTCAGGACACATTTAAGACTCTTTAAGTTATCTTAAGTTTTCTTCACGTACAGGGGCTGTAGCAGCTGAGCCTCAGGTATACAAGACTAATCTCCACTGCATCAGAAAATGTGCACTTACACAACTAACACTAAATCTCTGTGAGTTCATGGCCATTTAAAACCACACATACACACTTATAAAGATTCATTCATTTTTATCTTTACGGCACATTTACACACCCACATGGATTCTTTCATTCGTCTAAATATGATTCAGAATCACATCCATTTGATTGATCATTCATTTTTTCATTATTTATATATTTACAGAAATGAATTGCTAACATGTAAATATGTAACAGCAAGGAAACTGACTGATGTTCTGCTTTGATATTTCATACAGTATTTGAATTACAATAAGTGTCCCAGCATTCTCTCAATGATGAGCAAATATGTTACCTGAGGAGATCCATCAGAGCCGTTCTCTCTCGTCTTTTTCGCTAGTCTCTTCTTTTTCTTATGTAATGGTTTGGATTCCAGGATCATCTCCTCCAACTCAAACGTGGGGTCACAGTTTAGTCTCCGTCTCTGATATCACACAAACATGCATTTACATATACAGTCTGTCAGTGCACAAATCAGTATTTAGTGGTGTCTGGTGAGGCAGTGCATACGTCACATCGTATGACATAACCTCAAGCTTTTCTGAGCAACTGATATCAAAGTGATTTTAGTGCATGTGCATGAATCAAGTTCACACCATGTCCTAAAGTGGAGATCCGCACATTAACTTTAAACATTTCTTTTGATAACCATAAAGTGTCACAACACTTTAAAAAAACTGACAAGAAATCTTGCTCCTTTTTCCTCCACTATACAAGTCGCTTGCTTTACTTGTTTTGTTTCCAAATTCATTTATGAAGACATTGTAAGAAGCTTTTGTTGCACGCCTTATCTATGATATCTACAGCCAAGTCATTCACTTGTGAAACACTTGTGTTTGTGTGCTTTATAAACATACATTAGGGAGGAAGCAGGGAGGGATTTGTTTGTTAAGCACAGCGTCCCAGTTGACTTCAGACAGACATTCTACATCCTGAAGCTCTGACAGGCTGGAAATCCTCTGCTGAGCATCTACACACAACAGCTAACAACAACAGAAACTCTTTCATCTCTAAATCATTACTCCACAAATTCGTGCATTAATGAATGAAGTATAACGTCTTGGTTATGGATATAACCTCAGTTCCCTGATGGAGGGAACGAGACGTTGTGTCGAACTGACAGATGGGGTTCGCCCATGAGAACCTACTTCGACTAGCTTAGAAAAGGCCAATGAAATTGGCGAATGATAACCGGGTAGAAAGGTGGGGAAGCCCCGACCACCGGCCGTTACGGGCGGGGCCTTGTTTCTCTAACCGGCGAGAGGCCGCCCGGTCAGGGCCACTGGGTAAGCGCTATCTACCCAAGGGGGAAAGCGCTACAGAGACCACATCTTATCGCCACATCTTACCGTAGGGAGGAGTTTAGTGGAGATATCAGAATGGTCTCACCGATAGGGAAGAACTCATGGAAAAATGTTCGGACTGAAGTAGTTAACCGCGAGGTGGAGGTCCACCTAGGGAAGGTCATGGGTTACCAGATTGGGAACCAATCATGAGGATACATCAGACGGAACCGCCCGATTGGGGGGGTTACAACGTCCGGTAGCACTAGGTCCGGTTAGAGCTATGTGTGGATAACTCAGATGGTACCCTGCCTAAGGGGCAGGGCTGCTCTGCCCAGCCTGCCCGCAGGAGGTGCTTGCTTAGTGATGGATGGAATGCCTGTTCTTCACCAAGTGGGGGACCTGTAAAGGGGGAATGTTGCTTTCGCAGGCGTACGCCCTACTGGCTGCCGGCATGTTGCCATGCAGGACACGGGCTGATACCGATTCTACGCTGAGGTTGTAGAACCTCGCCAAGGTGTTGAGCGCAGCCCAACCCGCAGCTCTGCAGATGTCTGCCAGAGAGGCGCCTCTTGCCAGTGCCCACGAGGAGGTTATACCCCGGGTGGAGTGAGCTCTCACTGCAAGTGGGCACGGGCGATCTTGGGATTGGTACGCCGTCCACAATCCAGTGCGCCAATCTCTGTTTGGAGACAGCCCTCCCCTTCTGTTGACCTCCATAACTGACAAAGAGCTGGTCAGAGCTCCTGAAGCTCTGTGTGCGGTCCAAGTAGAGGCGCATTGCGCGTACTGGACACAACACGGATGGGGTTGGTCTTGCTCCCCGGTGGGGAACGCCTGCAAGTTCACCACCTGGTGAAGAGGAAGAGGATGCTCTGCACAGGGGAGAGCTTGCTCTTCTCTCGGTTGACCTGTAGTCCCAATCGATCTAGGTGCCAGAGCACTAGGTCCCTGCGTGTACACAACATATAGCGCAAGTGTGCCAAGATAAGCCAGTCGTCGAGATAGTTTAGTACCCGCACACCTCTCTCCATAAGGGGAGTGAGGGCGGCCTCCACGACCTTCGTAAAGACTCGTGGAGACAGGGAGAGACCAAAAGGGAGGACTCTGTACTGGTATGCCTGACCCTTGAAAGCGAACCGTAGGAACGGGCGATGATGAGGGAGAATCGACACATGAAAGTAAGCGTCCTTTAGGTCGATTGCCACGAACCAATCCTTACGACTGACCGACGCCAGGATGCGCTTCTGCGTGAGCATCCTGAACGGTAGCTTGTGCAGGTGCCTGTTCAGGGTACGCAGATGTAGGATGGGGCGCAACCCCCCGCCTTTTTTGGGGACGATGAAGTATGGGCTGTAGAACCCGCTGAACCTATCGGCTAGAGGGACGAGCTCGATCGCTTCCTTCGCCAGAGGGGTGGTGACCTCGTCCCGAAGTACAGGAGCATCCCTGCCTCTGACTGAGGTTGAGAGGATGCCCTGAAACCTGGGGGGGGTTCTGGCGAATTGGATCGCGTAGCGGAGACGGATCGTTCTCTGTAGCCACCGTGACGGTCGGGGAAGCTTGGGCCAAGCTCCCATGTACCGAGACAGGGGGACTAAAGGAACGAGTTGCCAAAGTTGCCGAACACTGTCATGCAGAGGGTGAGAGCAGCTGTGAGGAACACCCAGGGAAATCGGAAACTCTTTTTGTGAGAATGTGGGCGCTAGGCCCCCGCAGAGGCCCAGCTGATGTTGTGACGGGGCAGGAACCGTAACGGATCGACCGACCAGCGATGGAATGGCTGGGGTCGGGCCCGATGGTGTTGGTCTCTGGCTCCACGCCATGGTCCGTAGCGATGTAGGCCTTCGACACCAGTGATGCCGAAGTCCTACATGCCTTGGACTGGAGTCTAGGTCGACCTCTCCAGGTGGCCGCCGTCTGCGGGCACAGGTGCACCGCGACTGCATGTTCCACCTGGGTACGTCGACGTAGCCTCTTGCTGCCCCACCATCGAGGGAAGTAAGGGCTGTAGAACCGGTTTGACGTGAACAAGCCGAAAAGGGGGCGTTCCAGGTCTTACTCAGTTCCTCATGCTTCTCCGGGTAGAATGGCACCGGGACTGGGTGTGGCTTGGAGTCGCGCTCAGATACCACGCGTCCAGCCTCGAGCGCTGGGGGAGAGGCGGTGCCTCACGGTGGCCCGGGAAAGCATGGTTGACATCTCGATGTCTGCTTCTTCCTGAGCTCGACCTCCCGGGGGAGGAGCTGCAAGGAATCGTCAGCATCTGATGCCAGTAGGTCGCCCTCCGATGCTGCGATGGACATCTCATCGTCATCACGCACCGTTTCTGGGGAACGGTCTGAGGAGCGAGACGGGTGCGAGCGGCCTGCGAGCGTTTAGCTGACGGGTTTACGCTTGCAGTAGCCCCCATATCACCCTCTCTGCTCGCCTTTGCGGACAGCAAGGCCTTGGCCATTGTCGTCACGGCGCGGGAAGCAAAAGAGGTGGTGGCTGGTTCTCGAGAGAAGGCAGCCACCCGTGACCGCAACGTCTGAATGACCATCTGCTCGCAGTGCAAACAAGATGTGTCATTGAATGCCGCCTCATTCAATGTCCCAAACACGTGATGCAGGCATCGTGTCTGTCATGCAAATTTCATTCACCAATTTCATTGGCCTTTTCTAAGCTAGTCGAAGTTGACAGGTTCTCAAGGGCAAACCCCATCTGTCGGACAGAAAGGGAACTACAGTGCACTGGTGGGGTTATTGTTACCTTTCTTAAAAGAGATTTCATCCCCGGAGACCAGGCCACAGGGTAACAGGGCTGAATCTTTTGGAAGGTTTGTAGGATTTCATTGGCTGGCGTGTTAGCACGCATGATGTATGGTCTCTAGAGAGAAAATACAGGAAGAAACAGCCAAACTGCTGATGTGAAAAATGCTCAGAAGGAAATCATGTGTCTAATTAGCTTTTATAACTGTGTGTCAGTCTAAAGGTGAAAGACTTTTAACAAAAAAATTAACCTGGTGTGTATATTTGAATGAAAGGATTACTCAAAATTCTGTAATGTTTAAGGCTGCATTAACACCATAAGCATCTGCCCACAGAACACCTCACCTGCCCACAGAACCCCTAACCTGCCCACAGAACCCCTCCCATGCCCACAGAATCCATCACCCCCCCCACAGAACCCATCACCTCCCCCACACAACCCCTCACCTGTCCACAGAACCCCTCACTGCCCACACAACCCCTCACCTGCTCACGGAACCCATCACCTGCCCACAGACCCCATCACCTGCCCACAGAACCCATCACCTGCCCACAGACCACCTCACCTGTCCACAGAGCCTACTAAACTACTCACCTGTCCACACAACCCCTCACCTGTCCACATAACCCCTCACCTGCCCACAGAACCCATCACCTGCCCACAAAGCACCTCACCTGTCCACAGAACCATTACCTGTCCACAGATCCCCTAACCCGCCCAAAGAACACCTCACCTGTCCACAGATCCCCTCACTCACCCACGGAACACCTCACCTGCCCACAGAACCCATCACCTGTCCACAGAACCCTCACCTGCCCACAGAACCCACCAGCTGCCCACTTTCACTTTAGAACCCCTCACCTGCCCACAGAACACATTGCATGTCCACAGATCCCCTCACCCACCCACAGAACACCTCACCTGCCCACAGAACCCCTCACCTGCCCACAGAACACCTCACCTGTCCACAGAACCCATCACCTGTCCACAGAACCCTCACCTGTCCACAGAACCCACCAGCTGCCCACTTTCACTTTAGAACCCCTCACCTGCCCACAGAACACATCGCTTGTCCACAGATCCCCTCACCCACCCACAGAACACCTCACCTGCCCACAGAACCCCTCACCTGCCCACAGAACACCTCACCTGCCCTCAGAACACCCCACCTGTCCACAGAACCCATCACCTGTCCACAGAACCCTCACCTACCCACAGAACCCCACACCTGTCCACAGAACCCACCACCTGCCCACTTTCACTTTAGAACCCCTCACCTGCCCACAGAACCCCTCACCTGTCCCCGGAGCAGCTCATATGCAGTTATTCCTAAGGACCACCAGTCCACCGCGAATGAGTAACCTGGATGTGTTCCCTCAATCGACTGAAACAGTTCTGGGGCTGCAACGGTTGAAAAGACAAGTACAGTTATTTACATTGTCCGTGTGTGCGTGCATGCGCATATGAAGTATTGTTGTTATTGGTTTATCACTTGTTGCACAGCAAATAATACACAAAAAGTACTTTTCAGCTTAGAACAGTGTAGTTGATTAAAACTACCATGATACATTTCAATGAAACTATGATAATACCATGGTTCTTCTCTGTCTGTGTATTAACATGTCCATCATTAATGTAACTGTACTTGAACGCTGGTCTAAGCATTGAGATACATGTTTTTGAGAACCAGGTTGCAAAAATATGATGTTAATTTATATAGGTTTGAATTTGCTATAGTCTGTACATTTGTGGTAAATGTTTTATGAAGAGAGAACAGTAATTTTATGATCAAGACTGCTGAAGGTTAATGGGGTGTGACATTCTCTTAATCCAGAAGAACAAAGCCTCTCACCCATGTATGGCTTTGTCCCTGCAATAGATGTGGCTTTTAAGTCATCCTTCACGATAGCAGCTATATTAAAATCTGTCAAGTGAGCATGACCTGCACAAAAAAAATACATGAGGTTATGAGATTCAGAGAGATTAAGTTTTCTGCAATTTTGATGAGATGTGAAATTGATTCTCTAAAGCACAATCTCCTGACATGAGGCATCTCACACTACAGTTCACTAATACTGATGCTGATGAAATAGTGTTTAGTAAGATCAGAGTGCTGTATACAGAGAAATTTACTAAACATCAAAAAAGATTTGTCACATGTCTCCCTCTTGCACCTAGCATTGTGGGAAATATTAGCTGGTGATATAGCAGTGATTTTAATGCAGTATTCATGTGATCATGAGAGGACTGAGACAGGATATTGTGCTGTTCACTTACATTTCCTAATTTCCTCTCTGTCATCACTGCATCTGTCATCTTTCATGTAATGTCATACAGTATATAGTGCATAATATTTACAATACAGTCCAAAACCAGCTTTGTCTATAGTGTGTAGCATTTAAAGCAGCGCATTGTGTTTCAGTGTCAATGAGTGGCTTAGCTGTTATTTCATCTCTCTCCACTGGCTACCGGTTGAAGCCTGTATCAGATTCAAGTCACTAATGCTTGCCTACAGGACTATCACTGGATCTGCACCGGCTTACTTTCACACCCTCCTTCACTCCTACACCCCATCAAGATCCCTGCGTTCAGCAAACCAGCCGCGTCTTATATTGCCTTCCTATTAGGGCAGTAAATCGCTCTCCCGCTCATTCTCATTCACAACTCCTTCCTGGTGGAACATTCTTCCTAACTCTGTCCGGTCAACCACATCTCTCACAACATTTAAAAAACTACTTCAAACCCATCTCTTCTGTGAACACTTGACACACAAATGAAAAAAAAAAAACTAACCCTTTCTCTCAACAGGTAGTGGTCTAGCTTTTGTTGAAACCAGTAACTTTGTATTGGCACTTAATGTATTATTCCTGTATGACATATCGCTTATTGCTCCTAAACTCTTTGTAAGTCGCTTAGAATAAAAGTGTCTGCTAAATGTCTAAATGTAAATGTAAAATGTGTCACACTGAGTGTAGAGAGCATATAAAGAAATGAGAGTGACCGCAGAATTGCTGAAGATCTGCACCACCGAGAGGCAAGGCGAGGCAAGTTTATGTATACAGCACATTTCAAAGTTACATTCAAAGTTACATTCAAAGAAATTCAAAGTGCTTTACATAAAAATAATTCAAATAATCCTATAAAAATAATCACAACAATAAAAACAAGGTATTTAACAACTTTAAAAATGATTTTAAATTTAAAGACAATTAAGACAGTAAAGAATAAAATGATTATATATGAAATACAGTTCAGTCTGTTTGTACATAGCGCAGTGAATGCACAGCTGAACAGATGAGTTTTGAATCTGTGGCTAATGTTTTGGCACATCTGATGTCTTCTGGAAGCTGATTCAGCTACAGGCGGCATAAAAGCGGATTCCATTTGTTTAGAGTGAACCCTTGGTAGATCTAACTGACTTGATCCTAGTGATCTAAGTGGTCTGTATTTAGGTCCTAGGCTATTTAGTGATACGTGTAATAGTACTTTAAATCAGTCCTAAAAGTAACTGGAAGCTAGTGTAAGGACCTGAGGACTGGTATATATGCTCAGATTTTCTGCTTCTAGTCAGAATCCTGGCAGCGGCGTTCTGTATCAGCTGTCTAATGGTCTTCTTGGGAAGGCCGGTGAGAAGACTATTGCAATAATCCACCCTGCTGGTAATAAAGGCATGAACAAGTTTGACTGGAAGCAAAACATTGAATTCTTGCAATGTTCTTGAGATGGTAGTATGCTAATTAAGTTAACACTTTACAACTGAAACTAAGGTCTGACTCCAGAATCACACCAAGATTCTTCACTTGATTTTTTGTTGTTTGACCCCTAGAGTCAAGATTTGTATTCACCTTGAGAACTTCATCGTTGTTTCCAAATACAATGACTTCAGTTTTCTCCTTGTTTAACTAAAGAAAGTTTTGGCCCATCCAACTGTTAATTTCATCAATGCATTGGCAGAGAGAGTCAATGGGGCTGTAGTCATTTGGCGATAAGGCCACAGGTAAATCGTCTCTGTTACGACAGTAACCTCTGTCCCTGATGAAGGGGGCGAGACGTTGTGTCGAGAGAGAATGGGGTTTGAACTTGAGAATCATCATCTCTGATTGTACTTTTAAAAGGCCAATGAACTTTGGCGAATGGCATGCCAGTCTCCGACCCGTGCACACAGGTATAAAAGGAAGATGGCGTGCCCATTCATTCACCTTTTGGGCTGAGGGAACTGCAAGGCATTTATTCTCTGAAAAGATTATCCTGCCAGACACTACGATGAGCGGCAGTCGACCGCCCCATAGCGAATCCGTGTGTAGCGGAGCGTGTGTGTAACGAGGATGAGGATTCTGTCGCGCCATCGGATGCCGAATTGCTGGCATCGGACGCAGAAGACTCCCTGGAGCTCACGGCCTCGGCCGGTCGAGCCCAGGACGAGGCTGACGCAGAGATGTCAGCCATGCTTGCCCGGGCTGCCGTGAGCATTGGGTCTCAGTGCGCCGCACAACCTTCCCCTCAACGCTCGCGACTTGACTCCTGGTACCTGGATACGGATCACAGGGCCAAACCGTGCTCCGCTCCGGTACCGTTCTTTCCGGAAGTGCACAAGGGAACAATGTTGAGAGACTGACAGAAAGGGAACTGAGTGTCATCTGCATAGCTGTGATTTGCAATTTGGTTCTTTTTCATTATTTGACTCAGTGGGAGTGTCACGATGAGCAGAGAGAAAACAAGGAGCGGATACACTTGCAGTTAATGGTGTTTAAATATTGTAATCCAAAATCACACAACAGGGTAGATCCAGGCAGGAAACACGAGGGAAACATACAGGATAACTAACAAGAATGATACACACCAGACAACTGAACACAAGGGCTATATATACACAGATGAAGGGACAAACAGGTAATGAGACACAGGTGAAACCAATACATGATAACAAGATAAAGCATGGTGGGAACTGGAGTCCTCACAAAATACAGACAGAACACAGAGTGGAATGGCGCCCTCAGGTGGCGAACAGAGGTCCCAGCACCAGGGCGTGACAGGGAGCATATACAGGCTGAACAAGAGTGCCGCAAGAATTGAGCCTTTTGGGACTTAGACTTATGCTCTTCTATACTCACATAATAACCTCTCCCATCCAATGTTCCCTCAAAGTTTTTGAAGCACTGAGCAATTTTTATTTTCTGTGAGCGCAAATTTTAAAGCTGTGAGCAACCTGAACAGGTTTATCTGAACCTGAACACACAGTCAACACAAGAGGTGCATGTTAATAGGCTATAGTTTGGTAGATTGCTTACCGCCCTATGTTAATAGTCCCTTCCCTTCTGTTAACAAAATTCAGTGTAGCTAAGCTAACCAAGCTAACCAAACACATTTTATTAAACCACATTTCATTTAAACCATATACACACAACATAGTGCTTCTTCAGTCCTTTCTTTAATGTGCAGGTCTGTGAAGATTAGAACCTCTCCTAAAAACAAAGATGCACCATATTAAAAAAAAACAGTATAGGGTCTAGTTTTACTTCAGTGATTAAAGAACTTGTCATAGTAACCTAACATTCAGGCCAATTAATCAACTAATTAATGACTGCTTATTAGTATCCATTTCCAAGTCAAACACTTTAAGTGACTTTTATAATGTATTTTATTTTACTATACGTTTATTTCTTTATGTATTTCTTTGTTAATAAAGAAACGTACCTTAAAACCTTTCCGTCTGTCCTTGGCCCTCTGCTTGTGTAGTCTGGATTCTCATAAACTGATCCAAGTGGGCGGTCTGAAGGCGGTTGCGTGAATTTGTCTTGATACGATTCATGAGACTGAATCTGAATCTGCGTTCACAGTCTGCACTAGACGCTTGGAATGTCCCGCAAATGTCAATCAACTGTGCAAGCTCAGTGAACTTTTTAGTGTCCAGGTTAGCATCTCGCCAAATGACTGCAGCGCCCCCATCTTTTGTTGTTCCTTGACGGTGAACTTGAAATCCTTGTACTGCTGACAAATGCTCGCAGTTGCTGACTCGTCTGTTTGTTTTAGAAAAGCGTGGAACTTCTCTGTCAGTCTGGTTACATAATCTGTACCATAATCAAAATCCAGTGCTGAATCCAGTGTTTCTAGGCTAAAAGCAGACCGTTCTTTAAGCTCACCTTCAGGAAATTGAGCATCAATATGGTCACAGACTTTATGCACAAACAGAATAGTGTCCGCTGTATTTACTGAACTGTCACCTTTTTCTAACAGCTCATTCACTCGGTTGCTCCAGTGAACATGCTGCCCAAGATACTGAGATCGAAGTTTTTCCATTTTAGCACTGGCATAGCAATGAGCGTCAATCGTGGTAAAGATTACTTTGCTGCAAGGACACACAGAGCTGAGCTAGGTCTTCCAACACATCCCCAAGCACAGTAATTGCAACTCTGTACACTGGATCAGAGAGTTTTTTTATTTCGCAATCGGCTCGGCGTTGTTTGCTTCTTTTGTGCAGTCCTCTGTTAACAAACTGTAGTTTCGTAAAAACAAATTTACAGCTTGGTGACGCGACAGCCAGCGAACCTCGTTCAGCGGTCTAAAAGACAGTGAATCCACTTCTAAAACATCTGCCAACTCATTGAATTTGCCTTTCTTCACAGAAGACCTACTAAACGTTGAATATACTGTCCTGAGAAGTGTTTCGACTTCCTTCATCTTTTCCTAGCATCATCAATTCCCAAATCCTCTCTATGAGCAACACAGTGTTGTTCTGTTAGGTGCGGTATTTGCCGTTTCAATATTGCAGTGACTCCATTATGTGTCCTTACATGACCGATGCACCGTCAGATGTTAACATTTTCTAACCAATCAAGTCCTTGACGCATATAGAACTTCATTATAGCATCCGCAATATCCTGGGCGCTACATCCTGCCAGCTGAATGATGCCAGCGAAAACAGTTTTGTAAGCGACTTGTTCTTGTTAATGTAAAGAACGAGCATTTAATGCACTGTAATGTCTGTGCTTTCGTCGACTATCAGTGTGTGAGCATGGGCATTTCTCACACGTTCCATAGTCTCAGCTTGTACAACTGCATTAATTGACTCCACAAATTCAAATGCATAGTTTTTACTTCTCCAGCGGTCGGGAAGGCTAATGTATTTCGTCAGATGATTATGAATTTCTTGAACAGAAAGCATTGACGAGTTCATTTTGATGGCAAGAAGCACGTTATCGATCAAGATTTTCATTTGTTCAGGGTTTGACTTGATCTTCTTGGCGTGGTCGGTACGTTTTTCTCTCGATTCTCTCGACTCCCCTAGAAGCTGGTTAATCGAAGATCCAAGCTTTTGATTATACGGTGATTTCACAGCATCAGTGTGACATTTTTGTATTAAGTGGCGTTTTAGGTAGTCAAGTTTCCACTCTGTCCACGTTTTCCCGGTTGAAGTCTCCTTTGATTTTAGCTTCGGAGCAAATTTTGCACACAACCCCATTAGCTCCGTGGCTGAATATGTCGGACAATTTAACCCATTTACCAGGACCATCACTTGTGTCTGTTTGAACTATTTCATTTAGCCATTCTTGTTTGAAAGTCAAACCAAACTTTTTTGGGGATGTTGCAGAGGTAACGATTCTTCTTTTCGTTTCACCATTGCTGTGTCCCGAGTGGATGGCCGGCATCTGCGCGGTCTCAAACTACGCTGCGCGTGAGCCTCCTACAGCGTGTGCGGCCGCGCGCGCAGCTTAAAGGGAACATTGCTCCCATCTAAGTATGACCTGAACCATTTGAGGACCGTCCCAGAAAGACCAACCCAGTTTTTGCAGTTTTCCAGAGAACTGCAGCAAACGTGTGTATCTATCTGAGATGTGTGTGCGTGCTTGCATGCGTGTGTGTGTGTTTGACTCTTTGGGGTCAAAACTCTCTGCACATTCATATTCATCTGCCTATTATCATATTAATGAGAAATGATGCAGTTTGTTAGTTTGCTATTTCACCTTCACAACAGCTGTTAGCAAAAACCATGTGAGTGACAGAGCACAACTGTGATTAATATTAAAATTATGAATATTGCTGATTCTGATATTCCATTCCATTCCATTTTCTACCGCTTGTCCGAACTACCTCGGGTCACGGGGAGCCTGCGCCTATCTCAGGAGTCATCGGGCATCAAGGCAGGATACACCCTGGATGGAGTGCCAACCCATCGCAGGGCACACACACTCACTCATTCACTCACGCACTCACACCCTACGGACAATTTTTCCAGAGATGCCAATCAACCTACCATGCATGTCTTTGGACCAGGGGAGGAAACCGGAGTACCCGGAGGAAACCCCCGAGGCACGGGGAGAACATGCAAACTCCACACACACAAGTCGGAAGCGGGAATCGAACCCCCAACCCTGGAGGTGTGAGGCGAACGTGCTAACCACTAAGCCACCGTGCCCCCCTGATTCTGATATTGATTCTGTTATTTATAACATCCCTCAATCATTCCATAAAATTGAGGGCAAAACAAATATCACTGATTTCTTGTCTTTTTTTAAATCTGTAAAAACAAACACTTGCGTTTTATTTTAGTGGCGATCAGCAGACATCATTCCTGCAGCTCAGATGTGACTGATAACATAACAGAGATGAATGTGACTTACCGTGTTCATCCAGTAAAATGTTGTCTGGTTTAATATCTCTGTGAACACACAAACACACACAATTAATAAGTGTCTATTGAGTGTGGACACAGGCATATACAGTACACTCATGGATTCTAGCTCATGGATTCAATTCTCAGGGACAACACATACTGCACTGATGAAATATATCAACGGTCACTCTGTATAACAGTGTCTGCCAGAGGAAGAACATCTCTGTATTCTGTATTCTTACATCTATTAAGCTTAGACCAGGATATTTACAATATAAGTACGAATCAATAAAGACCTTTCTGTTCATCAAGTCAAACATTTATACATCAGAATGAAGGAGGCGAGGAGATCATATATTGACAGACAGACAGTAGCACACAGAGATCTGGGCGAGTGTGTTGAGTTCTGAATGAACTGACATAGTGCCACATTACACCTGGTTCTCCTCATAAATGGCATTACACGGACCACTTTCCCTTAGCAACAGGTGTCATGGCAACCTGCCCCCAACAGTGTCGATCATCCGCTAGACTAAAAGTGGAAAGGGTTATTTTTTACAACAGACAATTCTGTTGCGTAAATGGAGATTTAATGTGGCAGACTGAGAACATTTCTAAACCTAAACCTGCGATCATCATTCTGTGACCTCAGTCTTTTCAGTCATTCGTCTCTTGTAATGCTTGTGTTGTCGTGAATTGTGTGAACGTTGTTTCATCTTCTTGTTCTCAGCATGCAATTTTTTGAATCCACTCGAAAAATGCTGGGTTATTTTCTACCCCTGGTTGGGTCAAAAAGAAATGAACTCAACCGCTGGGTAAATACACCCATAACATGTTTATATTTGACCCAACAATGGGTTGAAACGATCTGGCATTAGTTGATTTATATAACCCAGTGGTTGGTTTCATCCCTTTTTGACCTTCAGGTGTAAAAGAAAGTCTGGCTCGGTATTTAATGTTAACTGTGCCCTACGTCTGAAATGATTATAAGCCAATACTGTACATCACTGGGATGAGCTAAGAGAATAATTTGACTGATCACAAGTAGCTGGCCATGTTAAAGAGTGAAGTTACTGGTATCTGCCTTGAGAGGAAAACGTCTTGGTTACGGATGTAACCTCAGTTCCCTGATGGAGGGAACGAGACGGTGTCGAACCGACAGATGGGGTTTGCCCTTGAGAACCTATCAACTAGTGCACCTATCTCTGATTGGAGACGGCCTTCCCCTTGCTGACCTCCAAAATGGTGCGGTCTAAGTAGAGGCGCAGTGCGCGTACTGGACACAACCCGGATGGGGTTGGGTCTTCCTCCCCTGCAAGTTCACCACCTGGTCCCGAAAGGGAGTGGTGGGAACTTTGGGCACGTAGCCAGGCCGGGGTCTCAGGATAACGTAACCTCGTAACCTGCCCGAGAGGGACCCATGTCCATAAAAAGGTAATTGAAGACCAAGGGGTTAGGGTGACCATAATG